>JARFJB010000682.1:2707500-3242500 GCA_036346205.1 Vesta saturnalis
AGAACCCTAGTGATTTTACAAAAGTGCAAGGAACTATCAAAACAAGGTACGATATTATTTTACTTATGAATGTAATAAAAAACATATAGCTAATTTTATTACGTTGCTTCTAGATATTTTTAAGAACACGTTGATGATGACCATTCAGTGTTTGAGGACCATATTGATCAACAAAACGCTGAATTTTTGGTAGGTGTCTTATATCTTTAAACCTAAACAAATTTCAGTTATTTATATTACGAATTTCACAAGAATGTTTCCTGTTTTCTTAATTTGTTGGCGAGTAAAATATTTTATACTATCTTTTTGACGTTATTTTAAGTGATCACTTAGTTATTATTTGAACTTTTGCACTTATATTAAAACAAAAAATACATTTAAAAAATGGTTATTAATCATCAGTTGTTTAAGTGGACTAGAGTTAAAATATCTAGGTGGTCAATGACCTATTAAAATGTCAAGTGTGATATTATAATAATATGAATGTAATACTCATGCACTTTCACTTTCATTCAACTTTGATATAGTCATTTCAAATATAAATTTATGAACTCTCTTATAAATAACTGAAGTGCCATCTCAGAGCCAAAGTCTTACCCAGAGTTAGCAGTTTTGAACGATGTTTCACCAAATATGCATAAAAAATACAGAAGTTCTCCAGTTAGTTCCTTCAACAGTAGTTTTTCTGAAAACCATGATTCACTGCACGATAAAGACTATGTTGCATCGGAAATTTCGGATGAAGAAAGTGAAGAGGGACAGACTGCAAGATACCCAGTGACTGCTGCCTCCGAGGTGTAAGATATTGAAGAGGTATGCATTTTTTCTATATAGTGATAATGGAATAAATGACTTTACAGGATGCTGACATAGTAGAGAATAGCCAGAATCAAAATGTAGAAGACGAAGCTAACAATTTAAATAAGGGTGCTACCGCACAAATTAATGAAAATCGCTTCAAGCACCAACAGTAAAGAGCAAAGGAGGGGAGCGGAAGAATATTGCAGAAGAGGAAAGGGCAGGAAAGCGTTTGAAAAATGAAAAGGCTTGGAAAGAAAATGTACGAAAACAACGTAAGGAACAAGGTAAAGAATACGTTAATAGAAGAGGAAAGGAGATGAAAGAACTCTGCAAGTACCGACTAAAATGTGTTATGAAATCTGATGAAGAGCAAAGAAAAAGATTGTTTGAGGACTTTTACACCTACCTAAAGATGGTCAAGATCAATACATAGCGAAAACAATTAAATAAATTCAGAAGCAAAGGGAAAGAGTAATAAGTACTGGAATAAAAAGTAAGAAAGGAAGTCGAAGAAAATTCACGAGGACGTATATCCTTGCAAACATAGAGGGCGAAGATACTGAGTTGTGTTAAAAAATGTACCTTCAGACTTTTGATCTTACTTTAAAGAAGGCAAGAATAATAGTAGAAAAGAAACGAAGACGAGAATCTAGTATTTGCCGGGCAGATGCCCGAGGAAGACATTCGAATCATTACAAAATCAGTGACGATAGGAAAGATGTTATTAGAACTCATATTAAAAGCTTTCCGACATACAGCAGCCACTATTCTCGGGAGCGGACTTCAAAAAAATATTTAAGCCCAGACCTCTGCGTTGCTTCCATTTATCAACTTTACTCTGATTATTGTGAAGGCTAAAACATAAGATTTGAAAAGGAATCACTATATAGGAAGATGTTTAATGAAGAATTGAATCTCGCTTTTCACACCCCACTTAACGATACCTGCGCTAAATACGACAGATTTAATTTGAGTTTGAAAGCACTTGACGGAACACCACAAGAAGATTAAACAAAATTACAGATTATAGCAGAAAAGAAAAGTCATCTAGAGTTAGCTGAGAGTGCTTACAAGCAAAAATCGTCAGATAAGGATCAAAGGAAGCAAGATCCGTTATTTATTGTGGCGATTTAGAGAAATTTGTTTTTTGTAGAATGAAACAATTTCCGGACAAGGTGGTCAAGAAATTCCCTCATGTGTTAAAAATTACATAATGTCCTTACCTAATGAAGTTAAGACTCAATTTATACAGCGATTTTGGTTCTGGCCGGAACCGGAATGTCTATATGTGTACCATGTTCTGCTTTATCATGCAAGAAATGAAAAAAAGTGGTCGATTGTTATCAGAGATTAATCATAAATTTATGCAACCGGGACATAGCCATATGGAAGCTGATACTATCCGTGCCTCAATCGAAAAGGCTAAGAAGAAAACCACTGCTGACATCGAGGTTCCCCACGATTGGTGTAATTTTATAAGAAGTGTTAGGCGGAACCCTCCTCTGGAGGTTGTTGAGATGCAACAGGCAGACCTTCTCAACGTTGGAAATCTACTAAGCCATGAATTAGTACACCGCAAGAAAAATGAAGAAGGCGAAAATGTTCCCTGGTTGAAAATAAAATGAATGAATTTACGCAGAATGACGAATGGCATTTTTTTTTATAAAACTAGCCTGGATAACAATGAGCGCTTTAAACAAATTGATTTAAGGAGAGACAGCATAAGAAACAGATTAAATGGAATTCAGATTGAGTAACCCCTGCCCATTAGTGTTGAATCGCTGCCGTTAGCTGCAGAAAAAGTCCACAATTTGTTAGACCTGCTCCCATACATCAGTGAATACAATAGGTACTTCTATAAAAGCCTCAAAAAGTCTACTGTACTTAATCCTGAGGTCATTTCAGATCACGTCACAATCGATGTATAAAATTAATAAATCTTAACTTTTCAATAAATTTTTGCTAGCCAACTCTTGCGTCAATAATCACCATAAGAGCCAATGTCCAAGTCATGTTGAATTCAGCAATTAAAATCACAAAACAGTAAAACAGTGGGAACGAACGAAACTAAAAAAACAAAAAAATGGAAACAAGACATAAAGAGGAATTAAAGCAGGAACTATCACAAAAAAGAGAAAGCAAGAATATAGAAGAAGAATGTAAAAACATAAAGCAATATGTGATAAAAACAGGGAGGAAAGTAATTGGTTTTAAAGAAAGGGAAAAACCCAAAGAATGGTTCGACAATGAATGTGATGAAATAACCAAAAAGAAAAGAGAAGCTAGAATAAGGATGCTGGTGAGGCGACAAATAGTGAACAAGAGAGAAGAATTAAGGATTTCAGGAAGGAAGCAGTAAAAATGTGCAAAAGAAAAAAAATCAATGGATCGAAGATAAAATGGAGGAAATAGAGAACAACTACAAAACTCAGAATACAAAAATGTTCTATCAAAGATCAAAGAAGAGAGAGGAAAAATAAAAACCTGTATAAGAGGAATGAGAAGCAAAGAAGGGAAAATATAGCATAGCACAGAGAAAGTAAAAGAAATATGGAAGCAGTTTTACGAAAATTTACTGAATGAAGACTATAACACTGAAATAGAAATTACAGATGATAAAACAAATCAAGCTAGAACAGAAGTACCAAGCCCAACATACGAAGAGGTGATCAACGCAATAAATAAAACAAAGAACGGGAAGGTAGCAGGAACAGACCAAATAGGTTTAGAAATGTTAAAATTAGGCGGCCAAGAACTACATAAAAGTATATTCAACTTAATAAAGGAGATCTGGAGAACAGAAAAGATGCCTAAAGAATGGGAAAAAGCAATGATAGTCCCACTACCTAAGAAAGGTAACTTAAAAGAATGCTCTCACCACAGAGGAATAGCCCTACTAAATGTGTCCTGCAAGATACTCTCCAGTATTATATGAGGAAGGTTAGCACATTATAGTGAATCAGTATGGCTTCCGCCCACGGTGATCCACCACAGACGCCTTATTCATAGTAAAACAAACACTAGAAAATTGCTATGAATATGGAATCGAGCTGCTACTTTTATGCGTAGATTTTAAATAAGCTTTCGATAAGGTAAATATAAAAAAACTAATAAAACACCAGAGCAATGTTCAGAATAAAGGAGGGTACAACAGAGCAATTCACAACTAATACTGGCGTACGCCAAGGCGGCACACTATCAGCAACGCTCTTTAAGTATGCATTAGATAAAATTATAAAGAAAACCGACAGAGAAGGAACAATAATTAACAAAGAATGAAAGACATAAAAATAGATGAGTATGAATTCGAAGAGGTGAGAACATTTAAATACCTAGGACTACATATAAACAGCAAAGATGAAGGCGATCCAAACATAAAAGAGACTATTAGCAGGAAATAGAGCATACTTCAGTAACATAAGAATACTACAAAGCAAGAAAATCAGCAAACAAACCAAATTCAGACTATACAATACACTAATAAGCCCAATAATCTCATATGCTTCCTTTTTAAATTATCCTTCTTGCGAAGAGTGAAATTAATTCAGAAAACTATTTAAAGGGATGCTACTGCTACAGCAACCAAACATGCAATATTAACAAAATGCAAAAACTTTTATGAAAAGAAAATAGTGTTATCTATCAACTACCCAAATGTGTGTTAAACAAAAGCAAAAGATTTGAAATCTTAACAATAGCTTTATAAAGCTAGAATTTAGTATGCAACAGGGTATAGGCAACCAAACGTACAAGAGTGAATATTAAGTTGTGCCAAGTTAATTTTAAAAAATGTAAAATTTAATCCAAATCAAATACATAATTAAAACTGAGAAATTGTGTTACAGTTTGCCAATTATTTAAACATCTAGTTTTTTTTTGTAATTCCACATATGAATTTTAAATACAATTTTATTTCATAATGAATATTGACAACTGTGAAAAACACCAATGTCAGATGGACGTTTAAACGTTCATGTCAGATAAAATTTAATACATATTTAGATCTCTACTGGAAACATGATAATCGCTTGCATCCAATCTAGCGAATAATGTGACCGTTAAGCATATATACTATTTTAAGATTTGTAAAACAATTAATTAAAACATTAACTGAATAAAACAAACTAAAACTCTTTAAATCAACTCTACTAAACTGTATTCAAGCTAACTTAAGTAAAGGTTCTTTTTAACTCTTATACTAATTACACTAAAATGATTCCAAGAAGCAAGACTTGTTTTTGCGGTAGGCAGTTATACACATCAATACCATTATTAATTACCTTAAATAAAAACATGGCATAATTAGACGTACTTTTAGTATTTAGATCAGTCAGTGAACAACTGTACACCTTTTAAGCAAAGTTGGATGGATAATACCTTAGTGCGAGTACACTTTATAACATTTACAGAAAAGGTATCTTATAAATCATGGTTGAATGGATAAACTTTGGATAAAATTTTTTACACCCTGTAGGTCCTAAACGAAGCGTTTCCGGACCTGGGTTTGTATAATTTTTCTTATTTTTGGGTCTAGAATCACTACGCAAAGTTTGTCCGTAGAGTTTCTGGACACATATGGTTTGCGGACGATATCGATGATGTCTTGGACGAGAGTAAGAATGAGGTCTTTATGAGTTGGGTCAATATTTGTGATATTTTTATCCATCTTTCTATCAATTCTGGTACCTCTAAGATGTCTACGGGAGTAAGATAGTCTCTTTTTCGAAACAGCCCACTTCAATATAAAATATCGATGATACAGTTTAAATCGCATTGTATTACGAAACTTAAATAAAGAAAAGCTATGTAAAATTGAATTATCTTTAAAAAATAAATATACATATTTTCTTATAAAGTTGATCGTTATTCAGATATTAAAACGATTTCCACATTAAATTATTTTTCGACCAAAATACGTGTCTTACACACACATACACAAACACATAAACACCAGCACACACACCCACACACACACCACACACACACACACACGCACACACGCACACCACACACACACACACACACGCACACACAGCACACACACGACACACGCACAACCACACCGTACACACACACACCACGACACAACGACGACACACGCACACACACAGCACACACACACACAAACACAACACACACACACACAAAAACGACCGACCGACCGACCGACCGACCGACCGACCGACCGACCGACCGACCGACCGACCGACCGACACGACCGACCGACCGACCGACCGACCGACCGACCGACCGACCGACCGACGACGACCGACCGACCGACGACCGACCGATGACGACCGACCGACCGACCGACGACCGACCGACCGACTGACCGACCGACCGACCGACCGACCGACCGACCGACCGACCGACACCGACCGACGACCGACCGACCGACCGACGACCGACCGACCGACGACCGACCGACCGACCGACCGACCGACCGACCGACCGACCGACCGACACCGACAAACCGACCGACCGACCGACCGACCGACCGACCGACCGACCGACCGACCGACCGACCGACCGACCGACCGACCGACCGACCGACCGACCGACCGACCGACCGACCGACCGACCGACCGACCGACCGACCGACCGACCGACCGACCGACCGACCGACCGACCGACCGACCGACCGACCGACCGACCGACCGACCGACCGACGACACGACCGACCGACCGACCGACCGACCGACCGACCGACCGAACCGACCGACCGACCGACCGACGACGACCGACCGACCGACCGACGACCGACCGACCGACCGACCGACCGACGACCGACCGACGACGACCGACCGACCGACCGACCGACCGACCGACCGACCGACCGACGACCGACCGACCGACCGACCGACCGACCGACCGACCGACCGACCGACCGACCGACCGACCGACCGACCGACCGACCGACGACCGAACCGACGACCACCGACCGACCGACCGACCGACCGACCTACAACAAAGACACAAAGACACAAAGACACAAAGACACAAAGACACAAAGACGCAAAGACACAAAGACACAAAGACACAAAAACACAAAGACACACAGACACAGACAATCGACACAGGCACACAACAAAGACGCACAGACACACAGACACAAAATACACAGATACTCAGACATATGACACAGACACACAGACACAGATATACAGACAGCCACAGACACACAGAGACACAGACACACGGATACACGGACGCACGGACACATGGACACATGTACACATGAAGACACAGACACACATACACACATACACACACACACACACACACATGCACGCACACACACACACACACAAAAAGCTAACGCACTAATAGGTGCAGGCGCACTATATCATGGTCGGTCTCGGTGCGTCGTAAATGGGCTAAGTCGACTTAGCTGTGAAAAATGTGAATTGCATAAAAAAAGCAATTATTTTAAGGTTGTTGATTGATAAGTGAAGAAAATTTGCCTGTACGAAAGCCTACTGTACTAGTAAATACATTGTTTGTTTCATAAAAGGTATATAACCGGTTATTTCTATTTTTTTTCTAAAATTTTGGCAATCATATTGATAATCGATATGGGTGTGTAATTATTAAATAAGAGATTATTCCGTGATTTATAAATTGGCGTTAGCCTGGATTCTTCAAAAGTTTCAAATTTACCACTTTACTAAATTTAAAAAAAATAGTTAATTGTCGTATGATCCGTTTTGCTGTTAATTTGATAATGCAATATCTATAATCATTGACATAACCGCTCTTATGAAACGTATGTAATATGTGATAGTACGCAAAAATGACCTAAAAATCGACATTTGACGTCTAATATATTTTTTGCACGATTGAACTTTCGTTTATTTACCATATCTGTTTAAGACAGTAGGATATGTTTACTGGTTGTTACAATCGTCGGTAAGTATTTACTTACGACATCTTTACCAATGCACAATTATATATAGGTACTATACTTCACAACAATAAAAAAAAATTGGAAAATTTTATAGTTGGCTTTATGTTTCCCAAACTGTTATATTAATAGCAGGCTTATGTTTATGTTTGAATTTTTCAAATTTGACAAAATTGTTTACTACATCTTTAACAATTTTAACAAACATTGCTACTGACGAAGATAACTGTAAGTGTTATCAAACGTTTAGATTGTATAATTTAAAGTACACCATTAAAAATCCCAAAGATAAGTATTTTATTTTCTTTTATTCATTATCTATACTACTGTCTACATTTTTATAATTAGGATTTTCCGCATATTTTATTATGAGTGTTAATGGTGAAAGTTTACATTTTAACATGTAAGAATAGTTTAGAATACATTTCAATCATGTTCAGGTTAATCATTCTTAATATTCATTGCAGGAAGCAGTTGAAGTTTATGAGATAAATTTAAGCTAAAAATTAATCTGAAATCAGAAATTGATAGCTTTAACAATGGTTAAATGGTAATTCTTGTAAGTTTTTCATATATAAACCTATTTATAAAACAGTCCCTTTAGTTATATATAAGTTGCAATAGTGTAGTTTT
This sequence comes from Vesta saturnalis, assembly GCA_036346205.1. Taxonomy (NCBI): domain Eukaryota; kingdom Metazoa; phylum Arthropoda; class Insecta; order Coleoptera; family Lampyridae; genus Vesta; species Vesta saturnalis. Next base: position 2,715,839 of record JARFJB010000682.1, read on the forward strand.
ATTCTCCTGAACATTTTGTAAATGGAAAAGTGAATTTGACAGATCAGCTAAAACTATGAGCTATTCATAAATAAATTGTAAACTGAAGCAAGAAAGTCTTCGAATAGTTCATATTTATACTACAATGTAACACAATGGATATCTTTCTCTCAAAAGATTTAAAATTATAATAACAATTTAAATGAAATAAGTTGATTAAAAGATCATACATGTAGTTTAAAAATAAATACAGTTAGTAAATGTGAATTAACAAGTGAAATAAATTTGTAATCGAAACTTAGGTAATATTGAAACAAGTCTGTATAAATTAACCAAAATATTATTTTCCATCATGTAAACATTATTAGAGACTGACTTTCCATATAAATTAATGATAGGGAAAGTTGCCTATATTGAACCACTTTTAAAATCACTATAACTTGAAAAATAAGCAAATGTTTTATATTAAATTCTATTACAAACTTAGCACCATATTAAGATTCTGTGAGAGTAAATAAATATCCGACAAAATCATTTCATTGCATAATTAATGTTTAAATATCTAACTGTAAAAGTTCAATTTAGGATATCGGTCTCTTTAATTGAACCATCAGGTTATTTTGTCTCTTAAACGATATGGATAACACAAAAACAGATTATTAAGAAAGAGCAAACTTAAAAATATATTAGGCAAGATGACAAAAAACAATAATTCTGAGGTGGAATGGCCTCAACTCAAATTAGAAAATGTGGAGCAAAATTACCTACAAATAAATCTTCCAACTCCGCATACTGCTGATGTGCCCATTTTAAACACCTTTGAAACCCAACCTTCGTTTCGTTTGGAGTTGAGTTAACTCTCACTGCAATACACACAGCTCTTCATTGCTTTTCTATCATCTGAATCAGTCCATTCGGTTGTCTGGTCTCTGACATGCGTTTTTGTTTCATGGTTCTTATTTCTGGTTTCTGAAAATAATTTAACACTTGCTTTTCCAGGGCTGATTTGTCTTGTTTCGGCAGTTTTGGTTTATGTTGGCTCTCTGGTAGCGACTTCTTCTTTTTCCTGAAGGTCTTTTTGCAAGCTGACTAGTAAGCTCACTGCAATAGCAGTTCTTTATTCTTCCGTTTTTGAACAAACTTGCTTATTGCAGGACAGGTGCGAATTCAGTCAGGCTTTGGATCAGTTTTCTGGAGTAATTTATCCCAGTACCCTGTTAATTGTAAATATGGATTTGATGTTGACAGTAAACTCAGAGCATCTAGATCCTTGATGTGCTTTGAATGTCCATCTAGTAACGTAATGACAGGATTGTCTTGACTTGACTTAACCACTTCTTGAAAGTGTTTAGTTGACAAACAGATCGCCATTGATATAATATCTGAAATTTTAGTAAGACTTGTTAGCATCTCGTGCAAGTTCCGATGCGTAGCGGTTCCTTTAAATATGAGCATGGGTAAAAAGCCTGCAACGTTGCAACAACAAACTATGGCGTGGATCTTTGTTCGCTGGATTTCACTAACACCGTTTTCTTTTCGCGATACAACCTTTTGCATTTTCTTTTGGACGGTTATATATAACCGGTTATTTTAGTCTTTTTCTAAAATTTTGGCAATGATTTTGATAAACGATATGGGTCTGAATTATTAAATAAGAGATTATCCGTGTTTTATAAATTGGCGTTAGCCTGGATTGCTTCAAAAGTTTCGAATTTACCACTTTACTAAATTTAAAGAAAAATAGTTAATTGTCGTATGATCCGTTTTGCTGTTAATTTGATAATGCAATATCTATAATCATTGACATAACCTCTTATGAAACGTATTGACATATGTGATAGTACGCAAAAATGACCTAAAAATCGACATTTGACGTCTAATATATTTTTAGATTGAACTTTTCGTTTATTTACCATATCTGTTTAAGACAGTAGGATATGTTTACTGGTTCTACGAACTCGTCGGTAGTATTTACTTACCGACATCTTTACCAATGCACAATTATATATAGGTACTATACTTACAACAATAAAAAATTGGACATTTCTATTTAAAACGTCATTTTTGACTTTTCGTTTATTTAGTAGATATTAAATAATTTCAATTGTGGCAAATTTAATACAATTAAAATAGTAGAGCATCACGAACATTAATTGTACAGGTCTGGCCAAAAATATGGGTCGACCGGTAAACGTCCTTGTTCTTGATACTCAATATACTATAGGAGTTCAAATTATTAAATTACCATAGAACAAAAAAACAAATTGAAAACGATTTGATTTTTTCAAATTGTTACCAATAATTAATAATGATGGGTAAAAATTATGTTCTGTTTAGTATTGGTGTACTATCATTGGTGCAGCAAATGGTTACAAACATATTTCATAAAACTTCTACTCAAAACATTAAACTTAAACTTTCAATTGTGAGGTTAAATTTTATTCATCATATGATGGCAAATGGTTATTAATGTTATGTTTAACAAAACATGTCTATTTTTGATCGCCGTATTCTTTACATACACAGTGTATATTTTGAAAACTTTCAGTATAATATGTAATAGTTTATCTTCTGTTGCATGTGTTAGAAAACGTATTACAATGTACTTCATTACCTTTATAGTCATTATAACAATGTGATGTTTAAATTTTTTTTGATAATTTTTATCTCCATATCTTTACCACACTGAAAAATATTTATTAAAAATTTGCTACAACACATTCATCTGTTACTTCGATGTTGTCCGTCATTTTAGTAATATACTTTTTATTTCCATAATGATTTTCAATTTTTCTGATCAATATCTGGTTCTTTTTCTTATTCACCAGTAGTTGTTTATCTGTTTTTAATCAATTGACATGTTTCTATATATTTTATATTTTCATTCTGTCTATTTTGATTTGGTCCTTTTTTTAACTGTCTCTGTATTTGATAGATTGAGATTAAAGTAAGAGTGATCCGCGGTTAGGTGGCTTATTACGTGGCATGTATAAGATTGTAATAGTATTAGAATTAAAAATGCATTTAAATCTATGAGTAAAACGGTAACCATCAATATTATTTGTTTCTAGGATACTTATCCAATCTTCTGACTGCAAGCTATTATGAATGTTCTCGATGATGAGCTTTTTATGAATCATTGGAGCTACTTTAATACGCGTATTTCGTAATTTCAATTCTAATGTTAGCAGTGTACTCTAATGATCTGTTGCATGTGATTTCATAAATCACTCATTTATATGAATTAAGTGCTTTGTTGTATACTGTGGAAGAAATCCCTACGTTGTTAAATGTTGAGGTTGGCCCACGTTGGGTTGCACAGTTAATCTGGTTTAACCTCTTGTGTAACTATCTCAATAAATTAACTTTGGTAAACTATGAAGTTGTTAGGAAATATTGGCATACTAAAGACTTTTATAATTGCCTACATGACTTCATTTATAGATTTAGGTTCCTGATCTTAGATTTAAAATCAGCTCAAGTTGTTAGTCGTTGCTATTTTATACAAACGTTATGAAGAAATTAAAGAATAAAGTATGTTTACATATGTTGTGTAGATCCTGATGTGAACTGATGCTGCATTTAAATTCTCATGACTGCCTTGATTCAATTTGTCTTTGATATTGGTGGCTGTTTATAAACAGGCGTGTCGATAGATCAAATGTAGATTTTGACAATATCAATACTCAAGATAATATATTGATCATTAGAACAAGTTAGTTGTCATTAAAGAAAAGATTATATTTTTGTTAATTAGAGTAAATCAATAAAATTGACGGTGGTTTTATTGAAAATAGTCAAATTATTTAAGAAATTGGAAAATCTAATTATAAAAATGTAGACAGTAGTATAGATAATGAATAACATGTAAGAATAATAAAATACTTATCTTTTTTGGGATTTTTAATGGTGTATTTAAATTATACAATCTAAACGTTTCGATAACACTTACAGTTATCTTCGTCATAGTAATGTTTGTTAAAAATTGTTAAAATGTTAAACAATTTTGTCAAATTTGAAAATTAAAACATAAACATAAGCCTGCTATTAATATAACAGTTTAAACAAAACGAATTTGTGACCCTGAATTTTTGAATGATGAATATAAATATTTAAGAAAATCCTTACAAGATAATGGATATTCACTTACAGATATTAATAATGTTATTACACCTTCTAGGCGTAACCTTAAAGAAAAACCAGTTCTTAATGTTGGTACTGCTTTTCTTCCTTTTATAGCTAATGTTACAAATAGAATTGAAAAATCCTAATCAAATATGGCATTAGGACTATTTTAAACCTACAAGAAAAATTAAAGAACATTTAAGATCACCTAAAGATGTGTCAAACCCTTTATCATCTTCCGGAGTGTATAAGTTATCTTGTTCATGTGGAAAAGTATACATCGGGACCACAAAACGTAGCTTTGATACAAGACGCAAAGAACATATGAGATTTTGTAGATTGGGTCAACCAGAGAGGTCTGCTGTGGCTGACCATGCCCTGAATAATCTAAATCATGACATTCAATTTGACAATATGAAAATATTGTCAAGACAAACCCATTATTATGTTCGTTTGCAACGTGAAGCTATTGAAATATATAAACACCCGAATAATTTTAATAGACAAGAAGAAAATCTCCGTTTAAATAGGTTTTGGCATCTTATAATTAAAAAGAGCATAATGATACGCCTTGATTTTAATTTGTTTTCAACTTTTGGTATGTCTAGGTTTTTGCTGTGTTTTTCCTAGACCTTGAAGCAAATGCTTTACCAATTATATGTTAAATTTACCACAGCACTATAATTTAACATAAGTAGTTGAAATTAAATTAAAATTAAAAATTACAAAGAACGTTCTGCATTGTGCTTTTCATTGTTAATAACACTTCCAATTATTGATAAAGATATCTCTTTGTTAGATTTAACTGGGTTATTTTATTTGATGTAATGTTTGGATTTGTGAATGCTTCTATCATTTTAAAATTGAAGTTTTTCACAACTTTACACTTACATCATAACTCGATTAAATTTTGTTAAATGTGTTTTTGGCTGGCAAATTTCATTGTTAGCTTTCGTCGTAGAGAGTGTTCTGGTTTGTCATGTTTGAGGCAGTTTAATAATATTTAATTTTATGACCTAGTTATTCTTTACTAAAATTTTATAGTTGGCTTTATATTCTCAAACTGTTATACTAATAGCAGGCTTATGTTTATGTTTGAATTTTTCAAATTTGACAAAATTGTTTACTACATCTTTAACAATTTTTAACAAACATTACTACTGACGAAGATAACTGTAAGTGTTATCGAAACGTTTAGATTGTATAATTTAAAGTACACCATTAAAAATCCCAAAAAGATAAGTATTTTATTATGAGTGTTAATGGTGAAAGTTTGCATTTTTAACATGTAAGAATAGTTTAGAATACATTTCAATCATGTTCAGGTTAAAATTACATTCTTAATATTCATTGCAGGGAAGCAGTTGAAGTTTATAGAGATAAATTTAAGCTAAAATTAATCTGAAATCAGAAATTCGATAGCTTTTTAACAATGGTTAAATGGTAATTCTTGTAAGTTTTTTCTCATATATAAACCTATTTATAAAACAGTCCCTTTAGTTATATATAAGTTGCAATAGTGTAGTTTTATTCTTCCTGAACATTTTGTAAATGGAAAAGTGAATTTGACAGTTCAGCTAAAACTATGAGCTATTCATAAATAAATTGTAAACTGAAGCGAAGAAAGTCTTCAAATAGTTCATATTTATACTACAATGTAACACAATGGATATCTGTTCTCTCAAAAGATTTAAAATTATAATAACAATTTAAATGAAATAAGTTGATTAAAGATCATACATGTAGTTTAAAATAAATACAGTTAGTAAATGTGAATTAACGGAAGTGAAATAAATTTGTACACTCGAAACTTAGGTAATATTGAAACGAAGTCTGTATAAATTAACCAAAATATTATTATTCCATCATGTAAACATTATTACGAGACTGACTGTACATAAAATAGGTAACATTCCATATAAATTAATGATAGGGAAAGTTGCCTATATTGAACCACTTTTGGAAAAATCACTATAACTTGCAAAAATAAGCAAATGTTTTATATTAAATTCTATTACAAACTTAGCACCATATTAAGATTCTGTGAGCAGTAAATAAAATGTCCGACAAAATCATTTCATTGCATAATTAATGTTTAAATATCTAACTGTAAAAGTTCAATTTAGGATATCGGTCTCTTTAATTGAACCATCAGGTTATTTTGTCTCTTAAACGATATGGATAACACAAAACAGATTATTAAGATAGCAGCGAAACTTAAGAAATATATTAGGCAAGATGACAAAAGGAACAATAATTCTGAGGTGGAATGAATGCCTCAACTCAAATTAGAAAATGTGAGCAAAATTACCTACAAATAAACTCTTCTTCAACTCCCGCATACTGATGTGCCCATTTTAAACACCTTTGGCACCGAACCCAACCTTCGTTTCGTTTGGAGTTGAGTTAACTCTCACTGCAATACACACACAGCTCTTAATTGCTTTTCTCATCATATGAATCGGTCCATTCGGTGTCTGGTCTCTGACATGCGTTTTTGTTTCATGGTTCTTATTTCTGGCTTCTGAAAATAATTTAACACTTGCTTTTTCCAGGGCTGATTTGTCTTGTTTCGGCAGTTTTGGTTTATGTTGGCTCTCTGGTAGCGACTTCTTCTTTTTCCTGAAGGTCTTTTGTAAGCTGTACTAGTAAGCTCTACTGCAACAGCAGTTCTTTTATTCTTCCGTTTTTGAACAAACTTGCTTATTGCAGGGACAGGTGCGAATTCAGTCAGGCTTTGGATCAGTTTTTCTGGAGTAATTTATCCCAGTACCCTGTTAATTGTAAAATATGGATATGATGTTGACGAGTAAACTCCAGAGCATCTAGATCCTTGGTGTGCTTTGAATGTCCATCTAGTAACGTAATGACAGGATTGTCTTGACTTGACTTAACCACTTCTTGAAAGTGTTTAGCCATTGACAAACAGATCGCCATTGATATAGCCAGTATCTGAAATTTTAGTAAGACTTCCCGTTGGAGCATCTCGTGCAAGTTCCGATGCGTAGCGTTCCTTTTAAATATGAGCATGGGTGGAATGTAAAGCCCTGCAGCGTTGCAACAACAAACTATAGGCGTGGACGCCTCTTTGTTCACTGGAGATTTCACTAACTTACCGTTTTCTTTTCGCGATACAACCTTTGCATTTTCTTTTGGACGGTTGGTAACCGGATTTATCAACATTGAATATTGTATTCGCCGTAATTTTATATTTGTCAACAAGGGTTTCTAGTACCTATATCAAAAAATGCATAACTTTCTCTCTTTCAAAACCTCGAGCTCTGGCAAGTGGTGCGGACTCCGGTTCGAACTGATAGTTCTGGGTGTCTATGCATGAATCCATAGAACCATTGTTTTCTGCCAGCTGAAAAGGTAGTCGCCGTATATCTGTTATGGTAAATCCATAAAGCATTTCGGTCAATAACCACGCAATCCACGTGCCGAAGAGGACGAAGAGTCCTGAGCAGCGCAACACCAACACTACTCAATACATTATTACTTATTTTATTGTACAGTATAATATCTTTGTAATACGTACGGTAAATATCTATATATTGTTAATGTATCATAAAATTGTAATAAACTTTGTTGAACTTGGACTTGAGTAAACATTTCTTCAAATTGAACAATATATTTTACTAGTGTTTTCAGTTTCGGATGAAAAACACACTTGGTTCCCTGGTTGTTAGTGCCTCTCACATGCCTGAGAAGGGTTGATTTATTGATATTGTACCTTAGAGTACTTTCGATTAAACCTATTTCGTCTTCTTCGTATGCTGATAGCCAGAGTCATGTCAGCGTTTGTCCAAGTCCATATTTGCCCGCTTAGACATCTCCTGAAATAAGTATCATAAATTGAGCTGGTGGAATACAAGAAACCGTAATCGGTTTAATATAGCAACAGCGTATCGGTTTATTTTCTAACCTCACTTTTCTAAGAACAATGGTTCCAAGTCGAAATTATGGGAAAATCTTTCTAAGAATATGATATAAATGTCTACAAAGGAAACACTTACTGCTATCTGCTTGGAGAATATTCACTAAGTAAGATTGTGAAAAATTTACATCAAAGCACAACAAAAACAATGTCAGGTACACAGCCACTATATGGCGGCAAACTGAATGACATGTAGATTGCAGGCCGCCAATGCTAAAGTTTTGTTTTCTACTGATAGAAACGCGAATGCTAATTTGTGTAAAACAGCTATGAGGTTCAATTTATGTGCGGTTTCAATATAGGCAACTCTCCAACCTTTTATTAGTGATGTTGTATTAAACACTTCACTTTCCGACAGCAAAGAAATAAATACGAATGTAAAACCATTATTGTTTTCGTATCTGTTATAAAATTTTCCTACGACCCTGTACGCAAGTAATAGGTACATATCGCACAATTAACCGTACAGAAAATAATACGTTCGCACACTATAGCGCATTCAAACCTCCAAATTCAGTATGGAGCAGGCTTATGGAAAAACAGTGCAGGATGACAAACTTATGCCAATAGATTACTGCACATATAATACCGCATTACAGTTATAATAACACTATATCTATGGTACGAGAGACACAATTTCTAACCTCAAAATTAATAAAAATATTTGCAATGCAATACAAATTTAGATAAATCTGCAATGTACTTATGAATATACCAAAAATACTACCTTAATCTATACAAATCGAATCTTTGAACTGCATTTTTTAGGAAAGCGAAGTAGGCGTATGTAATGTAGGTACATTACATGACAATATCACGAACAATGTAGTAGTGTTGTTCCGTGGCAATATGATGGGTTAGATTACCCTGTACATGGATTGTGAAAGAAGCTCTATAAGCAACAGCATGGCAAATGGTAACTTTATCCTTTGGCTACGGAAGGAGTTTGCAGTACATAAACAAAATAATATATATAGGATAATATAGGAAGTGTGGCTGTTAAATAACGAAACTGACGCTGTAAAATATTTCATTTTGATTTAATAGCCATACCTCCTATTTTAGTAAATTTTTTTGTTTTCAGTACAGTTTAATCGTTTGAATAGATTTCTAGGTCTTCGGATGATGATTCTGTAACGTTGATTATAAACTCTGCAATATCATCTTGATGGTTATCAGCTACCCACATCTTACCTTCAACGATCTTTACATGACTTATATAATGTTGCCAATTTTCAATCGTCACTTTTTCGTAACCAAATTTTATTAATTCCTCCATGTCTTTAACTTTAAAAGTCTTGTTATTCATTTTAATATGATGTTTGACTTATGTCCACACCATTTCTATTGGGTTTAATTCGCAGTGGTAAGGAGGCAAACGAAGAACCTCATGACCTCTTTCTTGTGCCATAACATCAAGTTTATTCTTGCCTTATAGATGCCTCATTTTGCTACAGTAGCCAAACGGTTTCGCTTCAACATGTTACCTTCAATGGAGATTTCTTTCTTACTAAGCCAATCCACAATTTGTTCTTTTCGCCACGTCATTATTGGAATCTTTTCTACTTTCCTGCTGTGATAAGAAGCATTGTCAATAACGATAATTGAATTTGGTAGTCTATTTGAAATGAGTTGATTGATAAACCACTTCGTAGTTCTCTGCATCTATTTCATTGTGCAGGTGGATATTTCAGGACCACATTCAGTTTCCATCTCCATATGTTACAAAATTTTACAAAATAACCTCAATCATGCAATTATACAAATTATTCATCATTACCTTATAAGACGCGTGAATGAGATGTAGGCGTTCTGAAAGAACGATTTTTAATAAATGGAGTTAGCTTAATTCGATAAATACCGTAGAAGAACCAAGCAATAAGTTATTAAATTACACTTTACGTTTGACAATATCGCTATGAAGAACAAGAGTACCGTTGTTTAGAAATGACTAAAGATAGTAATAGAGAGTTACTCTATAAGAACCCGATTGAATTTGGAGGTTTGGACACTATGGTGCGTTTCACTTTCTCATTGTACCCAATACGAAAGTACAAAACACACGCCTTTTACTTTTGCATTGCTTTTCTATAAGTTACCATAGCAACTACCGGTTGCCATCTGCCTGACAGGCAAGGAAAGAGAGAGGACGCGTAATATTCCAATTCTGCCTGTTACCTCTTGGCACTTAACTGTAGCACAGTGGCATATCAGGATATGACTAGTAGAAATAAAGGTCCTATTAAACTATGTTCATTGTTTACATAGCTACTAATTAATGTCATTCCATCTAATTTTAAATGTATATTGACTATGCAATTTTGTATGATGTCAATTATCTCATTTTACTTAAAATTTTAAATTAGCACTTCGAACACAATTCCACAGACAAGTAAACACTAAAAACTTAACCGCGTTAACCAGTTTCCTTACCACATACAATCAATGGCGGATGAATCGGTTGTGGTAACTAAAGAAACATTGTCTAATATACATGCGCGGTATCCTCTTTTTACCAAATCTAAGGGCCAGCCAGAGTTTGGTCGCGATCAAAGTCGCCAATCTTACTGCTATTCACATAAATAGTATGAGCAAGCTGATGGCAGTACCATAGTGTCAAATGATTTGACTTTTATGATTTGACGAGTTCAAATATTCAGCAATCGTATTTAAATTCATAATAATTACGACCTACACTATTTGTTAGGCCATGATTATGATTTCTTAATAAAAACTTGAAATATTAGATTAAAGTGTACTTTGTAATTGTTTAATTTGTGATCAATAAAACATTAAGGAGACTGTCTTTGTTCATGGTCGTAGGGAAAATAATGTACATTGAACACCCACGAAAGTGTATATCCTGCAAGCTTCTCACACCGTAGCGCCTCATGAAAATTCCGCTTGTGCGATATCTACCACTTTCCTAGCGCGTAATGTAATATACTATGTCATACCTAATTCCTAAATTCAAATGAAGTGACAATTTAAGGTACAGTTAAATGCAAACCCAAGCTCGTGACGCTTTGTAAAGTTAATCGTCAGTTTCGATAAAGTGTAGACTGATGTGTTTATTAGTATATTCCGTTTTCTAACATGAATATTACAAGTGTTATCACATCATTTGTTCCCATAACTGTAGACTAGCCGATTCAATAAAAGAAAGATCCTTATTTAAATTAGTCGGTATTATAGAACTTTAACTACATTTTGTTATGTAATTCGGACTCATTCAAAATTTTACATTACGTGCAAGAAATAAACATACTGAACTAATAGTTTTTCAATATAAATATTTTACAATATAAGCAATTTTACTTTCTTCTTTATTCAAAGTAAAAGGAAAGACATTTCATTATTCTGATAACTTAACAAGCAGTATTAATACTTACTAGAAGATCTGGAGTAGTTATTCGACGTGGATCCAACATTACGGAAAATTTTAGTAAATTTGCAGCCAAATTACACCTGTTGGGTTATTGTAAACTCGAATACTAGTTTGTAACAAAATAATCAAAATTTTGCAAAATTCAAAACATAAAAACACAATTAACAATTTATTTTCAAAATTAAAGACAAAACACCAACAGAACTTGAATCTAACGTAATTTATTCGATACCATTGAATATCTGCAATTTGTGTTACATAGTACTAACTGACTTAATACTGAAATAGCATTACATAAAAATGACTATAAATTAGAAAGAAGAGATGTGCTCTAACATTTCACAGTTCATATTTACACCATACTATTAAATTTAACGAGGTAAAAATCATTGACAAGGAGAAAAACTATAATGTGAGACTCTTCCTTGAAATGTTACATATCAATAACAATGAAACAATAAATTTTAATTAGTGGAGTTGATCGGCCTATTTCCACAGTGTTTGTTTTTGAGTGACGTTTCAAGCGGACTCTGCTTCGTCATCGGATCAGTCCTGAGAAGGTCTGTTTTCGACTTGAGTCGAATTCATATGTTATATATAATATTTTCCCAAGCACTTGACTACTCTCAGATTCGAACTTGGTACCTTTCACTTACTAGTCTGACACCTTTACGCTCAGCCACTGAGTAATCCAATATATATTTTTAGAACTACACACACACACACACACACACACACACACACACACACACACACACACACACACACACACACACACACACACACACACACACACACACACACACACACACACACATATATATATATATATATATATATATATATATATATATATAACTTTATTGTTGCAGAAGTTTATTGCACATGTTGCGTAACTTGCGCAGTGGCTTAAGCTCTTCGCGTGTTATTGGAATCCATATGGGTCTCATTTCTACACTAGCTTGGCTTATTGGATTTTCTGCTAGTGCGATGTATGTGGCTTTTGAGTTTCCGACGAGTTGTGTTTTCGTCCTTTGCCACTATCTGTATGTTATCCCTAGCAGAAAATCCAATAAGCCAAGCTGTAGAAATAAACCATGAAATAAACCCATATGGATTACAATAATGCGCGAAGACTTAAATACACTGCGCAAGAATTACGGCAACATGCATAAACTTCTGCAAAATCAAGTTTTATATATATATATATATATATATATATATATATATATATATATATATATATATGTATATAAGTTCTAAAAATATATATTGGATTACTCAGTGGCTCAGTGGTAAAGGTGTCAGGCTAGTAAGTGAAAGGTACCAAGTTCGAATCTGAGAGTAGTCATGCTTGGAAAAATTAATATAACATATGAATTCGACTCAAGTGCGAAAACAGTCCTTCTCACGACTAAGCCTGATGGCGGAAGCAGAGTCCGCTTCCGAAACGTCGCGCTCAAAAGCACAAACTGTGAAATAGACCGATCAACTCCACTAATAGAAACCACTGTTACAAAACACTTATAATACAGAATTAGTAACTCGGTACGGCCCCGAAGTCAAACAACTTTTCAGAAAGCTTGAAACATCAATGAACAAGTAGCACTAGAGAGAGCCACCTAACCTTCCTCCGCAAAGCCCGTCATAACGTAATACCCACTGGACTTAACATCAAAACTCCGATACACAGCCGGAAAATATCACTAATCGGAAAGAGAGCTAGTGAAGCGTTAGTCAAAGAACAAATCAGACATCACCGTTTCAGAAAGTACCAGCTCGAACACCAATCCAACGAGATTAGAGAAACCATTCGAAATCGAGTGAATGAACAAACTTTGATAGGATAAATACGGCTACCAGAAGTAAATATTCGAAGACCAAAGGCAATGCACAAGGAAATTCAGCAGAAGAAACGAAAAGATAATGAAGGAGAACAAAGAACCAACCAACATCATTCGAAAGAACACTGTCATAAACATCTATAAACGACAGTTGAACGAAAACGAAATGCAGGTTCTGGACAAATGCGATAACACCGAGGCATATTCCGAAAGTAGATTTAATAACCGCAGTCGCAGAAACCGCTATGAAATTAGATCCTGAAGAAGCGGAAAAGTACAGAAGTAAGGTTAGATCAGTCCTAGATTCATCTAGCGAACTAAACCTAACCTCTCTAACCTAGAAGGAAGAGCGGTCATTTCCTTAAGGATGACCCAACGATCAAAATTCTCCCGGCAGACAAAGGAAACGCGACTGTGGTAATGGACATGGACACTTACAACAGTAAAATCCAAGAACTACTACACAGGGGCGAGTACAAACAAATGCCAAAAGTCGCCACACCATCAATCGAAAGACGGATATATCTGACGCTGGCAAAACATAAGGAGGAGTTCTCCGATTACCAGAGAACTAGACTTACCCACACTACAGCAAACCTCCGCATCTGTACGGCCTACCAAAGATCCATAACCAAGGAATTCCTCTGAGACCAATTGTGAGCTCGAGAAATTCACCTTGTCATCCATTAGCACACTATCTGCTATGTATCATCACACCCTTATTGGGAAAAACCGAGTCTATGGTCAAGAATACGCAGCACTTCGTGGAAAGCATCAGAAACTTCCAACCACACCACGAAGAAATACTGGTAAGCTTCGACATTGTGAGTCTGTTCACAAATGTGCCTACCGATCAGGCACTAACTATCATAAGAGACAAGCTGGAAAAGGATGAAACGTTAGACAAACGCACGCAACTCTCGGTAAACAAAATAATGGAACTTCTGACAATATGCATTAGAACTAAATATTTCCAGGTAGAAGACAAATTCTACTAACAAGAGTTTGGGATGGTGATGGGTTCCCACTATCACCCATAGTGAGCAATATATATATATATATATATATATATATATATATATATATATATGTATGGAAGACTTTGAAGACCAAGCGATATCCGAATTCACAGAGAAACCAAGGATGTGGCTTAGATACGTGGACGATACTTTCGTAGTTTGGCAACACGGCAAGCATAAGCTACATGAATTCCTAGATCATCTAAATAGCCGCGTACCCTCCATAAAATTCACGATGGAATTGGAGTCGGAAGAAAAATTGCCAGTCCTGGATGTACTTGTACACAGGAATGACAACACTTTGTAACAACCACTTTTTGTGGTTGTATTAAAAATACATTAATTTCAGATCGTTCATTTATTTGGCGTAATATTAGAAACGTTTTAATTATTAATATGTAGAATTGAGAAGGCAACAATTTGCATTTCCTAGAACATATCTTTTGGGTGTAATATTACATAAATAGTTATAGTTCCTTTCTTAAAAATTGGATTCATATTATTGTATCCGCAACGCGTGACAACTTTAGGGAAATACTCACTTGAGTTATTCTGAAAGCTTTTTTAATTCACTTAATGCTGAATGTTACAGCAGAAAGCATGGTTTTACCTAACTTTTTATTAGTGTCATCAGATTTTGATGGTAAGTTATTTTCTAATTCATTATATTTAAAACTAAAGCATTTGTTTTTAGGCAACAATTTGCACTCATATTTTACTTATATTTTACTTATTTTTAATGCATTCATTCATAATGCACACTTAGTGCACACTTTTATAATGTATACTTTAATTACATTTTTAAGTTCAAGTAACTTCAATTAGTGCATACAAAATTGCGAAATAATGTAATATTTTAAGAAGAAATTATAATAATACTTCGAGTTATTGGAGTTGTCATTGCAGTGCAGCACTTCAGTGATTTCTTGAATCGCTTTGATGTCATTACATTTGACACACAGTTTACTCCTAAAATTGGATCACTACTCAGTAATTCTCCAAACGTGGTAACTGGTGGATACCCATCAGTATCAAACATCCGACATAAGCTTTTAATTTTCTAATGTTCTAATGTTAGAGGCTTCCAATTCTTTGCATTTTTGTTCGGCATATAAATTCGATTGGAAACAATAAACTGAAGAATGTTATCGTCTAAAATTTCTTTTCCATTATTTGCAGAAGATAAATTTGTAGTAGGTTTTCTTCAAAAACTACAGAAAGATTTTCAAAATATTCCGATTCTTGGGTCCACTCGCCGTCTTCAAGCTCTTCTTCTTCCTCACTACAAAGATTTTCCGAGGCAGAATTGACAACAGCAGCATCTGCTTCATTCAGAGAATTCTGAAGTGGTGTACTATTAGTATGACGTTCCTGAACATCTTCGTCCATATTTTGTATATCACTAAAGTCGATCTTAGCACTTTCTGAACAAGGAAAGCTGGAATCGCCATCAGTACTGCCAGCTTTTTCCCCTCGATCCAAAGCCTCAAATTCTTTTATATCTTCAGGGTCAACGTCTGCCTCTGAATTGTACTCATCATCAGGTAAACTGCAAAAATAATTTAGAGCCTCTTCAGCCTGCTTCGGGTTATTTAAATCCCATTTGTGCTTGTACATCTGAAAATGGAATTTCTGATATTCGACTCGTCTGCGGTGGATTTACTGTTATAAAACGATTAAAACCACATTTACAAACAATAAATTTTATAAACTGAGGGTACATTTGGGCGGTGGGAAACATACTTCCCACGCGTTTGATGAGTAATTATTAGTACACCGAAACGTATTTTTAACAAACTATTCATATAAATGGATATCATACATTACTAAAATAATTAAATACACGACAAAAACCTTATGTACTTACCTTGTTAACAAACAGAGCCAACAATTGATAAATCGCACCCAGAACATAAAACACAACCTCCAAAACGCACCTATACAGAAACATGAAGATCTCTATAGCACAGAAGTACAAAAATAGCGCTCTACTATTTTTCTCCAGCTTCTAATAGTAAAGCTATGTGAGCTACGCCCAAGCTGTGGTTAATGTACCGTCCACGGTTTTTAAAGAGAAGTAAAGTTGGTGGGAAGCATGGATCCCAGCCGAAAGGTTAAAACAGATGCATATTTCAAAGATATAAACATGCTCAAATATAGACCTTAAACATATCGATTAATTATGTTCTATGCAATTTTTGATACGCTGCGTAATTTAGCGGCAAAAATTCCCAAGGTAGAATTTAAGTATTAGTTCTTTTTCAATATCAGAATAACGATTAATTTTACAAGAAAAGTGTAGACATATTTTTTAAAGAAAATTAATTTTACATATTTTTTTTATAAAGTTTCTGAATATATCGCAAGGTAAGGTAAGTCTAAAAAAGAATTATATATGAATGAACATGTTTAAACTGTACTATTGGTATCTTATAGAAGTGGAAGGGCGCTTTGGAATTTTTTAAGTTGACAACTATGTCTATTAATCTCTTTCTGAAATGAAATTTTTGTTTTACAATGTTGCCTGGTTTCGTTATGAATGTATGAGAGGTTGTAATAGTTGCAAAAAAATATAATTAAAATTATTTCATTTGAATGCAGTTTTAGACGTCTGTTTGACATGGCTCATTGTTATTGTTTTACACTGTTGCTTATTTTCGTATTGAAATTATTATAAAAGGGTTGCATAACTATCTTAAAACAATATTATTAAAATTATTACATTTCTTTTAATTTCCATTTTGTAGGCTGGAAGCTTTGATTAACAAATTGTAGGGTTTCTCTTCCTTTGCCGACGTATTTAATACAAAACAGTCACATGAAAGGTTTATCTATCAATAAACACATAAAAATATCCTTAAAAATTTAGTTTAAGAGTAATATTTTGTGATTTAACAATAAAACTGATGTATTCCAATAATTATATCACTGTTGCAATACCTAAATGTTAATATTAAAGGAGAATTAATCATAGTTGGCTGTACTCAACTAGTTACCTCTGTAAAATAAATGACATATTAATGTTGGCAAATTCTTACCAAGTTTTTCATTATTTTATGCTGTTTTAACTTGTATGTAGTTGTGTTGTGTTAGTAATTATCATTTTCATTCAACTTTGAGTGTGTTTATTTTCAATGAAAATGGCTTTCGCAAACCGGTTAACCTGTTATGGCGTGTGATAGACATTTTAACGGCAGACAGTTAATTTACTTAAATAGGAAGAAAATATTGATTTTCTACAAGTTGCATCTCTTAGGAATGACAAATTGCAGGACTCCTTCAGTTGACATAGACATTATCTATATTGTCTAGTGTATAAAAACTTGTCCATGTATATCGGAACAAGGTGTTGATATATTTTGTAGGTAATTATATACAACCAAATCACCCTGTATATATTATGTTCATGCGTACTTAATGTAATTATGAAAGTTAATACTCACGAAATACAAAATATTTGTTGTAATAATTTCAAAGCATTTTTTTTTGGTAGCTGACAGTATGCTTTATGGTTCACTCTGTATGAACAGTATAGATTCGAAATTGTGAGTGGGAGATATAAACTTTAAGAAATAAAATATATGTGGTAAAATTGTAGAGATATTAAGTGTTTGCAATAATCTGTTGTAAATAATTTGTCAATCACCCTGTAACAGTAAAATTTTTACAGAACTTTTAATGTACATCGGAACTAAGCTGTACATTACACTTATATAGGTAACATAAAAACAAATTTAGACTTTTCAGTTTAAATAAGAAAAACTAATAAATTCAACATTTCTCAACTTTTACGCCTTGTATCTCGAAAATTGGTCATAGTATCGGATTTAAATTCATAACTCTTAAGAGTTACTACAAATAATATATTCAGAAAAATGGCTTACATTTAACTGAGGAAATTTTAAATACTGGCTATTCATGGTTCTTGTGCTTTTCTTAAAATACAATAGCTTTTAATAAATAAATCACCCTGTATATATTGAAGTTTTATATATATATATATATATATATATATATATATATATATATATATATATATATATATATTTTGAGATGGTTAGATATGAGATTAAGACAGGGAATTGAGTGTATAAGCTTGTATTTCTTATATTGGACAATTTAAGATCAATTACAGTATATTTACACTGCATTTATTTGAAGTATTATAGTAAACGAGTGAAAGAAATTGATTTGATTTGATGAAACAGGCTTAATAAGATTTGCACAAGTTTGTTCAATCATAAAAGCATTGTACTATGTAAAAAACATGTCAGGAAGGTTAGATGAAGTTATATTTGTAAGTACGATTAAGTTCGTAGAATATTTCATTAAATTTATAGTTCACATAAAGTATTTTGGCATTTGGGTATTTTACAGATGTTTAGCACACAGTTTAGATTTATGATTATATTTAGAACATGTTTTAAGTCAGGTAAAATGCAGGAAAGATTTTTAAAATTTAAGAAAGGGTTACGGTACGGACATGATTTAGTTGATACTCACAATATTAGTGCATATAAAAGTGCAACAGAAGAAGTAGTGCATAGTAAACATTAAGCTCGATATAAACAACATTTTATTTATGGATATCTTACATACAAATACATTTTGTGTAAAATTTTTAAAGAAATGTGTTTAACAATATGGATTGTTGAAGTGACAAAACTTTAAACGTTACAATAAAAGTGAACATTGATGTTGAAGACAGTTTTAAAAATTGTTAGAGTAACATTTTGAATAATTTGGACGTTAGATACGCAAATTATATGAACATTTAAATAAAGGTTAGGTTATAGAAAATGTAAACGTTCACCATTAACACTCATAATAAAATACTTATCTTTTTGGGATTTTTAATGGTGTACTTTAAATTATACAATCTAAACGTTTCGATAACATTACAGTTATCTTCGTCAGTAGTAATGTTTGTTAAAATTGTTAAAGATGTATTATAATGTCAAATTTAAAAAGTTAAAGTTTTAATTTTAAGGTTTTTGCAAATTTATAATTTTATAGAATAAGTTGAGCTTAGAATAAATTATTAGTGTAATTAATAGGAGGTTTTCCTCATTTCCATGTAGTAATTTACTTTGTATAAGTCATTTAAACATAAAATTATGAAAATGGGGCAAATTTCTTATGTGAAAAAGAATTTTCCTTTAAATTTAAGATATTTGAGTTTAAATAAATGTTGTCTAATTCAATTTTTCGTGCAGATCACGAATATGTATTTAGTTTAAGTGTAGAAAGTAGGTTTTTTAGATATAAGTAAATTTAGAATAGAATAAGTCAAATCGTACATTTTTGAATAGATATATGGCAAGTGAGGTATCATTTTATGCGGAATCATGCACAGATTTAAATTCTGTTTTCAAAATGTAAATCAGAATCATATTCAGAAAGTTATAGCATAATTTATATTTTAGGTAAGTTTTCAAATTTATTTAAACCAATCACAGACTTAGTTACTTTGTTTGTATTGAAAGAAAAAAATTGAAATTTTTGTAGCTAACAGTATAGTATATAAGGAATTGATCCTGAAACGATCTTGCTCTTCCATTTGTTTTTCAAAGTTTAATTTTTATGACAAAGGTCAAAGTGTTGTGTTTTGTGTTAACACGTAAGTTTCAAGTCACGTTTACTTTCGGAAATTTTGAAACGAGTTTAGTGAAGAGCCGAGAATTCAGAAACAATTGTTCTTAACCTACAATCATAAATAAAGTTAGGTTATCGATAATTTTCCATAATCGGAGAGTTGTTACGATTCAAGTTTAACGTTTTTAAAATTCGGTTGTTTTGGTTATGTTTGTCGTAAATAAAAATTATTCAATTTTTCTGAATGGATGTTTATTTTCCTGGTGTGACATAATAATAAATAATATTCCATATCGGGTTCTAAAAACAAAAGTGAACTAGAATTAAAAATTTACAACCCTAAATATAATTTTTAAACCGAAAATTATTTAAACATTTTAAAACAACATTTAAATAAATTATAATAAATAACTCAGTGCTTGGTTGAAGTTATTTAAGCAAAGTTAAGTAACGATTACCACAAGAAAGCAACCAATTTATCCGAGGTACGTTGATAAAAGTTGGAAGTACTGCAGCAGCAATTGGAACAACTAATCAATAACATCGATCAGATACAGGAAGGAGCCTACGAAGTTTGTATATGGAACCAGCCGAATAAATACATCTTTTTGAAAATATGCCAATACACATGTGAGTCAATTTTATAATAACCCTTAAATTTGTATCCATTATTTGTAATTTCCTGCATTTGTATTTCATGTATAGGTGTAAATGTTTATGCAATAACGGTGTAAACATCTGTAAAACAATTAAAATTTTATTCTTCTTTCAATATTTCAATTTTAATTATAAAATTATTAAGTTCACATTTTTAAGAATTTTCCATTTAACAGCTTTGACAGTTTGTGATTTAATTTCAGTTAAGACGCTACGCATACGTTATTGTGCAAATTTTAATAAGGTCTATTTCACATACGAGCTATTTAATATAACGTGGAATCTACATAATAAAGAACTATTTAATGATTTCACTTGTACTTCTAAATGCAATTAAATTTATATATAATAACATTAAATTCATATCAAAGTGTAAATTACATATATTACATATATATTACAAATTATATATATATATATATATATATATATATACAGGGTGTTCTAAAAGTCTATCAGGACACCTGGGAAGAGATTCTACGAGCTAAAAAAATAGCAGTTTCTAAGGAAATTTTTTTTAGGATTGTCATTTGTTTGCAAGTTATGGCTTGTTTTTTATTTTATTTATTAACGCTTCTCAAAGAGATAGCGTTAGATAGTGGAATTACACGAACAAAGTATCACAGATACTCCTATTTTATAATAATAATAATAATAATAATACATTTTATTTGTCCAACAGAAACAAGTACCAATTACAGGACAAACTGAAAAAAAAAACTAAATACAAATACAATAACACCAATACAAGAGAAAATACTACACACATAACATAAAGATTATAAGTTACTTTTCTGACTAAACGGTTGCATTTATCGGCTTGAATAAAGAGCGCATAATTTTTCCTAATATTGTTTCTCTTTATAATAATGTTCATATTTTTGCGACGTTTGGCAAGAGAAAAAAAGTTATCAACAAAACAAATTTTGAGTTTTAGGTAAAGTGCCCTCTAACGGCGTATAATGGAACTTTTTTTACTTTTTTTACTGCTCCAATAAAACTTGATCTAATTAGTAAATAGTCAAATGAGACTAATCGACCTTGAACTGCAAAGAAAATTAAAAAAAATCGGTCTTTGACAAGCCGTAACTTGCAAACAAATGACAATCCGAAAAAAAATTTCCTTGCAAACTGCTATTATTTTAGCTCGTAGATTCTCCTTCCGGAGTTTCCTGATAGACTTTTAGAACACCCTGTATATATACAAATATATTAATAGTATCAACTTTCTCAAAAATCATTTCGGAAGCACAGCGTTTCGAATTAGGTCATAAAAAAAATAATTGTATATTGTGGCTCATTCTGTAAAACACCTTGTATAATAAATATTTGTTGTGCAACATTTTATCGTCAAAATACCATATTGAGTAGTACCTTTTGAAAAAATAGTTCCCTGAAGTTATACTGAAAATAGTGAGTTTCTGCAAAAAAACTACGTTCATATATTTGGGAGTCACCCTGTAGTTATAAATATTTTGCATTGTATGTATCTACTAATGTATTACTTAAATATGCAGTAAACGTATTTATGCAACAGAAATGTAATCTAGCTCTTTAAGTTTGAAAAAAACTAGTCACAGGATTGAGTTGGTCCCATTGACACTTTTGGTTACTAAATCGAGTACAACAACATACCAAGGTTTCAGAAAATTTTACCGGTCGGTATTTTTCCATTACTTGGGTGCGGGGTCCTTTAGATTTTATAAAAGAAAAAAAAAGTTCACAGTGGTTATAGAGAAAAAATAGTAGAAAACTTTAAAGGGAAAAAAGAGGTAGAATTAAATGAAAACGATATTGTTGGGAAAAAATGTATTTGGTTAATATTTTGGATGAGAATGTGTTTTGGAAAAGACATATAGATCAGTTTAAACAAAGGGAATGATGCCAAAGGGGAAATAGATAGCGTTAAGGTTAGTGATGTAAATGATAAGTCAGATGTAAGGGAGGAAACTCCTAGGGTAGAAAGAGAGATTTTTGTCCGAGGAATATACCTCCAGTGACTGTGGAAAGTCTAGTTTTTAAGGTCGATGAACGGGAGGTTGCGGTGGAAAACACAACCAGTAGTGGAGAAGGCGACGAATCTAAAGTTGTTAGTTCACCTATAAAATGTTACCAATATTACAAATGAAAGACCTAAACGCACTATAAAATCACCAATTAGGTTAAATTTATAGCGATTTTATAAGCAGGGAGGTACTGTACTATCCTAATCCTATGTATGGGAGTTTCGCGTCTATGTTGGTAACAATGTAAAATTAAATGCATAATAGTTTAATGTATATTTTATTTATCAGTCCATCTTGACAACATCACAATTTGGCTTTGAGGAATTCCCAGAAGTCATTAATTGGCAATTAAGGAAGTCCGCAAAGAAAAAAAGTAGTGGGGGTATGTGTCGGCTTTATACTGATACAAAACCGAGATAAAAGTAACTCTAATATAGAATTTTATTACTTTGTATCTTCGACGGCACTATAATTTTGGGTTTTAAAGACAAGGTACTTTATGGCTGTGTAGTGGTTGTAGTTTAATTCGCTGTTATAGATCTTCTGTAACATGAAGATAATATCAAACGTCTTCATCTAATAAGCCCAGTCTTGCATAACAAATTTACAAAATACGTTATGTAACAGGCATCTAATAAGTGACAAACGGATTACAGTATGCACAGACGTTAAACGATAACAAAGTATTAGAACAAGGTCTATAATTTGTTCCAAAATTGTGCGTTACACGTTAGTACTTCATTAACACTTAACCAATAAAGAAAAAGTTAATGGTATTTCCCCCATCACGGTCGAACTTGTTAAAGTTTATCCCGGACCTTTCCCTGACCCACATTTAATAACACGCAGTCACGATCATTCAATGCCCAAACACAGCTACATCAGAGCATTACTTAAAGGGATTTAAAAAATGGAAAGATTCATCTTCTTGTCTCTCTTGTACCAGAAAGCTTATTAGCGTGTATTCCAATAAATTAGTTGAGTACCTCTACCTATGTAAGTAACGTAGTGTAATTGTAAGCTGTAAAAGATGGAAGTCGTCTTTTTTTTTTAATCAGAATTAGAACTGGACATTACAATCCTTAAACAATGTTTAGAAGTTAGAAAAGTAATATCCGTTAAAGGAAAATAAATATTTAAAGTAGCCCACTAACCCCCTTATATGTAATTAACAACATATAAAGAAGTTTTTAGTGCACTTACAATGGAATTGCGATTATCATTAATAAAAGCGACGCTACAATAAAGTATATTGTTCGATCCTTTAACCGTTATTGTCCGTGAAAAGGTATTTATGTTGATAGGGATAATCGAACTGGTTGTTAGGGGTAACTCGACGAACTCAAAATGCCACCACTATGACTAGCAAGCATTCAGTTAACTACGAGAAATTATGGAACACTGATCATGTTTTTCCAAATTCCAAATATTAGTGGTTTATTACGTTTGCATTAACGTAAGAGTAATGATTTAAAATGACACCTCAAACCCCTTCGAGTTCAGGAAGTGATGAGGCGAAAGTACCATCAAAAAGTGCAGAAGAGCGATTGATGGTGGCGGTTAGGATACGACCATTAAAATCGGACGAACCTCAAAGAACTCTTTATGCTGCCAGCAAAAAGGTTAGTCTTTTATTTTTACGTTACCATTACCTCATGCTCAATAATTACAGCTTAAACGCTCTTACTGTTCCCATTAGTGCTCTTCAGTAACATAAGTTGAATTATTATAAAAACTTTTATTTTAACTACTTTTGATCATTCAGTTTTAGTGCAGGTAACATAAATGCTTTATCTTTATTATAATTTTTTAAACCAACTTATGGTGTGCAGTTTCAGCGCAACACGCGTGATTGACTTTCACCGCAATCCCCTTTGTGCGTGAAACCTTTATCTCATGCAAGAAAGTAGCACAATCTTTTACTGCAAATAAATAATAATTGCTGTTGGATATTTTTAATTGTTTAGTTCAGCATATGACGGAATTTTAAAATTAAGAATTTACCACAACGCCCTATTCCTTAACACCCAAAAACCATTACCAGTGCATGTTGTTAGAAGTCAATTAAGGCTTTACAGTGCAATGTTACTGATTAATGTACCTATTTATAATTTTGCAAAATGTTTTAGTCCGGTTAAATTTTATTTTGGAAACAACTTTATGTTACCATTTCAATTAGACAATTCCTGAAAAAAGATTTCTAATTAAAAAGAGAAAACCGTAAATATGCTTAAACTGTGTTATGTTTAAAATGTCACGGCACATGGTGTATATTTTAAATAGGTATAACACGCGATATATGTATAACCGAAACACAAAAATACATTTAAAACATGTAATTCAGAAAGAAAAAAAAATTATATGTGACGTTATAACTATGGAAAAAAGAGACGTATAAAAAGTGTGTTGGAAGTATATTGAAAAATTAATTAATAACGAGGTATTTGAACCCTCTTAGTTGGTTGTCCTATTAAATTTTGATTAAGTAAGCAGATGGCCAAATTCACTTTGAGTATATATATATAGGTACATTAATAAATGTAAATTTTAGTCGGTCACCATCTGATAGTATAGGTGGTACCTACACATATAAATTCTTAGAATTAGATTGTATAGTGATTATAAAAGGTGATTATAAATTTTATTTAGAATTTTCTTTAAGTATTTCTATATTTGTAACCTTTTATTGGATAACATTTCTAGAACGTCAACCGCCGTTTATGTACTTAAAAATACGACCGTTTCTACTATAATTTTAATGCCGACTATTCACCTTGAACGGTAAAGTATCAGCTGTGAAACAATACATGAAGTTTTTGTATAATTATAGACTACCAGACAATGACATTAGTTTATAATATATACATCCTTCCGCCGTTTGTAATGTAATATTCTGGGTCTGAAAACGTAAATTAAGATAATATTTACAGCTTGTCTTTGGGAATAACTCTCCCATTTACAATTTGAAATTGTTAATAAATTACAAGATTTTAAACGATTGATAAATTTATTTTATACGATAATTGAAACAAAAGTCCATCGTAAGCCAAATGGCTCAAAATTCTAATCTGGGCAAAGTGCATTAATTGGCGTGTGCAACTACAAAAAACGATTAGGTACATTATTAACAAATTTCTCACAAAGAGAATTTTAATTCTTTATGGAATTAGATATCAGAAAAATTACGCATGCGCAAGTTTACAATCATTATGTCATAAGTTAAAGAAAAACAATTGACTCTATAGTTTTTTTTATTTATTGTTAAATTGCATAAAAGAATTGAAATTCTCTTTAGTCAGAATTTGTCAATTATTTAAACGTCTCGTGTTTTTTGCAATGTCACACATATATTACAATACTATTTTACGTATTTCACACCCATAATGTCATTACGAAAGAGCAGAAATGTGTGTACGGTTTATGAAATATTGTTATGTACCAATTTATTATCACAGAGTACCGTACTATTATGTAACCGCAGTAGAAGGAGGTCATCTGAGGACAAAATGGGGTGGGGTTAATCTCTTCCCACCCGATCTGTGGGGTGAGGCTGGCTTCTTTTCGGAGCCTTACAGCTGTCTTATAATTTAATAATAGATGGCACCACAAATTAAAAATCTTGGTCAAGGGAGCGAACGTCTGAGAGTGAGCCCTACATCTGTCTTACAAGTTAGCATTAGGCTCTTATTAGAATACGAATTCAAATTTCCCGCCATAACCAATCAGAATGCAGAGACTTAAATACAAATTCAAATTTGCCGCCAATGGGGCCTCGACAAGGAGGCAAAGCCTCAAACGCAAGTTGCGAAGCCCTATACCTGTCTTATAAGTTAGCATTAGTCCCCCTTATTAGAATACAAATTCAAATTTCCCGCCAAAAAAAAATGGTCGAGGGCCCTGACTATGATTCATAATTAGAACGGTTATGATGATACAATTTACTTATAACAAAATGGCCGAGGATCTTGATTATGACGCTTAATTAAAAGGGTTATGATGATTCAATTTAATTATGTCTCATAATTAAAATAATTACTGGTTTACAACTCATAATTAAAAACAATACCCCTTATTAGAATACAAATTCAAATTTCCAACCGTAACCAATCAGAATGCTGAGACAGTCCACCAATCAGAGCACAACTGGTGAGTAGTGGGGCTAAGGTCCAATCAGAAGCCAGGTAAAAGGAATCTTAATCCCACCTTAATGAAGCCATAAGGGCCTTATCTAGTTTTAACTTACCTTTAAACTGCCAAAATGGCAGCTGGACCACACCCTAAGGGCATCCACCACCCCTAACCAGGGGCTTAGACCGCAAAAAAAGCTCATAATACGGCCAAAAGGACCTTAATTAGGGGCTAAAGTTCAGTCAAGGGGTTAAAAAACGACCCCGAAAAAAGCCGACTCCACCCCGCAGACCAGGTGGGCGGAGATTACCCCCACTCCATTTTGTCCTCAGCTGACCTCCTTCCACTAACCGCTTTCGTAATACGTTCATAATGATGCAACATTGTAAAAACAACATTAATATTTTATGTTAGGTTGACATTTAAACCTTCATATTAGGTAGATGTTAATAGACGTGAAAAAAAAATTCCAAAGCCGTCCGCTACTGGAAAACATATCGTTAATATACTTTAAGCATTTCACATCATATTTTTTAATTTTTCGCACTGATTTATCTTTGTATTTGAAACCTTATAAAAAAAAGTTATGTAAAGTTGAACGCTTTTCAAATATTAAAATAATTTAAACAAATACTTAAATTCCACTTTAGAAGCTTTTTGCGGCGAAAATACCAGCCGTGTCAAAAAATTGCATAGCATATAACTAATTTATAGCTTTAAAATATATATGTTTGTATTTTTATGTCTTTGAAATATGCAACGGTTTCAAAATATTTAATAAAGATCAAAAGTGATCCTAATAAATCCCCTCACCACGCTGGATTTCATCACAAGTCTAATCAACTTCAGAAGAAATTAAAGAAAGCTTAAACATGAAATTTTAAGTACGTACATGCCATCGTTCTACAATCATCGTGAATACTAATATACATACACACGCACTAGCACACGCACACGCACACGCACACGCACACACACACGCACACGCACACGCACACGCACACGCACACGCACACGCACACGCACACGCACACGCACGCACATACACCTACGCTCACACTCACGTACACGCACACGTATATGCACACGTACACACACACGCACACAATCCACCCACCCACCCAACTACACACACACGCACACACACACACGCATACGCACACACACATACACAACACACACACACACACACACACACACACACACACTCACACGCACATAAGCACATACGCACACACGCGCACACGCACACACGCGCACGCGGCGCGTGCGTAGTCGCACACGCACGCAGACAAGCAAGGCCGCCCGAACGCACGCACGCACACGACCACAAACACAAACACAAACACAAACACAAACACAAACACAAACACAAACACAAACACAAACACAAACACAAACACAAACACAAACACAAACACAAACACAAACACAAACACAAACACAAACACAAACACAAACACAAACACAAACACAAACACAAACAAACACAAACACAAACACAAACACAAACACAAACACAAACACAAACACAAACACAAACACAAACACAAACACAAACACAAACACAAACACAAACACAAACACAAACACAGACACAGACACAGACACAGACACAGACACAGACACAGACACAGACACAGACACAGACACAGACACAGACACAGACACAGACACAGACACAGACACAGACACAGACACAGACACAGACACAGACACAGACACAGACACAGACACAGACACAGACACAGACACAGACACAGACACAGACACAGACACAGACACAGACACAGACACAGACACAGACACAGACACAGACACAGACACAGACAGACACAGACACAGACACAGACACAGACACAGAACACAGACACAGACACAGACACAGACAGACACAGACACAGCACAGACACAGACAGACACAGACACAGACACAGACACAGACACAGACACAGACACAGACACAGACACAGACACAGACACAGACACAGACACAGACACAGACACAGACACAGACACAGACACAGACACAGACACAGACACAGACACAGACACAGACACAGACACAGACACAGACACAGACACAGACACAGACACAGACACAGACACAGACACAGACACAGACACAGACACAGACACAGACACAGACACAGACACAGACACAGACACAGACACAGACACAGACACAGACACAGACACAGACACAGACACAGACACAGACACAGACACAGACACAGACACAGACACAGACACAGACACAGACACAGACACAGACACAGACACAGACACAGACACAGACACAGACACAGACACAGACACAGACACAGACACAGACACAGACACAGACACAGACACAGACACAAACACAAACACAGACACAGACACAAACACAAACACAAACCCGTACACGTATACGTAGACGTACACGTAAACGTACACGTAAACGTACACGTAAACGTACACGTGCACGTACACGTACACGTACACGTACACGTACACGTACACGTACACGTACACGTACACGTACACGTACACGTACACGTACGTACACGTACACGTACACATACACGTACACGTACACGTACACGTACCAGTGCACATACACGTACACGTACACGTACACGTACACGTACAAGTACACGTACACGTTAAACTTACAACGCTCCTGATTTCTCGTCGGGGGTTAAAAAGAGGATCCTTTTGTTAGCTTTACCAAAATATCAACATTTTATGTAGTCCGAAATCTTGATTCTCGCAGTGCAACTTAGTTTTAGAAAAATGTTTTAACTTTTGCAAGACAACTCGCAAATTAAATATGTAACAACAAAATCAGCAAAATTGAGATTACATTTAACAATATAATCCCCTGTGCGGTCGGTATGAAAACCGTTGAAAGTTTTTCTACGTCTATACCATTCCCACCAATTAAACAGTAGCCACTCGAAGGCCGGGCGCCATTTGTAGAAACTATATCCGCACTCGAAAAAATCCAGAGTTGCCTTGGGACATTTGCCGCCATGGACTCTCCTCTTGCATAACCTGACCAGCTCTAGGAGATTGTTCAAGGCCTTTGCTGTTTCGAAAACTCATTATAAAATTTATTACGCTATAATAAATTACTGTTTTATTGCAGTGTAATTATCCGACGTTGTACTAGTACACCAGTAACCCAGACGCCAAACGTCCGTAATGTTAGAGACCGCGTCCTTTTCTTATACCTAATAGCCAGCTAGTTTATTTCAACCGTCGGTCCCTTTGGATTTATGTACTGGTGTCGCTTTTCAATTTGGTAATCCAATACTACCAACTTATAACCTTCTATGGGCATTTGTTTTACACTGGCTCTAGTAGTACCTTTCGATTTCTTTATAATTTTACTCCCCTTCAACTGAATAAGGGTACATTTTAGCAAGGAATCTCATAAATTACTCCATGATTAGTCCTTTGTTTTCATCTTACATCAAGGCATGAAGTCTTCTATTTACTAGAGGAAAACGAAAAATTGTCTGGAACATAATGGGAGATATAGAAATGTTCAATATTTTCTTTCATGCACTCGTAAATAGCGGATACAGAGAACTCATAGGCTATTCTATTCGTATCGGAATACATCTATTTCCAAATTTCAATAGAACATTATTGTAATCGAAATGTTACAGGAAAGTTTTAGAGACAAAGATAGAGTGGATTCCATCTTACAATATTGATGTTTACAGTAAGAGTGGGCTACTTTACACCCGAACATTTTACATTCCATTTTAATTTCATTTTGCATATTAAAGTACTTTTCTTCTTGTTTGAAGTACTCATAAAAATACTGAGGTAATATACATTTAAAATCAGCTGTTGCCATCATTATGGGTTCGCTGTACTAAGTATTAATTACATCCACATCCATTACCTTGTACCTTTCAAATATCTGTAAGTCACACATGTGCAGGCACATTTTGGAAGGGTTTTCAAAAGGTGCTTCGTATTAACTCAGATAGATTCATGTTTCCTAATGAGCTGATCTATGAGGAACACGCTGATGTTCTTTTCATTAGAGAAGTATGTCCTTGAGTAATAGCAGGTTTCTACCTGTTAACTTTAGATTTTATTCAGTCACGTATTTCTGAGAATTTTTAATAAACTCATTTCCAGGGCATATTCTATTTTTAGATTTCTAAGAATTGATCATCTTCCAGTTTGTTCCCCATTTAGGTCAGTAACCTTGAAGATGTCAATGACCTTTGGTTCTATGTTTAGATATCTAAGAAATTGAAGAAGAGTTCAATGTACTGTGGACTAAGTCAATAATCTTAAAGGAGTCATTGAACTTTGGGGATTGTTTCTTAGCTGGGATTCTCGAGGAAGTCAATGACCTTTGGACTGAGACGTCTCACATTTCCGGGAACTCGTTAAGGCAATTGAAGGGGTCAGTAAATTTGGAATTGCATCTATTTTTAGATTTCCAAGAATTGTAATGGGGCGTCTTCTGGTTTGTTTCTCAGTATGTTAGCGGGCTTGAAAAGGTCAATTAACTTTAAACTGGTTCTAGTTTACAGTAGTTAATTTGGCAGCAGTTTTTTTAGTATACTTTGGATACATCTTAAATCATTTTGTCTAATTTTAAATATTATATTATTTTACGTATTTCACACCCAAAATAAGGATAAAGGGCCACTGGATTTGTTTGTTTTGACATTTAATAAAATGTTTGTTATATCAGAAATAGTGCATATAACTTTTGCCAAAACATCAACCGGATATTTAACTAAAACGTAAGTAACGGTTATTTCTTAATCATAAACAGATTTAAAGTATTCCTAAAACAGATTTGCACAACCTTTGATGCTGTTGGCGTTTTCCTTTTTAAAACACAACGAATTTGGTAGAAATTGTTTTCTTCGTAAGCTACATGTTTCGAGTTAGCTTAAAATTCAGTAGTCTAACCTACTGATGCGTCACTGCCACGAGTAGTGACTCTACTTACTACACTATTGCTATTGCTACTTAAAATTTACTTTTGCTGGCAAGCGCCACCCGCCACTGTCTTTTATTGTAACTTTACTATCTACGGTGATCTTCGCTCCGATTATTGCAGATTTGACGTTTTCACCTTAGACGAATGAAATCGTTTTTCAAATTGAATCTATCTTTGCTATTAGAATAGTAGCTTTCGTTTGGCCTCGCCCGTTACTCTTGTTCTGATAACGGGCCATTATCAGTGATGCAGGTGTTCCATACCGAATCACGATAAAATAATAATACCAATCATCACCGGATATAATGTTCTCTATTTCATTTTTACTTTCCAAGCTACATATACATATTTAGGTCTAAATTGAAATTTTCTTTGTATCGCTAAATCGACTTAATATCTCATTTTACAACGTTTGACAAAAGTTTCGCCAAGTACGAGAAAGAAAGCGCAACTTTCAGGTAAGACACAAGACGAATAGAACGCGATCTAGTGCGAAAAGAATTTGCTTACGACCGACGGTGTCTTGTAGGTGTGGAAAGTAAATGTACCGGTGCGTGTAAATAAATATAGTGTAAATAGTTCGTTAGTTAAGCTTAAGTGTTAATAAATAACTGTTTTTAAATAAATAATTGTTATATCTAGGACGGTAGAAAATCAGAAAATGCCAAAAAGGAACTGTACATTTATTAGAGATTTGGAAAGTGAATATTTATTTATTAAAAAGACAACCTCCGATAGTGCTTAAAATGTTGTGCACAGTTTTCACTTGTGGAAAGGCGGGTGTTATTCAACACATATCGATACTTAAGCATAAAAAAGCAGATATTACTGCTTCTATCAGCCGCAAAGTGCCGTCTGTTTTTCGTAAGGACACATTTGGAAATGATAAACAAAAGCTAGCTGCGACTGAATGTACTTGGTCATACCACAATGTGATCCACAATCAATCCTTTCGTTCTACGGATTGCGCTAGCAAGCTAATAAAAAGTTGCTTCCAACAAAAATTTGACGTTTTACAAAAAGAATCATTAAACTTCATATGAAGTGATCTTGGAACGGTCAATTTTGTAACAATCTGTACCGATTGTTCAAATCACGGGAGCGTACAAATTTGTCCTATACTCGTAAGATATTGTATGAAAGAGTAAAACTATTGGAACTTCAAGATTTTCCAGGTGAAACTTCAGACATTACATCCGAATATATTATTAAAACGGTTGTCAAATACGAATTAACAACGAAAGTAAGGTAATTTGCGCTGACAACACAAATTGCAATTTTGGTGGTGCAGCAAGATATGGCCAAAATAACGTTTTTCATAAAGTTCAGCATACCTTTGGTTGGGATGGACTGTTTTACTCATATCTTTCATAACTGTGTTTAAACATAAGCAGACTGCTTACTGATTATTTAAAAAAAAGTATAAAAAAGAGTCAAGCAGCCAGGTCTTGGTTGTCATGGTCGATCGACCGGTTGTCATGAATACGTTGTTGATATAACATTTAGTTACTAGTGAATAAAATTTGATTTTAGTCACTGAAAACTAACATATAAAACACGTGAAAAACTGCAACTGTTGGACAAAATTAATAATAATGTTTAAACATGTATTTGTGTCTATGAATCTCACATAAAGTTTTAAACGTCATTCTGACATTTTTGTTTTTACAATGTTGCCTGTTTTCTAGATGTTTATTAACCTCTGTCTGTCATAAAGTTTAAAACGTCTGTTTGACATAGATTACTGTTTTTGTTTTTACAATGTTGCGTATTTTCGTAGTTAACTTATTGCATAATTATCCTAAAAAAATGTGATTAAAATTATTTCATTTCTTTTGATTTCCATCTAGGTCGGAAGGTCGTATGGTGTTTCACACGATATTTACTGCATGTGTTTACCGGGATCCAACGCCGCCACGAAAAGGATTTTTCTGATAAAAATAAAATTTGGACCGGCGGAAAAACTAACCTTGCTGTAAGAACTTTAAAAGGACTTCGAATGACAAAACATAATTTTGAAATTGAAAATGAATTTTTTAAGTATAGATGTCCAAGATCGCTCAGATATTTTACTCGCCCTTTTATTAACTATATACGTTTAAAAACTGAAGTAAAGTGCAGAATTAAACAGATCGTTTTTATTCATTTTTATCGTTCCCATTTGACATGGGACGCCTAAAAACAACCACTACATTGTCACTTAGACTAGAGAGCAAAAAATTCATTATTTAGTATCTAACTTAAAAGAAACTTCTCCCTCTCCTTTCCTTTACTGCAGAGTATTTGGTCTTATCAGACTCTTCAGATCATGCCTCCATGTCCCGTATTTCATTTTCACACAAATTTTGAATGATGTTAGCGTGTGTGTGCGTGCGTGCGTGCGCGTGCGCGCGTGCGCGTGCACGTGTGCATGTGCGTGTAAGCATGCGCGTGCGCGTGCGGGTGCGATTACCCTCTAAATTGGTTAATTAATACCTGTATACCACTATTTGACCGATTCCCTGATTAATAAATTTTTCATTTGTTGTCTTAACTACAACGGTTGTAAGAGGTGTCTTTGATTCTAGATATATATATATATATATATATATATATATATATATATATATATATATATATATATATATATATATATATATATATATATATATATATATATATATATATATACAGATCGTGGGTTCGAAGAATTCTTTTTCTGTATGCATTTTTAAATTTTAATTTACATACAATTTATATATTCAATGACCTTTGTTCAAAAAATAATTCCTTCTATAGTTTTCTATGATTGTTGCGTTCGCATTTTAATTATAATTTAAAATTAGTCATGTACATGTCATGTGCGAAACCTAGTGAATTGCGGGCTCTCATAACATAAGTACAAGAAGTTGACTGTGATCACTCATAAATAAAGTTAGTGTACATCAGTACTAATATTTAAAAAAATGCGTACATATTAAATTTAAATCGAGTGAGATTCGCTCCCTCGGTAGCGTAGTTGGTAATGCAGTTCTCTAGCAAAGAACGTATCGTGGGATCCAACCCCACTCGAGGAATTCTTTTTCTGTATGTATTTTTAAATTTTAATTTACATACAATATATATATATATATATATATATATGTGTGTGTGTGTGTATATATGTGTGTGTGTGTGTGTATGTATGTGTATGTGTATGTTGTTGTGTGTATGTGTATGTGTTATGTGATGTGTGTGTATGTGATGTATGTAGTTGTGTGATGTGTATGTATGTGTATGTGTATGTGTAGTGTATGTGTGTGTATGTGTATGTGTGATGTGTGTGTATGTATGTGTATGTATTGTATGTATGTGTATGTTGTATGTATGTGTGTATGTATGTGTATGTGTATGTGTATGTGTATGTGTATGTATGTGTATGTGTGTGTATGATGTATGTGTATGTAGTGTTGTGTACGTGTAGTATGTGTACTGTGTGTGTATGTGTGTGTGTATGACGTGTATCGTGTGCGTACGTGTACGTGTCGTGCTGTACGTGTACGTCGTACGTGTCGTGTACGTGTACGTGTACGTGTCGTGACGTGTACGTGTACGTGTGTACGTGTACGTGTACGTGTACGTACGTGTACGTGTACGTGTACGTGTACGTGTACGTGTACGTGTACGTGTACGTGTACGTGTACGACTGTACGTGTACGTGTACGTGTACGTGTACGTGTACGTGTACGTGTACGTGTACGTGTACGTGTACGTGACGTGTACGTGTACGTGTACGTGTGACGTGTACGTGTACGTGCGTGTACGTGTGCGTGTACGTGTCGTGACGTGTACGTGTGACGTGTACGACTGTACGTGTACGTGTACGTGTACGTGTACGTGTACGGACGTGTACGTGTTACGTAGGTACGTACGTGTACGTGTACGTGTACGGCGACGTATGCGGGGGCTGTAGGTTGCGCGAGGGCGCTTGAGGTGTGCGTGTCGTGTGTAGTACGTGTACGTGTACGTGTACTGTGTACTGTACGTGTCGTGTCGTACGTGTACGTGTACGTGTACGTGTGTGTACGTGTACGTGTCGTGTACTGTGTGCGTCGTGTCGTGTACGTGTACGTGTCGTGTACGTGTGTCGCGTGTCGTGTACGTGTGCGTACGTGCGTGCGTCGTGTACGTGTGCGTGTCGTGCGTGTACGTGTACGTGTACGTGTACGTGTACGTGACGGTACGTGTACGTGTCGTGTCGTGTACGTGTACGTGACGTGTACGTGCGTACGTGTACGTGTACGTGTCGTGTACGTGTAGTGTCGTGTACGTGTACGTGCGTGTACGTGTCGTGTCGTGTACGTAGTGTACGGTGCGTGACGTGCGTGTCGTGTACGTGTCGTGTACGTGTCGTGTACGTGTACGTGTACGTCGTGTACGTGTGCGTGTGTGCGTGTCGTGTCGTGTACGTGTATGCGTGTGTCGTGTACGTGTCGTGTCGTGTCGTACGTGTGCGTGTACGTGTCGTGTCGTTACGTGTCGTGTGTGACGTGTACGGTAGTGTCTGTGTGTATCGTGTGGTATTGACGTGTACGTCGTGTACTGCGTGTGTACGTGTGCGTGTAGTGTCGTGTCTGTGGGTCGTGTCGTACGTGTCTGTACGTGTACGTGTGCGTGCGTTCTGTAGTGCGTGTACGTGTACGTGTCGACGGTACTGTCTACGTTAGTGTAGGTACTGTAGTGTCTGGTGTAGTCGTTAGTTGCTTCGTGTGTCTGGTGTCTTGGTTAGTGCGTTTATGTGTGACTGACTTCGCGGTGGTGACGTTACTCACTGTACGTGTCTGTCGTGTACGGTGTACGTGTACGTGTACGTGTACGTGTACGTGTACGTGTACGTGTACGTGTACGTGGCGTGTACGTGTACGCGTACGTGTACGTGTGCGTGTACTGTGTACGTGTACGTGTACGTGTACGTAGTGTACGTGTCGTGTACGTGTACGTGTACGTGTACGTGTACGTGTGCGTGACGTGTACGTGTACGTGTACGTGTCGTGTACGTGTGTACGTGTACGTGTACGTGTACGTGTACGTGTCGTGTACGTGTACGTGTACGTGTGACGGTGGTACGTGTACGTGTACGTGTACGTGTACGTGTACGTGTACGTGTACGTGTAGGCGTGTACGTGTACGTGTACGTGTAGCGTGTACGTGTACGTCGTGCGTGTACGTGTAGCGTGTACGTGTACGTGTACGTGTCGTGTACGTGTGACGTGTACGTGTACGTACGTGACGTGTACGACGTGTACGTGTGTACGTGTGTACGTGTACGTGTACGTGTACGTGTACGTGTACGTGTACGTGTACGTGTACGTACGTCGTGACGTGTACGTGTACGTGTACGTGTACGTGCGTGACGTGTACGTGTCGTGTACGTAGTACGTGTACGTGTGCGTGTACGTGTACGTGTACGTGTAGCGCTGTAGCGTGTGACGTGTACGTGTGCGTGTGACGTGTACGTGTACGTGTACGTGTACGTGACGTGTGACGTGTACGTGTACGTGTACGTGTACGTGTCGTGTACGTACGTGTACGTGTGCGTGTATGCGACGTGTACGTGTACGTGTACGTGCGTGACGTGTACGTGTACGTGTACGTGTGACGTGTACGTGTACGTTCGTGGTACGTGTACGTGTACGTGTACGTGTACGTGTACGTGACGTACGTGTAGCGTGTACGTGTACGTGTCGTGTACGTGTACGTGTACGTGTACGTGTACGTGTGCGTGTACGTGTACGTGTGACGTGTACGTGTACGTGTCGTGTACGTGTGACGTGTACGTGTACGTGTACGTGTACGTGTACGTGTACGTGTACGTGTACGTGTACGTGTACGAGTACGTGTACGTGTACGTGTACGTGTACGTGTACGTGTACGTGTACGTGTACGTGTACGTGTACGTGTACGTGTACGTGTACGTGATACGGGTGCGTGGGTTGTACGTGTCCGTGTACGTGGTTTGGTGTGTACGTGTCGTTACGTTATGGTGTATTGTAGTGTCGTGTACGTGTACGTGTACGTGTACGTGTACGTGTACGTGTACGTGTACGTGTATCGTAGCTCGCAAACGGAGGAAACGATTTTCATTTAGTTATTTTTTTGTTTGAAAGGTAACTCGATCAAGAGTGTTCTTAGCTATGATTCAAGAAAATATGTTCAGCGGTTTGAAGATTATTAGCTCTTTTCTAGTTGATGAAGAGATCTTTTTTGATCAAGAAAATATGTTTGCCTTTTAGAGGTTTATTGTGACGGGGGTTTTTTTAATTTCTAATTTGATGTTGTTAACAAATTATTTCTAAAAAATTTATACGACACCAGAGGTTGGTAGAAAACTTAACTCAAATGTTGTTATTCTACTATGCAAAACATGAACTATTCGGTTTGCTTGATATACTTGTTTCTTGATGTGATCTATCAGGTAACCAAAAAAGTTAGTGTGGTTTTTGTACACAGCAGAGTCACATGAATATTTTTTAAATTGTTGATCGATAGCACTTGTTTGTCATCTGTGCGAACCCTTCTTTTTTCGGGTACATATATATTTGGCGACCATTGGGTAGTTCCGAATTTGAATAGTTGAAAATGCCGCAGTGGAGGCGAGAAAAATATATACCGCATCCGGAGATGATGCCGTAAGTGAGCTTGACCGATGAAGCACGCTCTGGGAGACCGAAAATCATAAACAACGAGGATCTTCAACAGGTTGTGGAGACAAATTCCAGTATAACGTGCGCAGAGCTTGCAGAAACATTCAATGTGAGTGATGAAACCATTCGTTCGCACCTTTATCAGCTAGGAAAGACGTGGAAGTTAAGCAAATGGGTCCCACATGAATTATCAAACGATAACAAAATCGTCTTACCGTTTGCTCGGAAAACATTTTACGCAACAATAATGAACCATTTCTTGGTTGCCTTCTTTAGCCAATCGGAAAAAAGCTCTATTATTACAGGATAACACCAGACCACATACCGCAAGATTGGCCCTGGAAAAAATTTCTGAACTTGGCTGGGAAACGTTACTCCACCTTTCATATTCTCCTGACTAAGTGATTACCACCTTTTTTGTATCTTGGCAACTGCATGAGACATAGACAGTTAAAACCAAGACTTGATTGAATTTTTTGATTCAAAATCCATAGAATTTTACAAGAGCGGCATACAAAAATTGGTGTTACGTTGGCAAAAAGTCATTAATTATGATAGTGGCTACTTCGATGAGTAATAATGTATAATTGTTTTTTAATAAATATTTTTGTTTTACATAACAACCTGACAGATCAGCTAATCGTTTATATCGATTTACCAGTATCTTAAAGACAATTTTATTTGCGTAGAATGATAGTGCAAAGATGAACGTGTCACTTTTTAAGCGAATGCTACAGCAAACGCTTATTATTTTCGCCACTTGATTTCTTACTCATTTGGTTTTCCGTCCATGGTATTCTTGTTCGCTCTCTAACTTTTAACGGAATGGAAATGCGATGCTGCAATTTTCACATACACGATACAGCAAATACGAGGTACGAAAAAACTTTATTAGAATATGTTGTAGAAGTACTTAAGAAACTTTTATTGAACAGCCTTTTTCTTAAAAACTTTCTTATCTAGAGAGATACACCAATTTTGTTGCGGTCGTGATAGAATGGATTCACTCGACGACCAAGAGCCCATTGAGTGTTCGTAGCATTTGGCCCGAATTTGTTGATACATACATTTTGTGGGGGACGCGGTAAAATAGACTTCCTTGATCACCAAGAGCTGAGTTATAATAATCTGTGCTGATACACCAATTTTTATGGAGTTGCGACAGACTGGATTTGCTGGATGACCAAGAGCTAAATTATAAATGTTGGTTAGCATTTGCATAGAATTTATCTGTGTGTACACACCAATTCCATGGTGGACATGGGTTATTTCGATGACCAAGAGCTAAATTTGGTGACTAACAAGAGTTTGTCAGCATTTGAACCGAATGTTGCTCAAAATTTATATTTACACATCGAATTCCTTGGTAAAATGAAATACATTGATTCCCCAAGAGCTATGTTCTGTGAACCTTGAGTATTGGTTAGCATTTGGAACGAATTATGCCCAAAACCTATATTTATACACTAATTTCATTGGGGTTGAGGCACAATGGATTCCCTCGAAGACCCATAGCTGCACTCTGTGACTCATAAGTACTGGTCATCGTATTTTGTGGATGCGGCAAAATGGAAATGCCTCGATGATCAAGGGGTAAATTCTGTTATCCATAAGTGTTGGTTATCATTTATCCCGAATTTTGAACGAAGCGAAATGGATTTCCTTGATAAGCTATTTACCCCATAAATGTTTTTCAGCATTTGAGCCAAACTGAAATTGATATTTATGCACCAAATATTTTGCCAAAATGAGATGCCTTGATTTTCTAAAATCTATATTCTGTGAACCTTGAAAATTGGTTAGAATTTGAAACGAATTTTTCCCCCAAATCTATGTCAATTCGCCAATTCGTTGTAGACGCGAAAAAATAAATTCACACGATCAAGAGCTAAATTCTGTGGTGCATGAGGGCAGAATTTGGGCCTTGTGCTGCATAATATCGATATTACATCAATTTCGTTGAGTTTGCGGGAAAATAGGTTGCTTTAATGACCAATAACATAAGTACTGCAATTATTCGGATGTAGCGTTCGGTGTACACTCAAGGTGTCGTTTAAGACACCAACGTGCACTTCCATATGGCTTACGGCTTTTTTATGGTGTAGTCAAGCTGAGAGAATATTTTATAGTTGAACAAAGTTTATATTAGTTGAGCCCACGATCTTTTATTTGCTAGAGAAACCCGTTACAAACTATTACTTAAAATCTCTTAGGAATAAAGATTGAGTTTGAAAATGTAAACTTCACCGTATTGTACATAATTAAAATGTCTATCTTTGGGTTTTTTAAACGGTGTATTTTCTACGTATATTTTATATAAATTTATACGTTTCGATAACAATTACAGTTATCGTCTTCAGTAACTGGTAATATCTGTAAGATACGCATACATAAGCTTAATATAACAGTTTGATAAACATATAAAGCCAACTGTGAAATCTAATTTTCTTAAAAAATATCTAGATCCATAATAAATTAAATAGTATTAAACTGCCTTGAAGATGACAAATCAGAACACCCTCTAACGGTCGAAGGCTAACAGTGAAAAATGTCATAATCTGTAACGGGTTCAAACGGCATTAGAACGCGCACGGCAAATAACCAAAGGTCGTCATGAGGTCGTGGATATTATTAGTATTTGTTAGATGCGGTAATACGGTAATGTTTGGTCGGGTAATGATTTGCACTCCACCCTGTCTAGATCGGGGTAAAATGTACGTGACAAAAAGGGGTGCACTAGCATAAAACAGGGAAAAATACTTGAACCTACCTTTTTGCTCGCACCAACCGTTTCCTAGGTCGAATCTGAAACACAATGATCCAAAAACACCACAATAAAGCTCTTGTAATTCATCACTTTTAAATCTTTAATAAACAAACCCCGCCTTTAAATATTCAATTATGCCTTCAAAAGAATTATTCACAAATCAATCAAGTACGACTTCCACCAGCGTGCATCAATTAAAATAAATTTAATATCTCAAAATATACGTGTATAACTTACCAATCAATTTTTGTAAATACGTCTACCACACACCTGTAACTTTTACAAAATATAATGACCTGGTAACGTGTGCTTTATATTCTTCATAAGACGAAACAAGTTCAAAAGTTTATCTTCATTTTAAACCAAAACAACCATTGCAGTAAAGGACGCTTGGCTCTCGTTCTCGCTTGAGATAAAAATGAGAATATTTTCGGGAACACGAACTAGAAAATACGCCATTAGCAACAATTTACACAGTCAAGATGTCACGAAAAAAATATTGTAACATGATCTGTTTTCTTCGCCACAGAGCTTTGAAAAATCGAGTGTAAATTAGCATATTATAAAAACCACAGATGTCCACTTATACTACTTTATCAGAACTGAATTCTCCGTAATCCGTCGCTCACGTTCTCAATCTGCAAATCTACGCTTTCGTAGAGTAATTTTAACTACAGAGAAGCAATTTCTAATGACGT
Source organism: Vesta saturnalis (assembly GCA_036346205.1). Lineage (NCBI taxonomy): Eukaryota > Metazoa > Arthropoda > Insecta > Coleoptera > Lampyridae > Vesta > Vesta saturnalis. Next base: position 2,757,610 of record JARFJB010000682.1, read on the forward strand.
AATTTCACCTCAAGCTAAACTATAAATTAACGATTACTTAAAAATAAGATTATTCACTATATATTAATAATATTAAACTGCCTTCATTAACTATTTTACTACACTAAGCTCATCAATACATGTAAACATGATCGTAAAATTTCAATCGGTTTAAAACAAAAAAATATATTTACGACATTCACACAAAACTGAATTCTAATGTCTTTTCAAACTTCATAGTTGAATATACCTAAATCTTTAATAATCTAATACGACAAAGGAAAAAATATCCTCCTACAATTCCTACACACGGTGACAAATCAAAGAGCAAATTTAACAAAATATATCTCAATAGCTTCAGACACTGATATATACCTTCATAAATTATCAAACCACCACCCACGTCAAAAAATTGGTGTAATATCTTTAGCGAATTGAGCATTGATCCTGAATTTATGAAAGTTGAATATAAATATTCAACAAAATCGTTACTAGCTAATGGATATTCACTTAAAGGAATCATAATGTTATTATACTTGCTAGACATAACCATAAAGAAAAACAAGTGCTTAGTGTTGGTACAGATTTTCTTCCTTTTATAACTAGTAGTGCAGATAAAATTAAAAAAATCCTAATTAACAACATGAAGCTATTGAGATCCAGTGTTTTTTCCTATACCTTGAAGTAAATGCTTTACCAATTATATCTTAACTTACCACAGCACTATAATAATTAAACATATGTAGTTAAAATAAATAAACATATTAAACGTACTACGTTGTGTTTTGACTCTACAATAACAATTACAATTATTAACAAAAAACTATTTCTTTGATAGATTTGACTAGGTTTCTGTTTGTAAATGCTTTTATCAATTGGAAATTAAAATTTTTTACAACTTTACACTTACATCATAATTTGATTAAATTTTGATAAATTTGTTCTTTGATTATGACACTTTTCATAGTTAGCGTTCGCCGTTAGAAGGTGTTCTGATTTGTCATCTTCAAGGCAGTTTAATAATATTTAATTGATTAAGGATCAAGTTATTCTTTACTAAAATTAGATTCCATAGTTGGCTTTATACGTTTATCAACCGGGTTTAGGACGCTACATGGAATGCCCACATCACCGACACGATTTTTTGATGGTCCGTATCGCCGACTAGGGAACACTACGCCGGCGGACACTACGCCGACAGTACCCATATGGTCGACAAGGGTACAAGGGAAACTTCGTCAAATTTGAGATAGAAAGGAAACTTAAAATCTACTGTAACCTAGCAGAGCCAGGCAATCAAGCGGGTGTGGCTATAAAAATCATTTCCAATTATTTTGATTACTGCTACACAAAATGTTGTAATTGCTTTAGTTTACATTCTTCAATTCTCTATTTATGTAGTGTTTGGCGAAGTGTGCCTTGTAGGTTTGTCGACGATTTGGGAACTGTCGACGTATCCGTCGGCGATATGTTCGCGTTGTTCCTTTACACTTGTCGTCGATGTGGTACTGTCGGCGTAGTGTCCGTCGGCATAGTGTGCTTATGTCTGTGTTATGGGCATTCGGCGTAGTGTCCCGGCCTCTATCAAACTGTTATATTAATAGCAGTCTTATGTTTGCGTTTTCATCTTTTTCTTATTTCATAAATTTGTTGCAACATCTCAAGCAATTTTTATAGATACAGCAAAAGCTCCTATATTCGGCAATCTATCATCCGGAATGTTCTATTAACCGGCACATTTTCAACCGAAAAAAATCAAACAATGTTGCATACGGCACTGCAATTCCGCAACAAGAACTATGTAACAATGATAATTTATAGCATTACACTTTGTTCATTCTCCTAACGATGTTATCGCAACGTCAACTAAAATTATTTGACGGGAAGCGAGATAATGTAGCAGTATTATTTGTTGTTACAGAAAGTAACTCAACGGAAATTGTGTAAATAATAGATGACAATATAGGCTATTGTATGTATAGATTGTCTTGACTAGCACTTACTGAACGCAGTTGCTTTCGTAGAAGCGTCGGGTATGGTTCAACGTTTATTTTGTAGCCTTTTACTTTTAACTTTTGTAGTGACAATTTGATTGTGACAATGAGTGGAGAAAAACGGAAAAGAGTAGTGTTGAAAATAGACATTTGTAACGGACTAAATAAAGAAGAAAATCGAAACAAATTAATAGAGAAATAATGACATCGGGTCGTCTACATTATATGATATTCGAAAACAAAGAGATGAACTTTTAAATATATTCAGGTACAGAAGCGAAGAAAGCTATACCCGATCATCGTGTTTTGCGTAAACCGAAGTTGGAAAAGTTAGATTTGGTGTTGTATGAGTGGTTCGTTCTACAACGTTCTAAAGTTGCTCCTATATCAGGACAGATCCTTATCAAAAAAGCGAAGGACTTTTACAGAAAGATGGAGCTTACTGAAGAATATGCATTGTCTGATGGTTGATTAGCTAAATTCAAAGCGAGACATGGAATAAGAAAACTTGAATAAAGAGCACATAATTTTTTTAATATTGTTTCTCTTTATAATAATGTTCATATTTTTGCGATGTTTGGCAAGAGACAAAAGTTATCAACAAAACAAATTTTGAGTTTTAGGTAAAGTGCCCTCTAACGGCGCATAATGGTCCAATAGAACTTGTTCTAATTAGTAAGTATTGCAAATGAGAGACTAATCGACCTAGAACTGCAGAAGTTATTTAAAAAGAAAATTAAAAAAAATCGGTCTGACAAGCCTAACTTGCAAAGAAATGACAATCCGAAAAAAATTTCTTTACAAACTGCTATTATTTGGACGTTCAGAACACCCTGTATTTTTGTATTTTAAACTTGAAAATTATTGAAAAAATTGAATACTGAAATAAATGGTTTAGATCTTAGACTAGGGCTTAGACACACATATGGGTTGTAATGTTGACACACTGCTTCCAATGTATTCTATGCACTAAATTGTGGCAATTGAGACTTTATTTAACACAGAATTGTTCATTCAACATTCTGCTACGTTTTATGACTTCGTGCTATTTAAGTCAGCAGATTACCACTTGCATCGATTAAAATGGCGGTGGAAGTACTACCACAAGTTAAAATAACCTAAATGTAATGATTATCTCGTTACATTACAATTAAAAATATGTTCAATGTCTTCTATAATAAATACTGAATATCGTAATCACCTCATTTAAGAAATTATTGACATGTTTAAAGTTAGTTTTATTTCAATTAATATAACAAAAAGTTACAGAACCAATGTATAATGAATAACACTATAAGTAATTAATGCACCAAAAGTAGGTAGATGCTTATTTTCAAAATAACTAAAGTCATAAGCTGTATTATAATGTTCAATATCTGGTTTAAATTTTATACATAAACATTGATGCAACATATTGCTAGATTAAATCATTTCCAAAGGTATTATCTAATAACTGGTCCTTTACGTACTAAATAAACATGTCTTCAACTGCAACGAAAAGCTTATAATGCATTATTAAATATAATATCTCTTTTATATTTGAGAGACAATTCGCAAATTGTACAAACTATCATTAATTCACTGAATTATCAATCTACTAAATGTAGAATATATCAAATCTTTTGCACCACCGATAAACGGTACTTTTGATGTTATTTCCTTATGTCCTTCACTTTTCTAAAATGAAAATTATAATTTAGTGTAGAGTGACAATATGTTCTTATATGGTGTTTAAAAGTTTCTTTAAATAGCAATATCAATATATGTTTACCTAAATTCACATTTTAAAACACCTAAAAATTGTGGTGGGTGCTAGGTTAATTACAATAATAAATTGTTATACAGGGTGTTCCTGACAATTGGTTTAATTTTCATCATCTTTTTTGTGCAATTTCTTTGTTATTTTAAATGGAACACCCTGTATTTTATTACATTTTTGAATTTACCATACAAAAATACAGTTTATTTGTTAAGGGTTTCGTATGCCTATTATTAATACTTTTCGAGTAATTTGTATTAGTTTACTAAAGATACATAAAATTTGTATTTAATTCACAACGGAGGCTGTGACTTTAATTTAGTATCTGTCAAATGTGCTTAATGTTAATAAAGCATTGCTAATTTCATATCTAGTTTTTTATCATTGGCTATAAAATGAAGAAGTATTCGTTAGAAGATCGTGTCAATATGATTTTAATTCTTGGGGACTGTTTGGAAAATTGTTTACTGGCAGCACGAGTGTATGTAGAAAGATTTCCTTTAGAAAATCATCCTCGCAAGGAAGTATTTGAAATACTATTGGCAAGATTTCGTGAAACGGGTAGCGTGGCATATAAAAAACGAGAATTTGAGAAACCGAAAATGGGAAACGAAAATACGGAATTATTGGTGTTGCAATTAGTAATCGAAAATCCTAACATTACTACAAGATGTGTATCTAAAGAAGTATATGTAAGTCAATCAAGTGTTAAAAGAATTCTTAAAAAACATCGTTATCATCCATTTCACATTGAAATGCACCAAAATTTATACGAACACGATTTTGAAAACAGGCTTGAATTTTGTTTACGATTTCTTGAAAAAGAAGGTAAAGAAGAACACTTTTTAAACAAAAACCTATTTACCGACGAAGCTACTTTCGATAACAATGGACTAGTTAACCGGTATAATTTTCACTATTACAGTACTGAAAATAACCACCAGTGCAGAACAACAAATCATCAAAATCGATGGTCTCTAAATGTTTACGGGGGGGATAATAGGAGACTACGTAGTATGGCCACTTTTTTTTATGGTTATTTAAACGGAAGAAATTTCACTAGATTTTTAAGAAGTGATTTTTGGAATTCTTTTACAAGACATTCCATTAAATGTGATTGCAACTAGACGGGGGTCCATCACATTTTTCGCGTAATGTAAGACAATATTTAAATAAACATTTCCCAAGAAAATGGATCGGCAGAGGCGGTCCTTATCATTGGCCCCCAAGATCACCTGATCTAACACCAATGGATTTTATTTTGTCGGAACACGTTAAAAATACCGTTTTTAATACCTTTAATAAACTAACATTATTTTTAAAAAGTAATTGAAAAATTTAATAAAATGATGAGCGTTCCATTTAAAAACACCTAAGTTTGATGTTACTCGAATTTGGAACACCCTGTATATGTGAGATTGATTTTAAATTGTAGCCGTTACTAATCTATATATGCCTGTAAAAGGACTTTTTATTATTTCTTACGTTTGCCCAGGAGATTCCGTCCCACTCACTCTGTATATATATATATATATATATATATATATATATATATATATATATATATATATATATATGGGGTTATTCACGTTATACGACACGGAAGATTGTGACTATATATCTTAGTTTTAAGAAAGTTTTATTATTTGAGTGAATACATATCTATCAGAGGTACATTTTAAAATTATAGTCGCAATATACAGGTTGTCCTAAAAACCCGATACATGTCAAAGTTGTTTTTTTAAAATGGGACACCCTGTATATTCTTACTTTTTCGATTTATACGGTCAAAATAAAAGTTAGTTTCATTAAATATTACAGTTCTCATGAAAAACTCACATTTAGTGAAAGTACACCGATTTTAACTAGTTTAACATCTATCAGGTCAACCATGAAATTTTTACAGGTTAAATGTTATTGCTGTCAGTTTATTTATGTCAGTTCTTATGTTGTGATTTATTCTGTCGAGTTAGTTTGGGAGTTCTATTATAATTCATTATCCAAAATGAAAGTTTACGGCAAAGAAGAAAGAATCGATATGATTTTTATTCTTGGAGAATGTCTACAAAACTGTTTATTGGCGTCACGAGTTTAGGCTCAGAGATTTCCTAATAGGAATCAACCGAACAAATATGTTTCTATGGGGATATGTGATAGGGATTGTTTATAATACACTCTCAACTACACCAGATAACATGAAGGACCGTATCAGAGAAGCTTTCCAAAGTATCCAACCAGAAATATTATCCAATGTTGGTAAAAGTTTCGAAAAGCGAATACAAATGTGTTTGGAATCAGACGGTCGTCACATTGAACATTTATTATAAATAGTAAACTGTTATTTTTTGCATTTTCATCATATTTTCATTTATCTTTATTTTTCTAATAAATTTTTTAAACAATCATAATCAAAAGTTTTATTATTATTAAATCAACAACTGACAGCAATAAAATTTTACCTGTAAAAATTTCATGGTTGACTTGATAGATGTTAAAATAGTTAAAATCGGTGTACTTTCACTAAATGTGAGTTTTTTATGAGAACTGTAATATTTAGCTATAGGGAAGTGTAATATCGTTTGATAGAGAATAAAATTCTACAACTGACGTTGATATAAAGTACAGGGGGTTCCATTTGAAATAACCAAGTTATTGCAATTTAAATATTGACAATGTAAGGTCAACATTTTTGAACACCTTGTATAAGATAATCAATTTTTCACAAATGCAACATGAAACTTATTCAATTAGTTGAACAGTACCCAAATTTAGTACAGAAGCGCTCATGAAAAATTTAACTACAAACGTGTCGAAATTATTACTACATTTTCACAAAATACAATATATCCTAAAAGCCTTTAGGTTTAGTAGAGGTAAACCTTAATGAAACTCACTTTTATTTTGACCGTATAAATCGAAAAAGTAAGAATATACAGGGTGTCCCATTTAAAAAAAAACTTTGACATGTATTGGGTTTTTGGGTCAACCTGTATATTGTGACTATAATTTTAAAATGTACCTCTGATAGATATGTATTCACTCAAAAAATAAAACTTTCTTAAAACTAAGATATATAGCCAAAATCTTCCGTGTCGTATAACGTGAATAACCCTGTATAGGTATATATATATATATATATATATATATATATATATATATATATATATATACACGGGGTGTCCAGAAACTCTACGGACAAACTTTGCGTAGTGATTCTAGACCCAAAAATAAGAAAAAAAGTTCATATAAACCCAGGTCCGGAAACGCATCGTTTAGGACCTACAGGGTATGAAAAAAATTTATTTTCCTCGGTTGCTCGGTTGATCTGAGAGGCATCGATTAAGTATACCTTTTTTGCTTAGAACTGAAAAGGGAACAAACTAATTCAAACGGAACGTCAATATACCGAGTGGTAAAAAAGTTAAGACCAATTAACTTTTAGCATACCATTGTAGATGCCTGCGATACCCTCAGGAATAATGTGGGAATATGTTCAGGGACAGGCCGCTCATTATAAAAACGAGTGAGATTATGTATCGAAACAAATGGTCATCATGTGGAACACCTTTTGTAACATTTATTTTTTTCGTTCTTAAATTCAAAGTTAAAATAAAAATGCAAACATACGTTACTTTCATTTTTAATTCCAATTAGCTAAGGATTATAGGGAATTAAATTGAATTGTTCATTAACCAATATCTCGAGAACGGTTGATCTGAGAGTCATCGACCAAGTATACCTTTTTTGATTAGAACTGAAAAGGGAACAAACTGATTCAAACGGAACGTCAATGTACCGGGTGGTAAAAAAGTTAAGGCCAATTAACTTTTAGCATACCACAGTAAATGGCGCCCTCTGCCGGCAGCATCAAAATCAATAAAATATTTAAGTTTCTCGACCACAAAAACCCCCGTGCTCCAAATTTAAGGACCATATTCAAATTTGTTCACAAAATATCGCCATAAAACCAAGGAAAATAAATTTTTTTCACACCCGTATGTCCTAAACGAAGCGTTTCCGGACCTGGGTTTATACGAACTTTTTTTCTTATTTTTGGGTTTAGAATCACTACGCAAAGTTTGTCCGTAGAATTTCTGGGCACCCCGTATATATACAGGGTGGCGCATTAGTGTGACAAAGTCCCATATCTCCTTTATTTAAAGAGATACAAAAAAAAAATTAAATACAAAAGTTGTAAGATATGTTCTGGTGCATATTCCAAAAATATTTTTAATTATACAGGGTAGATCATAAAAGCTTAGAAGTAATTTAAAATTTTTTTTTTAAATAGAAAATCCTATATATTATTACATATTTAGATTCTACATACAACTTTAGACACATTTTATGTATAATTCCTATAACTAAGTCTAACGGTTTTGACAAATTTCAAATTTTTGTCAAAAATGACGTTTGCAGGCCAAATCATAGGTGGAAATCTTTTCTAAACGAAGCCTTCATCAATTAGCTATGGTTGGTTTCCTTGGAAATGGGGACCTACTCTAATGGGCTGTATTGATATTTTTGTAATACATTCATACAGGGTGATCAAAAATGGACAATAAAAACCTATATTTTTTTAAATTCTATCTTATTTAGCATTAAAAATAAGGGTGACTTTGTATAATAGTATATATTCCAAAACATTGTAGTTTTTGAAATAATGACAACTTAACATTTTTTTATTGTAAAAAGGCTATACGTCTTTCAAGTTTTGTTGTTAGTTGGCCGTGACGGCGAGGCGTGGCATATAAAAATAATAGAGATCATCAGAAACGTCATTATTTATTGTCAGTTGACAATTTGTGTGATGCATTAGTGTATTTCATGGCAAATTGATTTAAAACTTGAATTAAAATTGTAAATAATGAATTTTTCGCAAGCCGACGTGGTTGATATGATTTTTGTTTTGGGAGCTAGTGATAAGAATACGCTCTTAGCAAGAAGACTGTATCAACAACGGTTTCCAGAGAGACGGAAACCTGAAAAAAGGGCATTTGAGAAGCTTTTGGAGCGTTTTGAAAGAACTGGCAATGTGTTATATGAAAAAAATACTAGGGAAAAACGTGCACAGACTGAGGAAAATCAATTAAATGTACTATTACAGTTACCGAAAATCCATATATTGGACAACGACCCATTTCTCAGCAGGTTGGTGTTGAACGACGTACGGTATAGCGGATATTGAAGTGTCAAAAAATGCAACCCTATCACATTCAACTACTTCAAGAGTTGGTTCCTGAAGATTATCAAAGACGACTGGAATTTTGTCAATGGGCTCAAAACAAAATAAACCAACAAAGAAATTTTGTTCATTTGATTTTATTTACAGATGAGGCCACATTTCACAGAAACGGAAGTATAAACAGACACAATTTTCATTACCTCAAACTAGATGGTCTCTAAATGTTTGGGAAGGTGTTGTCGGTAATCATGTAATTGGACCATATTTTTTTTGATCAACGAGTAACAGGGGAAGTATACTTAGACTTTCTGCAAAACCATCTACCTAATTTGTTGCGGCAAGTTCCACAGGATACGCAACAAGAAATGTCGTTTCTTCTTGATGGGGCCCCAGTACATCATACAGGTCCGATAATAACTTTATTAAATGCTAGATATCCAGAATGTTGGATTGGGAGGGGAGGGCCTATTGCTTGGCCTGCTAGATCCCCAGATCTTACTAAAATGGACTTTAGCATATGGGGGTACGTCAAAGAGCAGGTTTATAAAATACCGCCCATAACAAAGGAAGACATGAAGATTAGGAATAGAAACTGTTTTCAAAACATTAGTGTTGAAATGTGTAGAAATTTAAGCAGCGAATTTGAGAGACGTATTGCATTGTGTATTCAAGAAAGAGGCGGACATTTCGAACAACTTATTAGGTAGTACGTGTTTGACGTGTTTCTAGTACTTTTATCTGTATAATTCGTTACAGGTTTAGTTACATTAGAGATGTTAAGTTTATGATTAGGATTAGGACATAATTTGTTGAATCAAAAAAATATTGTCTTTATTTTAGATTCGTTTAATAAAACAATTATTTATATGGGGTTAAATAAATTGTAATATTTCGATCTGAAGTGCTCGATTTTTTTTGTCTCGCCGCGCCCCGCCGTCACGGCCAACTAACAACAAAACTTGAAAGCCGTGTAGCCTTTTTACAATAAAAAAATGTGAAATTGTTATTATTTCAAAAACTACATTTTTTTTGGAATATACACTCTTATACAAAGTCACCCTTATTTTTGATGCTAAATAAGATAGAATTAAAAAATAGGGGGTTTCCATTAATAAAAATGACTTTATAGGTTTTTTTGAATCTACTTTTTATTGTCTATTTTTGATCACCCTGTATGAATGTATTACAAAAATATCAATACAGCCCATTAGAGTAGGTCCCCATTTCCATGGAAACCAACCATATCTAATTGATAAAGACTTGGTTTAGAAAAGATTTCCACCTATGTTTTGGCCTGCAAACGTCATTTTTGACAAAAAATTTGAAATTTGTCAAAAACGGTTAGACTTAGGTATAGGACACTACATATAAAATGTGTCTAAAATTGTATGTAGAATCTAAATATGTAACAATATATAGGGTTTTCTATTTAAAAAAAAATTTAAAATTACTTCTAAGCTTTTATGATTTACCCTGTATAATTAAAAATATTTTTGGAATATGCACCAGAACATATCTTACAACTTTTGTATTTAATTTTTTTTTTGTATCTCTTTAAATAAAGGAGATATGGGACTTTGTCACACTAATATATATATATATATATATATATATATATATATATATATATATATATATATATATAACGTACGTAACACTTCTAATTTTTATTACGTAGCGGTATTACATAATAGAGAATTTACACATACAGTACAGGGTTTCGTTATCCGTGTTACGTATATAGGAGTAGAAAAAGTAGTTTTTTATGTTCAACGTACGTATCTAACAAATATGAAAGGCAAAGTTTTTAATATGTAACGGTGTAATGTTATTTGTAATTAAAATACGTATAAATTTATATTTCACTAATTGACTGTTTTTTCGCGACTAATTTACGCGCACCGAAAAAAACGTTCTATGATCCGGATATTTCCGATAACATGCCGACCCCGCCGGTGCCGGATATTAGAGCTTTTATTGTAATACCAATTACCATTTACTGTAATTGTTATGGAAGCGTATAAATTTACATAAAATATAAATAGAAAAATACACCATTTAAAAAACCCAAAAGATAAGTATTGTCAATTTTATATCTGTTTTGAATGCGTCAACTTGAGTTTAAACTCTGGTGCTACAAAATGAAGGGTAAACAGTCATAAATCAATACGGGGCGGTATTTTATCTTCAGTTTACGTAAAAACTTATATTAAAAAAAATATTCCAAAATGTACCTATGACAGTATTACAAAACTGATATATTACAAAAAGAATGTGTATAAACTAATGTATAAACTAATGTATGTTGGTATTCAAGTTTCAAATGTGCACACATCGATTTCCTAGTAATAAGCATGCAAATACTCTTATCTAAGCTACTATTTGAAATACAATAATGATTCAATAACTGAAAATTTAAAATAAATTGATCCATAAACAATTTCAATAGTGATTGTATAAAATATTAAACACACAGCAATACTTAATATTTGCTTAATTAACAAGTAATTTTGTTTTAGAGCGTGGTTATAGAAGACGATACAGATAAAAACGATGTGTTAAGACACAAACGAGGAGCTGATAAACAATATTCCTTTGATGTAGTCTTTAATGAAAATTCAACACAGGAAGAAGTGTATGAAGTGACAACTAGTTCCTTGGTTAAGGATGTTCTAAATGGGTAAGATACTATGACTTTATGATTCATACGCTACCGATAAATTTCCCTATTATGTTTATTTAGAATACGTAAGTGAAATCGATTATTCTGAAAAAAGAAAATTATGCATTAAAAATGCATGTAATGTTTACTCACAACCTGTTATGATACATAATTTAGAATCACGTTTAAACATTACTATCGTACTATAATCATATAGTTTTCTTTTATAGTTCACTTTTGTGTATTGTTTAGAACAAAAGAGCAAAGAATTACAGTACTTATCCAGCGCCGTATTTACCATTACGCAAATGACGCACGTGCGTGAAGCGCCAAGTTTTAAGTGGCGCCAAAATCTTGTTAATTTTTTATCTTTATAGTAACATTTTCTAACACTGTAAATGTACTATAGAATACACACACGTATACACTTTGCCAAAACAATCTGACAATTTATTGAATTGAAATACATTTGGTTTATGTTTAAAACACGGCGGCAAGTACTGTACTCATGTTTTATCTTATGATAATCTTATGGTAATGAATGTATTCATTACCAACTAAAATGTTTGAGCTGTTTTTTTTTTTGGGTTTGGTTTCAGACGTGAAAAGAGTCCAAACAAACAACCGACTTGAGACGATACAGTGTGGACGATGTGTTGAGGAGGCACCCTGGATAGTTAATATTCTTATTTTATTAATCCGAACGCATTAAGTTTCTGCAGTCAAAGATTTCTTTTTTATTTTGATTCAGTAGGTATATTATATTTCGTATTCTGATTTTAGTTGTACGTTGTACCGTTCGCTGCCTTGTACGCTTACAATTTGTATCACTATTGTAACGCACCTGCATACCCGATAAGAAACTACCCGTATGCTAAAAATAACCAACGCGGTAAACATCAAAGCGTCTAATCAGTCGTCTAGTGATGAGTCTCTCAGCATCTAGAACATTCCTCCTAGATTATTCCATCTGTGCGTGTTTATATATAAAAAGGAACCGATCCAGAGATGATTCATTGCGAATTTAGTCGTCGTGCAGCGTTGAATATAAATTAGAATTGTATTGAGATAAATTAAAAGCTTACGTTTTAATTATTTATAGTTCTCTATTTAATCGTTATTCGTAGTTAACTTTTGTGTTTGTATTAAATAAATTGCGTAAAGTTTCCATCGTTATTAAAAACGTAACACTATTTTAGTTTTTTAATTTTTAAATTCAATAATGAGTGAGCATTGGAAAAAAACAAGCGGTGCACAGTATAAAAAACTTGCTAATGAAAAACGCAAACAGCAAGAAAATGTTTTGAATAAAACTAAAAGACTAGAACACTACTTCAGTTTACAAGCGCCCGCAAAACCTCAATCTGAACAGACTTTGTATATGCCCGAAAACTCCCATGTTATTTATAGCATTAGAACTATCTCTGACAATTATGATACTGACGCTGTTTTGAATGTGCATGTTTCAACTGAAACTGTCAGTGCTACTAGTGCTAGTTGTAGTAATTATGGGTTAGGAACAGATTATATTGACCCTCAGCCAGGTTCTTCAAAAGATGGTCAATAACATTTTCGGTTTTGGGTGAGCAGCAAGAGCAAGTGCATATAAGTGACGATCCCGCTGAATGGGTTCAATTAAATAGTCAAAGCATTGACTATTTATTATCCTAAGAAATCAATCAGCAACGACAACAAAAACTGTTGTAGCAATCACTCCTAAAGGTATGGTTCAGCGTTTCTTGAATAAAAGTGTGGAACTTCAAAAACAGCAACAGAAGGCATCAATGACTGGAGCAATGTAAATAGAATATTAAATCTTCACGAAGTATCTCGCGAACACTTCAAATGTCAAATTTTATTATTACATAGAAAAAATAGTGCTGGTACGGACAGAATAGACTCATTACTTTGTAAACAAATTAAAAGTCAAACTAAATATTGGGAAAATCTGTTGCAAAGGGTAGTTGCTGTAGTAAGAAAGTTGTCATCTAGAGGTTTAGCTTTTAGGGGAAGCGTATAAAAGTTTGGGGCTCTGAAAAATGGAAGTTATATGATGTGTTTAGAACTTATCTCAGAGTTCGACCCCTTTTTAGCAAAACGCATATCAGAACGTGGCAAAACGTCTTATTTATCGTCAACAATCTGTAATGTATTTATTGAATTGATGTCACGAGAAGTTTTAAATTACATTCGTGAAATTCGTAATTCAAAATATTACAGCATTATTGTCGACTCTACACCTGACATTGCCTACATCGACCAATTATCGATCATTATACGATATGTTCAGATAAACGGAAAACCTGTGGAGCGGTTCATAGGATTTTTGCCAAACGTGGGTCATACATCAGAACAAATAGAAAATGCGTTATTATCAAAACTAGGGGATCTTAACATAGAATTAATAAATTGTAGTGATTAATCTTATGCCAACGCTAGTAACTTGTCAGGGGTTTACACCGGTTTGCAAGCTCGCATTATGAAACCTAATTTTCTTGCTTACTATCTTCCTTGCGCAGCACACACTTTGAATTTAGTAGGGGCGTGTGCAGCGTAATATGATAAAGAAGCTGTTACATTTTTCGATGCTTTGCAACATTTATATACTTTTTTCTCAGCTTCTAGCCTTCGCGTCGATGGGAAACTTTACAATCAAACCTAAAAAATAATGTGAAAGTTCCAAAACGAATTGGTGGGACACGTTGGTCTTCATGACATGATGCCGTAATTAGTTTGTGTGAAAATTGGAACGAATATTTGCAAACTTTACCAGAAATTATGGAAAATTTATCTGAAAAGCCAACCACACGTATAGAAGCAACTGGAATAAGACGACAACTGCACCGTTTCGAATGCTTCTTTATGAGTGCATTTTGGGAAGTGTTAGTAGAACGTTTTCACAAAATCAATAAAAGTCTTCAATCCGTTGCTATCGATACCGCAGCTATTTTCCTATTTAATTGGGTTTGGAAAGTCCGTGAGATCTGAAAACATGTTTACAATTTTTATTAACAAGGCAAAAAAGCTTGCAGAAGAATCATATGAAGATGAACAGCAACGAAGTCGAAAACGAAAACTCTTTTCAGATAAAAACCCAGATGGTGAAGTTACTTTAACTAGAAAGGAAAAATTAAGAACTGAGACATTTTATGCTATTTTGGATCGAGTTGTGATGGATTTTAAACATGAAAGACATTAAAAGTCAAGTGCTAACTTATGCAAACATGTACGCAAGAGTGATTAAATAGAAAAACGCTTTAATGCGATTTCAATCTGCCACGTATTGGCATGTTTATCTGTAGTAATCGTTTTCTACTATATACGAGTCAATATCTGAATTTCCTATGGACAGCTAGAGAAAGTAACTAGAATAATTATAAACTTATATTTTGAAAAGAATAATGGATTTTTCCTTTGTTTGGAATAATTAGGTAATTTCTTGATTATGCCAAAATATTTTACCTAACTGCTAATGTAAATGCGGTTAATAAAGAAAAGATTTCATGTGATTTCTGTGATGTAACTAAAATACAGTTAGTAGGTATATCTAATCCCTAATAAATGCTGGAGGGATTGAATTCTGATTTAGTGGCGCATACAATATTGTCCTTTCAATTTATTTAAAAATGTGTGGAAAAATTTTAAATGAACGGTGCCAAATCTGTACGAGTATTTTTGTCAAGAGAACAATATTTTTGGACTGTTGCGTACTATTAAAGCAGTGAACGCTTTATTAAAGTGATTTCAATAATGTAACTAGAATATAATTAGTAGGTATATCTAACTCCCAATGAATGCAAGAGAAGTTGAATTATGATTTAGTAACGGAAACACTAATAAAAGTATTAGAAAGACTATATAATTATATATACCTACTAATTAACTTACAATTGAAAGCACATTAAATTCTTTCTCTATTAATCACTTTTACATTTGCAGTTTGGTAAAATATTTTGCTTAATTCAGAATTACCAAATTATTGCAACCAAAATGAGAATCGCTATTATTTTTTCCAATATACAAGTTCGGAGTAAGGGACTAATTAAATGTAATAGAAACTCAATTACGATAGATATCACGTCAATACGTGGCAAAAAGATGCTAATCATAAATATTAATCACCTAGTTTCACGTACATTGTTGAAATCACATTAAAACCCTTCTCTATTAATCACTATTACATATAAGTATAATTAACGCTTTACTTTCAATGATGCATGCAATGTACCATTATGTATGCACGTAAAAATAAGTAAAACATTTAAGGTGTCACTGCCTTGCGCTTTTAAGTTGATGTCTTCCATACCGTGCAAAACATGTTAACTGTTATCTCTTTTTAGCACAGGTACCACAGTTTAAAACGCCTCTGACGTAAAGCATTCCCCTTAGTTCATTCACCGCAGGTGGTCAGAAAAACTGAATACGTACTTACTTTCCACACCAAATATCAAATTCCAGAACACGGGCATTATCAATATAAACGCTAATCCGCGTTTCTAACGTATCCATCTTGGCGGCTGTAGGTATACGGAGAATTCACATTTGGCATTACCGCTCTGCTTAGGACAACCAACGTCGAAGATTAAGTAGTAAGATTGTAAAAGTGATGTGTTGGACTTGGATTAATATATTATTAGTATACTTGTTTAAAGTGAAATTCCGATGTTTAATTAAGATCGATCTTGGGATCTTAATGTAGTTCTTAATACTCATATATGTTAGGCGACGTTCAATTAAAAAATTTTTCCAAACTTTTCAAATAAATTGAAAGCACAACATTGCATCCGTCACTAAATCAGAATTCAATCCGTCTCACGTTTATTAGGAATTAAGCATACCTACTAATTATATTCTGGTTAAATCATTGCATTTACATTGAATCTTTCTCTATTAATCGTATTTACATTTGGAGTTAGGTAAAATATCTTTGCATAATTAAGAAATTACTGAATTATTACAAACAAAGGGAGAATCACTGCTATTCTTTCCAATATATAAATTCAGAATAATACATCAATACGTGACAAGAAGATGGTAATGATAAATATTAATCCCCTATTTTCATCTATATTGTTGAAATCACATTAAAACCCTTCTCTGTTAATCACTATTACATGTACGCTTTCCTCTAGCGGTCTATAGAGATTTCATATATGTACTCATGTACAATAGAAAACCGATTACAGTAGATAAAGACGTCTATAAGCCATTTTAACGTACATGAACCACAAAAACCCTTCTATATTCATTGCTATTACATATTCATTTCTATAAATTAGCGCTTTTCTTTTAGTGATGCATATAATGTGCAATTTTGTATGCACGTAAAAATTAAATAAACATTTAGGGTATCACTGACCTACGTTTTTAAGTGGATGATTTTCATGCTACGTCAAACATGCCTTGCGTTATTATTATTTCCGTTTGGCCCCGGTTTCTTAATTTAAATAGTATATTGAGTATCCAGAACAGTAAGGGACGTTTACCGGTCGACGGCCATGCCAATTTGGCCGGAGACCGGTAGAACCCTTAATGTTCGTGATGCTCATACTGTTTTTTGCACGATTGTATTAAATTTACCACAATTGAAATTATTTAATTTCTACTAAATAAACGAAAAGTCAAAAGTTTTAAGTAGAAATGTCCAAATTTTTTGTTCTTATTGTTGTGAAAT
Organism: Vesta saturnalis; assembly: GCA_036346205.1. Taxonomy (NCBI): domain Eukaryota; kingdom Metazoa; phylum Arthropoda; class Insecta; order Coleoptera; family Lampyridae; genus Vesta; species Vesta saturnalis. Next base: position 2,774,863 of record JARFJB010000682.1, read on the forward strand.
ATAATACCTATATATAATTTTACGTTGGTAAGTAAAAGACGTCGGTAAGTAAAATACTTAACGACGAGTTGGGCCTCGCAACCAGTAAACATATCCTACTGTCTTGGAAACAGATATGGTAAATAAACGAAAAAGCTCATTCGTGCAAAAACGTCTATAACGTAGAACGTTCTTTTTAGTTCACACTTACCTTTTAGCCTCAATGCCAAGTGTTATAAAAGGATATATAACCTCATGGGCAGTATTAATGTAAGCGTTAATTGGTTTTGAAATTTATCTATTGTACCCACTATGCTTCTAATGCGTTTCATTATATGAATCGCTAGTTTTATAGCCCTCAACTGGTTGCTTATAACCAACCATTTCGACAACACACGATGCCCTCGAAACCGATGAGGACGTCGCTACTGGCTTCTGGCTCTTCACTAGCTAAGGACGCAAGAACTAACCGATGCTCTCCTCTAATTTGATAAAACGTTAATAAACCTGCCAATAATAAAGATTTGTGTTAATAAGCTGTAACGTAAAATTCTATGGGGAAACTGTCCGCCGGAAAGCTTAAAAAATGCACAATCACATCCTGCCGCTGTACGTTATTGCCAATAACCCACTGCTCCATGCAGCAGCATCACTAAAGTCAATGAATTTTAACAGCGACGTTTGAAAACATCCCTAAACTAATCAAAGTCAACAAGAGTTTATTAAATATCAAGTAAAAATTATTTCCCACATTCCCGTCTTACTCGCATGTGACAGATGCTTCAGATTATTTACACATGACACCCGATCTCGTTCAAATCTGTCTTTTACTGTTTTTCGCAAGTGTTTAGATCATGCGTTATGTCATTAAGTTCAAATTCTGTAAAACAATAAAAGGGTTTAACTCTATAAAAAAAAGTTATTTAAATAAGTCAATCTTTGAGTGCTCTGCCCCATTTGTATTCAAACTGTATTAAGTATTACCTTTAAGTTATATCCAGTGGCGTATCATAAACCTTTATAATTTGTGAAACAAACTATGAACAAATTATTTGTCCTAAACACTCATTTACATAATTTCAAATATGTTCAACAGCCTAAACGTTTTCTTATTTATCTTATACAATGTGTCCACTTAATATGACTTCGGTCGATTATGGCTTTATTATTAGAGATTAAAAAATGTTCCAAGCAACAGTTCTAGACAACAGTATTGAGTACATTTTAAAAATAACAACATATATACATAGTGTTGCACAATTTTAGGGGACACAGAACTTGTAATTTTTAAACGGTACAGCCTGAATATTATTGCATCTTTGGATTATGCTATATATTAACACATGATTAGGTAATGTATTCTTGTATTTTGTTAAAATCACGATCTTGTGTACAGGGTAGGTCAAAACACCAATTTTTTCAAATAGAACACCATATATATTATAACTTCATTCGATTTTTTACCTTTCTTTTCCTATCCCTATACGCAATGTTTGTCTAAATATTCGCGGGTTCTTGTTTAACTTATTTTATTTTTGGTTACTTTCAATACTTTGAGATGGCTGTGAATGAAAAACGAAAAATAGTATTTTACGTTTGTTCTCATTTGTGGTAACAAATACTGTTCCTGGCTGCACTATTCTTAAGGTGCTTGTAACATCTTAAATTTGCAACTTTGTACTCTTTGCGATGACTTTTGGCTTTTTCTCAACAAATCATTATTAATTCAATATGAGACTTGATCATTATATGCGTTACTTAAGTAGACAACACAACACGATTACTTTTGACAGGACGGCGCCAAATTGACTTCTTGTTATTTTGACAAATGGGGATACCACTACAGAAAAAAAAATTATAGCCTGCTCTAATGTAAAATAAGCTGGAATAGGGTATATCTAGTTGTCTAAAATAATTGAAACTCTTTCTGGCAAAAATTTGTCAATTATTTAAACATCTCAATCGGGAAGGTGAAAAGGAGAGTAGAGTATCTATTCTGAAATGTTTACTGCAAATGGTACAATGGATGGCGAGATTGGACGAAGGGTCAATGCTGGAAGGGAATTGATTGGAAGTATGTGGACGATAATGAGAAATGAAGTCATGAACCTTGCTGCGAAACGAGCAATCTATAATGGCGTGTTTGTCCCGTCAGTACTGTATGGAAGTGAGAGATGGGTATGTCAAAAAAAGCACGAAAGAAAAATAAATTCCGTAGGTATGAGATTCCTGAGAAGCGCATGTGGTAAAACGAGAAGGGTAAGATAAAGAATGAGTGTATAATGACGGAGTGTGGCGAGAAAAAGACGATGATGGCTAAATATAAAAGTAGTACATTACGTTGGTTTGGTCGCATTGAGAGAATGAACAAGGCAGGATTAACGAAGCAAATATATGTGGTTGAGGTTAGAGGTAAGACCGTGCCTGGCAGGCCGCGTAAAACTTGGTTGAATGTAGTAGAATGTATGATAAAGGAAAAAAGATAACGAGTTTTAAAAATAAAAGGGCATGTCAGAGACCTTCCTAGCCGAAGCTAGGGAGGTATGCGGAGACAGGAAAGCATGGACAAAGATTGTGAATGAAAAATAAATAAGAGGCAGGGTTTTGTTTTGCCTACTCCGAAAGGAAATGGCGTGAACGTTGTGTAATGTAACGTTAAACAGCACGTTTTTTTTGCAATTTCACACATGTATTTTAAATGCTATTTTATTGACGTCATATCCAAAACATTACTTTCGAAAAGGCAGAAATATATCTATGGTTTATGACATATATTATGATCACAGTATAACCATACTATTCGCTTTCGCTTTGGTAATACGTTGATAATCAAAATTGGCAACATTGTGAAAACAATAATAATTTATGTCAAATTAACGTTTACAAATTCATGTCAGATAGAGGTCAACAGACATTTAGATGCTAACTTACAAAAAAAATTCCAAAGCCGTGCGTTTGTGTAATAGTACGAAGGTTGCCTAATAAATAATGCCCCACAAGTTATTTTGCAGTGAAAAACATTTCTAAGAAATGTACAATTTGGTGCGACTTACTTGAAGTTTGCCGCGTGTGTGTGCAAAGTTTCATTTTCTTCCGAGAGATAGCGTAAGTGTAGGAATGTTTTAAAATGGCGTCTGTAAGTGACATCTGTCAAAAACAGCGTTTTGTGATTGAATTTCTCGTGGCATAGAACGAAACCGTGGGGAATATTTATAAACGTTGGTGCAAAGTCTACGGAACATCTGCAGTCGATAGGAGTACCGTTGGTCGCTGGGTACAGAGGGTGAAAGCATGAGAGGGCGGTGCTGCAGAGCGCCAAGATTTGCCGCGGGCGGGAAGGCCTCCCACGGCTGTCACGCCTGACCTGCTGCAGCGGGCTGATGTCATTCGAGAGGATCGACGCATTACGACTCGGCAATTGGCATTAAAGCTGTCGGTAAGGAAAGGAAGTGTGGATGCGATTATCAATGAGCTCGGATACAGAAAAGTTTGTGCAAGATGGGTTCCTCGGTGTTTTACTGTCGATCACAAATCCCGAAGAAAAGACATTGCTTCCGATTTGTTGCAAGGCTTGGAAGCTGATAGGGAGGCCTTCCTGTCCCACATTATGACAGGTGATGAAAGGTGAGTGCATCACTTTGAGCCCAAAACCAAAAGACAATCGATGGAATGGTATCTTGTTCACTCTCCATACAAGAAAAAATTCAAAACAGTTCCTTCAGCCAGAAGTCATGATCACAGTGTTTTGGGATTGTGAGGGCGTAATTCTCGTTGAGGTGATGCCAAAAAGCGGGGCCATTCATTTAGAAAGTTACTTCAAAACATTAGACAAACTTAAGCAGCGCTTTCGGCGACTCCAGCGCCATGTCAACCCAGGGGAGGTTTTCATTCAGCACGATAACGCTCGTCTCCACACAAGTTTCAGGACGTCTGCCCACATCGCCAAACAGGGTTAGACAGTGTTACCCCATCCACTCTGTAGTCCCGATTTGGCTCCCTCAGATTTCCACTTGTTTGGGCCACTGAAGAATGCCATTTGTGGAAGACATTTCGAGGACGACGAAGAGGTGATTCACGCAGAGAAAGCCTGGCTCCGTAGGCAGAGTAAAGATTTTTACTGATAGGGAATACATGTCCTCGTGTATCGCTGGAGAAAAGCCGTGGAACTTGAAGGCGATTATGTAGAAAAATAGAGTGACCAAATAAAACATTATTCTTTCAGTAAATTTCAATTTTGATTTTGGAGAAAGAAATATGGGGCATTATTTATTGGGCAACCCTGGCATTTCACATTATTATCAGGGTAAATAGGTTTTTACTGGCGAGAAGAGCAATTTATTGGCGAGTCAGTAAAAACCGTTACCTCGCGTATAATGTAATAAATTTTATTTGGTATCCATACCCAAATTATATTAAAAATTTGAACTGATGGTATAAATTTCATTTAAAACCCTATTTCTAAATATCTCGTCAGCCGTAGCTTCAACTATTACCGCGATAACGGGTTTTACTAACTGTCAAATTACAAATATACTTCCTGACACTTAACTTATAAAATCTCTTAACAAGTTAGCAGCTTGTAAAATAGTTATTTATATATCAAGGGAGTTATGGGTATGTTAATTACCGAGGGCAACGGATTGCAATAACGAGAGACGTTAGTCCCGAGGGATTGTTAAGTTGCCCGACGTTATTAACATACATAACTCCCGTGATAGATAAATAATTTTATTTCATATCAATACGTTAAAAATAAAATCTGCAAATGAAATTTTTTTGTTATTAAGATTAAATGAAAGTTGTTTTCAAGTTTGCAAATATTTGTCAAAATACATTAGAATGATTAGAGGGCAGTTATAGATCTATAACTACTTAGATACCAGTTCATAACTTCCCAAGGGAGTTATGAACGTGTTTATGGTTACGGCAACTAAGGGTTTATTTGCTTATAACGTGTTAGCATGAAATAAATGATTTTACATAACTTAAGTTTAGTTAGATTAATGCATGTTTACTATTAAGTAACAAATAAAAATATTGATAATACATTTTAAGGCGTTTTAAAATTTATTTTTTAAATTTTAACGCTTATCCGGCTTCGTATTACGAAATTTTATAAAGAAAACCTATGTAAAATTGAATTATCTTTAAAAATATGTTTACACATTTTCTTATAACGTTCATAAATTTATTTCAAAATCATCCTTTGATTAAATTAAATTTGTGTTCAAGCGGGTAGTGATTTTACAGCGGAGATTCGGTATGTGACGTAGGCGCGAGGATGGCCTCTACCACAAACATTAGTTATTTGGTAAAATTTCCGTTGCCGGTGTGTTAGATCTGTCTGCATGTGCGCATGGTACGCTAGTAATAAACATTTTTAGTTGTTATGTGTACGAAAACAATATTTTGCAAGTATGGCCGGTAAGTTTTGATTTTATTCATTAACAATATTATGTGGCTATGGCTTTCTATTATAAAGAATTAGTTGGTTAAGAAATAAATTCCAATTTTTTATTTATTTTTTAGACTGATTCTGGCTGTTTGCATAATACAGAGAGTTAAATTTTTTGATTAAAATGATTATAACTTCAGTTTAAAATCCAAACTAAGACGTAGTATTGAAACGACTCAACGCAAGAGTACGCCGATATCCATTACATTTACGATTTTTGCGGCGGAAACAACCACCTACGTCATTACGGAACTTTCCCGAATCCATCGACTGACGTGCAATACAACTGGTACTGCGGAAAATGAAGAGAACATACTTCGAGAAATTACGATGCGAGTCTGACACTAAAACGTCATGGTTTCGTCTATTTCATATTCAGCCTCTCTTGCTCACAAATTTCCCCAAACACAGAATTTTGCCGCTGGATAATTGATAGAAGCAGTTAAAATTTTATTCACGGATGAGTTAACATTTAGAACGAATGGATTAATTAATGAATAGAAAGAATAGCCATTTAGGGAATTTTGAGAATCCACATAAAATTACACAATCAAATCATCAACATACGTTTTCAGTGAATGTTTGATGTAGAATTATTGGTAACATGCTCATAGGCCCATTCGTTTTTGACAATCGTTTACAGACAGATACTTAAATTTTCTAGATCATCTAGTAAATATGTTAGAAAATGTTCCTCTAGCCATGAGACACGGTAAGTGGCTTGAGCACGACGGTACCCCAGCGCACTTTTCTTTACACATAAGACAATCCTTAAATCAACAGTTGAAGGTCGCGTAATTAGTAGAGGAGAACAATACCCTTGGACCCCAAGATCTCCTGACTTGGCATGCTTAGATTATTATTTGTATTTATTTATAAAAAATGTTCTACCAAATACCATCAGAAACTGTTGAGGATTTTAAAACACGCATTGTTGAGGCAGCCGATCTGATTTTGTAATGTGTGCTGTTTGGTCAAACTTGAAAGACAAGATAGTCTTTATCTTGATTTTAGAAAAAGGGAGAGGAGAGGATATATATATATATATATATATATATATATATATATATATATATATATATATATATATATATATATATATATATAAACGATAATCTACTGAGGCCGTATTAAATGGACACACTGTGTAAACATTAAATGCGTAATATACTTGTAATATCTTTACAAGAGTTTTGATTAAGATAAAACGAAAACGGCGGAGCTGAATTAAACAATAAATTTTATAAACTAATTAATACCATTCTACATAAAAAAATTAAAACAAACTTCTGACATTCTAATATATTTCAATAATTAATCGGATACTTCGCCTTATTCCAGAAAATATTTATTAATGCACTATTAGTTTCATTCATGCATTTATATTCAAATGCTTTTTATAACCGATTTAAAAATAATTTCAAATATGTCAAATAAACATATACTATGATTTCAAAAAACAAAGGGTAGTAGGGTAGGTAACGGTACCAATATGTAAAAAATTAAACAAACAATAAAGGACTAAACTAAATCTAATAATATGGTTGTAGTTCATCAATTTGGTTTTGGCAAGTTTTGTAATATAAATCGTCTCAAAAATGTCTAGAAGGCATGGGTTTGATACTTTTGTAAAGGCCCGGGAATGTTCTTTAAATCTCGTTTGTAAATTTCTAGATGTTCTTCTTTTTGTATATACCTGAATAAAAACGGCACTAATATTGTTTTTCGTACAGCATTTCTGTATTGAGTTCGTAAATTAAATTAAATCAGTTACGAACTCGATACAGAAGTGCTGTCAGAAAAACAATATTAGTGCCGTTTTTATTCAGGTATATATTTCATGTCAAGATGGATGTGATCGTACATATCTTGGAACATTTCCGGACCTTTAAAAACAATGAACCTTCAAAATCCAGTGTTGCTGACCATCTACTGAATTATGGCTATTACACAGACATTACTAAAACGAAATTAGTACAAAAAGTATCAAACCCATGCCATCTAGACATTTTTGAGGCGATTTATATTACAAAATTTGACAAAACCAAATTGATGAACTCAGATTCCGGCAATACTACCTACCCAACTAACCTTTGTTTTTTAAAACCATCGTATATGTTTATTTGACATATTTCAAATTATTTTTAAATTGGTTATAAAAAACACACGAAGATGAATGCATAGTATTTGAAACTAGTAGCGCACTAATAAATATTTTCTGGAATAAGGTGAAATATCCGATTAATTATTTAAAAAAAGTACCATTCTATTTCTTTCCATGTATACAGGGTGTGGCGCGAAGAGTTTTGATTAAAAGTAATGAAGGATACAGTTATGTTAAAAATCTGAAATTACGAAGCTGTAGGTTTTGGATGACGCTGAGTTCAAATACAATATTGTTCTGAATGTGGCACTTCCGGTTATACCGAAAGTAGACGTCAACTTTAGTAATTTAAATAGAACCTAACATTTTTATTTTATTTTCGAATTCTACATGAAATTCTAGATAAAATTTGTGCACAATTCCTATAACAAAAATGAAGTATTTTCGAGATATTTCGATTTTTTTTTAAATTTTGAAAACATCCTAGTCCACATTGAGTAACGATATCTCCATTAATAACGAAGCTAGTGACGTGAAATTGTAACCAATAAACAACAAGCGTTTGGCCATTAACTCCATATATCCATCTCATTGATATTTCATACAGGGTGTTTTAAACTTAGCCGCCAACATGCACAATTTAAATCATTTATAAGTTGCCTACTTTAAATAGAACATCCTGTATTTTATTACATTTTCCGCTGTATTTTTTTAAGCCAATTCGTTTGGTATCAGTATTCCCTATATCTAAATCCAACCACTTTTGAGATATTTTGTTATTTTTTCATAAGTTATTAATTCTGAAAAGTAACCAATAGCCTGAAAGGATTATTAATTGTGGATATCATTAAAAACGTTGACTAGGTATTTTGTATTATTTAATTAGATAACTTACAAACAAAAATAACTAAATGTAATATTAAACAAATAAAGTTTTATAATAAGTGTTCAAAATTAGCACCATCTACTTCTAAACATTTATGAATCCTTTTCATTAAGTTATGTCTTGTAATTCTGGAAATATGGTGCGGTGTTAAAGAATTAAAAGCAAGTAAGACTCTCTGCATCATATCTTCCTTTGTCGTAACAGGTTTGGAAAATACCTGATTTTTAATGTAACCCCAAGTACCAAAATCTAGAGGAGTCAAATGAGGAGAGCGAGCTGACCAACGAAACGGAGCCTGATTGGCAATCCATCCATCATCAAACATGTCGTAAAGATGCTGAGCAACAGGCCCAAAGTTATGAGGATGTACTCCATCTTGCTGATATCAAGCTGAAGCCGCCTCTCCATTTATTAAAGTATGTAACGCCGGTCGTATGGCTTCTTCTAAATGTGGCAATATCTTGTACCATTTAAATTTTCATCATAAAATTTTAATGCTAAAATTTTATCGTCTTTTATTGCACAAAAAACATTAAACCTCCAACTATCTTGGAAATAACGTTCTCTACTAATATGTGGATGTTCATTAGACCAAAAATGGGAATTATGTCGATTAAATAATCCATGTTTGCTAAACTTTACTTCATCGCACCATATAACTTTTTTTATGAAGTTTTCATCTCTTCATTAAAAACCATTCACAGAATTCTACCCTTCGAGGAAGATCACCTAATTGTAAGTGTTGCTTCAAATGATATGAAAATGGTTTCCATTTGTGTTTTTTTTAAATGCGATGAATTGTTCTCGTCGACAAAGTAAGATCTCTCTCACAATCTCTAATAGAGGCATTTGGAGAGGCCGTAAAATAACCCAAAAAAAAATTAATTTCGTTTATGTCACTCTCCACTAGTGGTTTATTTTTATTAATTTTTGTCTTAAATTGACCAAACTGACGGCAGTTTTTAAGCAATCTTCTTACAATATCACCAGTTGCATTTGGTCGATTTGGATATCTTTCTGCAAAAACACGACAAGTCCGTTCAACAATTCTATTACACTCGCCGTAAATAATAAGATTTAAAAAATCATTATTAGTAAATCCTACATTTGCCATTATTTACTATGAAATACAAACTGGTAAAGAAAACTGTCAAACCTACATAAACAGTTAACGTTCTAACTATCAAATCTTTGACAGCCATGGCCTACCCTTTACTAATGTTGAAATAATTAAGTGTATAAACTAAGATAATGAAATATCTCAAATGTGGTTGGATTTATACGATACCAAACGAATTGGCGTAAAAAAATACAGCGGAAAATGTTACGATAAAGGAAGATATGACGCAGAGAGTATTACTTGCTTTTAATTCTCTAACACCCCGCCATATTTCCAGAATTGCAAGACCGAACTTAATGGAAAGGATTCATAAATGTTTAGAAGTAAATGGTGCTAATTTTGAACACTTATTATAAAACTTTATTTGTTTAATATTACATTTAGTTATTTTTGTTTGTAAGTCATCTAATTAAATTAATACAAAATACCTAGTCAACGTTTTTAATGATATCCACAATTAATAATCCTTTCAGGCAATTGGTTACTTTTCAAAATTAATAACTTATGAAAAAATAACAAAATATCACCTTAAATAATGGAAATCATGGCCTACCCTTTACTAATGTTGAAATAATTAAGTGTTGTTATGTTTTAACCAAGATAATGAAATATCTCAAAAGTGGTTGCATTTAGGTATAGGTAATACTGATACCAAACGAATTGGCTTAAAAAAATACAGCGGAAAATGTAATAAAATACAGGGTGTTCTATTTAAAGTAAGCAACTTATAAATGATTTAAATTGTGCATGTTGGCGGCTAAGTTTAAAACACCCTGTATGAAATATCAATGAGATGGATATATGGAGTTAACGGGCAAGCGCTTGTTGTTTATTGGTTACAATTTCACGTCACTAGCTTCGTTATTAATTGAGATATCGTTATTCAATGTGGACTTGGATTTTTCAAAATTTTTAGAAAAATCGAAATATCTCGAAAATGCTTCATTTTTGGTATAGGACATTGTGCACAAATTTTATCTAGAATTTCATGTGGAATTCGAAAATAAAATAAAAAATATTAGGTTCCATTTAAAATAACAAAGTTGACGTGTACTTCCGGTATAACCGGAAGTGCCACATTCAGGACAATATTATGTTTGAACTCAGCGTCATCCAAAACCTACAGCTTCGTAATTTCAGATTTTTAACATAACTGTATCCGCCATTACTTTTGATCAAAACTCTTCGTGCCACACCCTGTATACTGTATTTAAAAAATTAAGTGCAATTAAATAAAATATCTTTTTAAAGCATCTTTTGATATACATTTATTATTCAGTAGGAAAATACACGTTGAAGTTATTTATGCTCTTCAAAAACGCAATAGCAAATGTTGCAGTGAAATTGTTCGTGTATTTTATCGTCACACCACAAGTACTGTAATTTTGATTAGTCATATTTTTTTCTATTTACGGCATATTTCAATGAGTATAATTTTTGTGAGTTTTCTAATAAAGCGATTACCACGTAATAATAATAATAATCGATATATGCTTATTTTATGCATTGTCAAACATTTGGATTGTCACAATAATATTACATGTAAAAGGCAATAAATGAACTAAAGGTTAAATGATTGCAGTATAATGAATGATAAGTTGCGTGCTTACTAAATGTTTCTACATTAACATTAAAAGGAATTGATCGATTGAAAAAAAAAGGCTCTCAAATAATATTAACGTATTTATTGAATTCTTCATTGAAATCTGTTTCCTAATTTTTAATATTTTAACAGATATAATGCAACAGTGTTTGCTTATGGAGCAACAGGAGCTGGCAAAACACATACAATGGTTGGTGACCCGTCAGCACCAGGAATAATGGTCCGAGCTCTAAATGACCTTTTTAATGCTGTTAAGGACAAGGAAGATCAATATTCCGTATGTTTATAATTAATTGCAAGCATTAAGTAGTACCACATATTTGCTTTATCACCACGTTTACATATATATATATATATATATATATATATATATATATATATATATATATATATATATGATATATATATATATATATATATATATATATATATATATATATATATATATATATATATATATATAGAAGAGATGTCACCGTGAGTCATTTAGTACAAATAATAGTTATAATGTCAACAATTGGATAATTAAAACCGATATAATTGTGTTAACTAGAATTACCTACATATTTTACGTATTAATAGATTTTTCCTAATTTCTTTGTATCGATTTTTCAGTGTTTCAGTGGGTGGAAATTAAGGTTTCACAAATACCTATATTAAAACCAATTAATCAGGGGGAAAAGCAATTTCGGAAATTAAAATTTTATAGTTGTTATTTTGACATTAACAAATTAATTTTACACTTAGAATAAAATACTATTTCAATGACATAATTATTTTGTGAATGATTTAACATTCTTTACTCCTTATTCCCCTAGACAATTATTATTAAGTTTGACCTTACGTGTCTATCACAGTCTTCTGAATATTTTATAAATAATGATTCAATATTCTTTTTAACACCCAGGTTACAATGTCATATTTGGAGCTCTATAACGAACAAATTCGTGATTTACTAAACCCCACTTCTGGTTATTTAGAGTTACGTGAAGATTCCAGAGGTCGAAACATACAAGTAGCTGGGTTATCTGAAATCTCAACTACTTCAACGAACGAGGTAATACATATCTCACTTTGCTGAATTTTGTAAAGAATCTGATTATAGGTCATGCTGTTACTTCAAAAAGGTAATAAAGCACGTACCGTCGAACCTACAGCTATCAACAAAACGTCCTCAAGAAGTCACGCTCTTCTTAGCGTGACTGTTAAACACACAATACCAATCGATAAAAAAAACCATTTACGAATGCGAATTAAGCAAGGACGTCTATTTATGATTGATTTAGCTGGTTCGGAACGTGCTAATAAAACAAAGAGTCGAGGGAAACGATTGCAAGAAGGGGCACATATTAATCGTTCACTTTTGGCATTGGGTAATTGCATAAACGCACTTAGCGAAGGAGCGCGTTACGTTAATTTTAGGGATTCAAAATTAACCAGATTACTGAAAGAAGCACTTAGTGGTAATTGCCGCACAGTGATGATTGCACACGTTTCACCAAGCTTAAATCAAAAGGAAGAATCTCGAAATACTTTGATATACGCAGATCGTGCCAATAACATCTCAAATAAGGTAGAACGCAATATCTACGATGTGTCGTATCATGTTACGCAATACCAAACAGTTATAAGTGAGTTAAAAAATGAAATTACACGTTTGCAAAATAAAATGACGGAGGAACGTCCGAGATCGGCTGCCCCTGTTCGATTAAATACCACAGAGCGTAATAAGGAGGTTAGATTACTTCGTGAACAGATTGTTGCTACTTTTAAAGAGCAAATGAAATTGAGAAGAAAGTTGATGGAGATTGATTCGCATTTGTTAGGATTGGGAATGGATGCAGAGAGGCAGCATTTAGTTATATCACACTGGGAATCTAGAAATAATAAGCTGTATAAAAATAATATTAATCAATCCAGAGCTCAAACTCAGCAAAGTTTAAGGTAAGTAAGCAAAAATAGTAATGATAGTAACATCTTACAAATAAATAGAACGTGTGTCCCAAACAACCAAAAAACTTTAATTTACGCTTTTCTTCTGTATTACGAGCACCTGGCTTAATTTAAAGTGTTTTGTAACTGTGGTCTCATATTAGCTGAGTTGATTGGTCTAGTTTTGCATTTTTTGCTTTTGTAGCGCGACGTTTCCGAAGTGGACTCTGCTTTCGTCATCAGGCTTAGTCCTGAGAAGGACTGATTTCGCACTTGAGTGGAATTCGTTTGCTTATGATTTGTAAGTGAAAGGTACCAAGTTCGAATTCGATAGTAGTCAGGTGCTCGGGAAAAAGTCATAAGTATAGCGTGGCCAACTAAAAATGCGAAGTACTGTATCTGGGAAACTATCCATCGTAGAGGCTTGCGCAAAAAAAGTTATTACTAAAACGGCCAATACAAAAACCTGGAAAATATTTTCAAGCTTCTGAAATGGCCGCTAGTGGCGTAACTGCAATCTTGAATCTAAAAAAGTGATGTTTCTGTGAATTCTGCTACATTAACCTAATAAAAAATAACTGATCTTTGAAGTTGAGGATAATCTGAACTTTTTTGTTCGACACTTTTTGACGTATCTATAAAAATAAAGTGGTGGGGGTATTCAAAGGTTTGCTTAAATCACCCCGCGTATCTTCGAAACGGCTAATCCAAACTTGGGCGCGTTGAAAAGAACTTTTCTTGGGCTACAAAAGTTAAAATAATTGAAGTTTTTTTAGTTTCACATGTCGTCGCTAGAGGGCTTTGTTCGACATTCCGACAGAAACGGTTAATTTTCGCAAAAAAATTAAATGCATTGGTAAGGTTTTTTTTTCATGAACACGTAGCTAAATGATGCCTAAACAAGCTCGCGAAAACCGCATCTCGATATCTTGTTCCTAACCTAAAAATCGGGCAAAGAAAACTTTACACGAAAATCCCTTAAATTTTTATTTTTTTTTAACTATATTTTTCTGGAATTGTTTCTATTATATAAGTTGTTGCCCTAAAAAGGACCGATTTAAAGCAGGAAGGTTTTTAATGCCCCCGTAAATGCTCGAAATGCTGACCATCACTCTGTGCATTGCTGAGGCCTCTTATGGGTAGACAAAACTGCAGCTTCAATTTCGGCTCTGAATAGGTTACCTAGAAATTGCGATTTTAAATGTTTGTAAATTTATTCACCAGAATAAAATCACCATTTTTGAAATTACTACGGGCAAGTAAGCAATGCTAAAAGTTATACGAAAGGCCAATTTTTTGTTTGTTTAAATGCATATTCACTATGGATATATACGCAAAATACAATTAATAGAAGCAGGCAATGGAAACAGTTGCCTAAACAAAACATAACGTTTAGGTATCATTTAGCTACGTGTTCATGAAAAAAAATCATACCAATGCATTTAATTTTTTTGCGAAAATTAACCGTTTCTGTCGGAATGTCGAACAAAGCCCTCTAGCGACGACATGTGAAACTAAAAAAACTTCAATTATTTTAACTTTTGTAGCCTAAGAAAAGCTCTTTTCAACGCGCCCAAGTTTGTTAAAATCGGATTAGCCGTTTCGAAGATACGTGGGGTGATTTAAGGAAACCTTTGAATACCCCACCACTTTATTTTTATAGATACGTCAAAAAGTGTCGAACAAAAAAAGTTCAGATTATCCTCGACTTCAAAGATCAGTTATTTTTTTATTAGGTTAATATAGCAGAATTCACAGAAACATCACTTTTTTAGATTCAAGATTGCAGTTACGCCCCCTAGCGGCCATTTCAGAAACTTGAAAATATTTTCCAGGTTTTTGTATTGGTCGTTTTAGTAAAACTTTTTTTGGGCAAGCCTCTATGATGGATAGATTCCCAGATACAATACCTCGCATTCTTAGTTGGCCACCCTGTACATGAATTCGACTCAAGTGAAAAATCAGTACTTCTCAGGACTGAGTCTGATGACATAAGCAGAGTCCTTTTCCGAAACGTCGCGCTACAAAAGTAAAAACCGTGAAAATAGGCCGATCAACTCAATTAATTATGCTTTTCTGTATTACACAATTTTAATTGACAAGGTGGTTTGGTTCTTAATTACTTATGGCAAGTTTTACCGCATAAAAGCCATGTATTTATAGTTAGCCCGATACTCACTAATTTTATGACGGATATGGCTTAAAATTCGTTTACTTCCGTTAAAATTTATGGCGATGTGCCGACTAAGTGAGTGGTGAGTCTGAGAGATAATCGCATGCACAAAAAAAAAGGTGCATATAACTGCTGAGCTACCCAATGTCACTTTCGAAACTCTCATAATGCTGATTAAAATTTCGAAAAAATAGTTATAATATAATCCAATGAAATATGTAACGTACACTTTACAATAAATTTAAATAAATAAGCTTTGTTGCACCACTAAAATGAATTGTTGATATGCAACTTTTGGACAAGTAATCTGCAAAATACATTTAATTTTCTAAAATTCAATTTAAGAGTTTGTTGTAAAGATCAAAGTACCAAAACGGCTCCAAGACATAATCCAGTCCTCACAACACCTACTGCTATCTAAAACCTGTGTACTGTTATGAGTGCTTCAGGGGGTTTCTGTATAAGAAGGAAAACGGATACGGGTTTTTTAAATTTCTTCTTAATTTGAGTTTATTACTTTAGGAATCATTTAGGAAGAAAAGGTTAAAGCCACACCCACGATTGGCTACTTTACGACTGAACGATATGACTACAATTTAGAATACTTATCGATTATCGAAGAGAGCGAATATATATATATATATATATATATATATATATATATATATATATATATATATATATATATATATATGCACATGGTTTCTCAGGGAAACTGTTCGTTTTTCGTGGTTAGAAAAAAATGTAGAACTAAACACCCGGTATATTATTTCATTTTGGAACCCTGAAAGAATTTCATGATGAGTTCATCAGGTTTCCCTACACCTATTTTCAACTGTTTCTCAGATATCTTCATTCCTTTGAAAATTTTGACAGGTGTAGCCTTATTTTCAACACAGCACACTGCTGGTAAACACTTATGGGGTAGACGGAAACACAAGAATGATACATTTTCAAAATTGAAAAAGTTCGTTCTTTCAAAATATTATAGGATGGAAGGATGCAGAATTTGGTTCTGCATCTATTCGCTACAACTTTCCTTATACCTATTTCCAACGGTTTTCTTGTTAATCCATGTTTTCTATTTTAATGTAATTTTTGGCAGAAACCGAAATATAGTTTGTTTTTCGAAACTAAATGAGCATAACTGAAACGGCAGAAATTCACTTCAATTAGAACAAAAACAAAACGGAAACGCAACATAATTTAGAACGCAATAAAAAATGAAGAACATAAGCAAATTGGAACATACATATTTTTTTCTTTTTGTTGATTTGCTCATGGCATGGTTAGTAGTTACTTTTTTAGCTTATGTAAATTTTGTTCGTAGACTGTTCAGGAGTCCTTCTCCTCTTCAGCTCTGGTCATTCTGTTCTTGTTGGTGTTGCGCTATTTTGTGTAATTGTATGGTTTACAATCATGAGTTATGGTTATTTTTGGTGTTAAAAAGGAAAATTAATTTAGAATTTATTTGAATATTTATGTTAATCGGTTTAAGAGTGCGTGTTGTAGCTGGATGTAGCGTGCTGCGTGTGGTTAATACAATTCGTTTGCCGATATCTTGCGAGGTCGTCATTGGATAGACGGGGGGATGCAGAGTGCATATGGAGTGTTATTTAAGGATTCATCTATCTTCTCGGGGAGGTAGTCTAGGAGTTGTGTTAGGATCGCGGGGTTGTTTGAATTCTAGTTTTTTTTTCATGGGAATTGAGGAACTGGGTAAATATAGGGAGTGGTGAAGATCACTGGTTGGGATTGTGTCGCCGAAAATTCTTGTGTGTGCAAAGTTTCTTTGTAGTGTCTGTATTCTGTGGATGATGGGTGGTATGTTTGCGTGTTGTATTGTGAGGTTACATCCAAGGTAACCTGTGTAAGCGTCTGAGTACTTGGCGTTCACAGGAAGCGATAGAGAAGGGATGATTAGGGTTTATATTAGTGTATATGGGTGCTCGCAAATCCATAACAGGGTGTATGTATGTTTTGTAGGTGTGTTGTAGTGTTTTTTAGTGGCAACCTCTGATTCTATCCCAGAGGGCGCCCGGTAGGTTAACTCAGTTTCTTATCCTGTTAACTGTTCTTTGTACATCGGGGAGCCAATTAAGGGTTTTAGTAAAGATGGTTCCTAAGTAGGTAACTTCGAGTTGGAGTGGGAGTCGTTTTGCTGTAGGGTGAGGGAAACATTACTGTCGGCTAGCTTTGGAAGTTTATCTTCGGTGTAGTTAGGATGTCGGAAGAGGATTGCTTGGGTTTCGATGAGATGGACGAAGACTTTCCATCGGCTTTCCCAGTTGAAAAAGTTCCGCAGGGTTTTGGATATGTAGCGGAGGCCGTTCCTCTGTTTTGACTCACCGCCCATAAGGCAGTGTCATCCACAAGCTTCGGAACGACTACTCCGGGTTATGCAACTTTGGGAATATCGGAAGCGAAGATAGTGTAAAGGATCGGGGCTAAAGCAGAACTCTGTGGTACGCCTGCTGTAGGTTGAAAAGGATCGGAGGTGTTTTCTACTTTCACTTGAACTGACCAATTAGTCAGGTACGAGAGTAGGCGTTTGGAGATGGGATCGGGTATGTTAAGGTTGCGGATCTTGTGTAGGAGACCGGCGTGCCAGACCCTGTCAAATGCTTGCTTAATGTCCAGAAACACAGCCAGATTGCATTGCTTGTGATTGAATGCTCTGGTGGTTTCTGTAAGCAGCTTAAACTAGGGGATTGTGACACGTTCGGTTGGGACGGAAGCCGAATTGGCTGTTGGGAAGGTGACTAGAATTTGCTCAAAACATTTTCCGAGACAATTCAGGAGGGAAATGGCTCTATAGGAGGAGGGTGTGGTTAGGTTGGAGTGGGGTTTGGGTATCATGACGGTGGAGGCCGATTTCCGGTCCGTCGGGAAGTGGGGTTACGCATTTGTTATAAATATGGGAGAGTAATCGGAGGGTTGGGTCGAAGAATTTTTCGCTTTAGGCCGTCATAACCTGGAGCTGAATTAGCTAATTCGTATAGCTTCCTGCTAAATATTTATTGTGTAACCACTTTCAATATTTGAAGTAGCAAGAAAATATTTGTATCATTCTGTATATTTAACATTAAGTTCAACGTTAATTTTGTAAATGAGGTCCCCATATATAAATTTAAGTTTTGTCAAATCTATCTCTTTACAAGAATAAAAGCTAAAGGTCATTACATCAATAAACGTTACTGAATTTAATACATCTGCCAACGAACTGGTAAATTCGGTTCAATTACGTTTTCCACAGATAAAAATGATTATACTAAATCCTATCTACTTGTGCTATTTATTATTTTTAATATTAAACAATGTAAATGTGGTTGAATAGCAAATACTCTTTAAATATATAATTGATTAGGCAAAATGAACGAATAATGTAAGCAAGTATTAGTGTGCAGCCACGTCAATGTATCATAGAAATATTAAATTCAAACAAAAAAAAAAACTGTTTCTATGTAGTCTTGTTTAATCCAAAACATCACCTACTCCCGTTATGTGATGCTTTTCACTTCACTTAATTCCAAAAACTAATGCTTACGTAATTATACTTCACAATCACACCGTTTATTAATCCGTCTTAATCAGTCTTGTACCTGCTCAACATTTAACTGCTTGAATGCGGCGATAACGAGCCTACTTTATTGTAGCGTCCCCCAGGTGCCCTATCTTGAAAAGTGTAATTTGAACTTATTTGCGAGAATGCAAATTCAAGAACAAAACAGTCGGTACGTGATTTATCTTGACTTTACTGACAATAATGTTACTATTACTCAAATTAATTGCTTGCCTTACATGGACTTTCCTGACTATAATTAAAACATTAGAATTTAATTGCAAGTCTGATATTTAAGTACTCTCAAATCTAATCAAACGAAGTGGCCGTCTAGTGGTAGGTACGCTGTGCTATTTGAATTAGATAGGATGGATAAGGTAAGTGTTGCATCATGAGGGGCAGGTAAACAATGAAATTACTGAAATTAAAATTAACGAGCTTTGCGCAATAGTGATTCAGCCCGTTAATATGTTATTGTGGGAAATAACACAAAAAAACAATGAAAGGGTTAAATATATTAAATCAAGTTAAAGTGCTTCCAAAATGATAACATTAAGAGAAAAATAAATAAAAAGCAGTTTAGTTACACATAAACACAATAATAAAAAAAAACAGGTAGTCATGCCCACAATTGTGTCAAAAATAATCAGAATAAAAATTGTAATACCAAACATGTGGCCTTTTTAAAACCAATCATGTCGGTCTTTAAGTAAATACGCACATTAAACAATAAAGCAAATTACGGTACATATAAAATACAACAATAGTAAAATCGCACATGTGATAATAAGGTAAAGGCAAGGACAAAAGAAAAAAGACAAGGAATTTACACATACAAAATTGTTTAGTGACTACTAAAGCATAAAATACATAGGTACAGTTACAAGAAATTACATATAAAGAGAAATTAGTTCGCAGGCAAATAATTCTACTTAACCAACTGACAAAAAACTCATTAAAACAAAGCCTTACAAGGGTAAGTTATAAATAGATCGTAACGTCGTGACCGATATATAAGTTTGAGTGCGTTAGAAAAAATACAGCGCCCCTTTCTCAGGTTACACATTCATCTATACAACAATAAAAACAATAAAAATAAAATTCGAGTTGTTTAATGGTTATCTAGATCCGGGATGGCGTACCCACTTGGCAATTGCCTTTTACAATTAATAACCAAAGCGGTATCATGTACCCGCTCGCCAGCTCACCTCTACACAAATATAAATATAAACAACAAACAACAATGCTAATTCATACAAATACAAGAGTGAGGGAACCCTGTACTGTCTTTTATTCCAGCAGATTTGAGCTTAATGAGCCCTTATCCGAATCAGATACCTTTGCAAGGCAATGCTCTATTTTTAATAGGTTATATACGCTTGTAGAATTAGCTGCCAGCCTTAATTTATATAAAAATACCTACTTACACTATATATATGTATATATATATATATATATATATATATATATATATATATATATATATATATATATATACATATATGTATATATATAACTTTAATTCACAAACACAAATCATTAACATACGCGGTTTAACTAAAGAGCGACTGTTATTTATAGATTAATATTTGAAAAACACATTACAACTAACACTCAAAAAAAAGACAAATTAGTGTTGGCTAATTCAAAAGAAAATATTCACGCACGAAATATTTCCCCTCTGGTTTCCACTCACCATGTCTACTCCCGTAAATCAACCCCCGTCTTTGAAAAGTTATAAAAAAAACAAGAAGCATTAATTTACGTTGGAACAGTTGCATATTAATTATTGCGCGACATCTTAATTTTAAAAATAGGCATTCGTCCCTAACAAACCCTACATTTAGGTCTCGAGTTTTCAAGTACCAAATAAAGACGTCTTTGATTGCATCAAGAATGTCAACATAAGAATTTCCAATGATACGTTACGCCCCTTCAATAAAGTAGCTTTTAAGCTAGTCAAACCTCAAAACGCATGTTTTTCAACCCTCTGCGAAATATTAGTTACTAAAATAAAATATTCTGAAAACCATGCTCAAATAACAACTTAATATTTAATAAAATATGTTAAACCCCAATAATTAACTTTCCTATCGCGATAAAAATTTCGATTTAAAAAATGTTTGTTGCAATAATAAAATTTTCGCGGTCCGCTGCCTACATTATTCTTCCCCAGTGCCTGTTCATATCAATGCTATTATGTGGCAACTTAGTGCTTTGACCTCCTTTATACTTATGCAAGAAATACTATTTGATAACCTGACAGTTCTTTTCACGAACTAAAGTCCCACTAATGATTGCTGTGCTCAAATTTTAGGCGATTATTTAAGGACATCCAAATTTATTTTCCTTTACGCAAAAACAATAAATGGCCGTTAAACTATAATCCTTACAGTTCAATAAATACTTCCATGTTACCTTTTTATTAAAATCTGCCGAAGTCAATTTTAACTTCTAAATTAGAAATGTTTTTAATTAATTTATTATTTGTAATAACTGTTTTCGTCACAGTTAATAGTTTTTCTGCACATAACGACTAGTTGTCTTAATGTGTTACTTTGAATGCACAGTGGTTTCCATAGAACACGGAAAACAAAATTCTACATTTTTTCTACATTTACCTCGTCGTGACCGCCTGTCAATAGTCCACAACCTACACAGAATTACTTCATTTTCTTTGTTATTTTCCATTTTATCTTAACGACGAACAAGAATTTTATTTTACATCTGAAATTTTTCAAGTACTTTAGACAAAGCAACGTCCCTCACACTAAACCCACCCCGTTTCTTACTTGAAACACAATTAGCTGACCCCTTAAACGTTAATCAAATTTATTCACAGATATTTCGTCTGATAATACCAATGCTTACTAGAAAAACATCAATCTGTATAAGTAGTCTGCCTTTAAAACGTTATTTAAAAATTGCTTTTGCGAGAATTAAAGAAACCTGTCTCCATTTAAATTCATAAGTTCTACCTGGCACACACTAATAAAACGGACGAGTTTATCTCTGCACATCAACTTAGGTTCACGGGACGCGAAACTTTTACGAATTATCGTTCAGTGGCTACAGATCGTCTGTCCTCTCGCTTACATCTTAACAAATTACTATTAAAAACCCTAACAGCTACATTCAACGGTTCAAAAAATGGAGCAAAATGCAACCACCAAAGCGCGAACCTCATGCTAAAACGGATCTACATCATCTCCGCCCTTTCATCACGATAGTAATATTCAACGCCTCACAATATTAATGCGCAATACTAAACCCTAAATTTGATACTCCCTTTTTTTTTAATTTATTTATAAAAACTATTTCGTCACAGTTAATAGTATTTCAGCACATAACTATCAATTGCCTTAATCCGTTACATGCAATCGTAATTTTATTTAAATAATACATTACTAAATACTTATATTTTAGGTTTGAACTCAAAAGTAAGTCTGCTGAAATATTTATGCAACTAGTGACTCTAATAATATATAAAAGCGAAATTTTCGTCTAACCCTAATGACCTCGATAATTAGAACATACAACTTGTAAAAAACACCATGAAAAATTACCTAAAAAGATCCAATGGAAACCTTGCAATTGAAAGTGTGATTTAATCTGATTGACGATCACATAATAGTAATAATTACTGAAGGAAAGCTGTTGACGGTCAACGGCCTTCCTTTAGTCAAACAAATCAATTAATAATCCACTTCTTACCCTCCCAATGATTAATTACAATACGCACTTACTCATATCTTAAGCTCTTAAATTAAAACTCAACACTTATTCTCTGCACGTAAAGTTGTGTAACTTAATTTGCATTACTCATGTACGGGTCGTAGATAAAACACAACAAATCAAATCAAATTTATATATTAGTCGGAATATCAAATATCAAATATATATATATATATATATATATATATATATATATATATATATATATATATATAAACCACCCCAACGTGGCGATATCAAATTCCCAATAAATGGCACTTAATAAATTTTAATTTTATACAGCTTATTAAAATTCACCCTTTTACTCTCTAAAGCGCTTTGAAAATATAAGGGAGTCTACAACCCAATTTTGCTTAATCATGAACCGAAATTACTAAATGTATATGTTCGGACGATATAAAAAGATTTTTATTATATCCTTTAACAAAGTCACGAAGATTACGCTTAGAAATGTATTAACGCACTTAGGAAGGCAGTAAAAAAATGCGCAACGGTTTACATAGAATAAGAAAAACAGAATTTTACATAAATGAGTAACCTTAAATTGTGCAGAATAATACAAACTGACATTTACCTAGTGACCGCTTTTGAGTAGGTCGCAAACTACACAGAATTACTTCCTTCTGTTTGTTATCTCCAATTGTATCGTAACGGTGAACAAGTATGTTATTTTGCTTTACAGCTGTAAATTGACGGCATAAGTATTGCTGTTTTTAAAAAATCTAAAACTTTTCTAGTCATTTACGGCCCTGCAATTCCTTCCTACATTAGCCACAGCAACGTCTTTTATACTGAACGCGCCCCGTTCCTTACTTAAAACACAATAAACTGGCCCCTTCAGCGCTAATTAAGTCCCTTCACAGATCTTTTCTCGGACAATGCCAGTGCTTACTATGAAAAGGTCAATCTGTATAAGTAGAGTGCCTTTAAACACTTTACTTAAAAATTGCTTTTGCGAGAATTAAAGAAAACTGTCCCCATTTCATACTCCTAATTTCTACTTAGCACACACTCACAAAACTAAAGAGAAATCTACATCATCTCCGTTATTTTTGTCGCGATAATAATATTCAGCACTTCATAATTTTATTGTGCAATACTGAACTTTTCTAAAATATACCATAAATCATACTTACCTATCTATATAGGGCCTAAATTTGATACTCCTCGCCCATATCGACACCGTGCGAGAAGTTTAAGTTTTGAAACATCCATTATCCAATATTCTCCAAAGCCACATTTACCTTTAAAATTTAACAAAACGTCAACATACTCCACTGAATTTATGCTACAAAGCTGACTCATAAAAACTTATCTCGGTAACTAAATACTTATTGCGTTCAAATTTTAAGTAACACACTATGATTACGTTCGATAGAATAACTTGTCACAATGTTCAACCTAATTGCTGCAAAACTTTCAATATTTACACATTTCTTTAAAGCAAAGGTTCTCAAACTATTAATTTAAATTTTATCAACCGACAGATCTCACACCTAAACTTATTGATTTCTTTTCGAACCCAGTCATCTAGCCCCCCCCCCCCCCCAATTAAATACCAGGTTACTCAAAACATACGTACTATATACTAGCGAAACCTCCAATATCCGATGACATAACTAGTTTGATGGTATGGTATAGTGTGAATCCTCCAAACCGAAATATTACTTGCTTATGATTATAATTAATCAATACCAGGTAAATCACGTCACATTACCTGTTTAAACTTGAAGAATTTTTCTTCACATTGTTTAGGTTTATAATCTAATTTATTAGTTGCATACACAAGAATGAAAATTTACGCTCACGAGAGGATCATTTCATTAATAATTATTTGATTCTTACCCCTTGTTCCCGGTTTAATCCAAACATATTTGGCAATCCTCATTAGTTCAACACGGGTTAAAGTATCACAAAAACAAATGAAATTCAATGAAACTCCAAAATGCGTCTTAATCTGACTCTAATACTGCAGCTTTAATTATTAACAAACTAAAATGAATGTGAACTGTACAGAATATGTAACTTAAATATTGAAGATTAATTGCGAAAAAGTAATCTACAATACAACTCTCGTCAGTTTAAGTCACTGAATTGTCTATTACTCTACTTTAAAAGACTTTTCGTTCTTTCGTATGGCAACACTGATTTTCAATGGTTCAAAATCGTACAGAAACGAATTGTTTCTGGCCTAGGCCAAAACGTCAAAATATTTTAATTTGGCACTACTGATTTTTTGTACATGAACATCTGCTGATGGCTGTCATGCATGTTAAAACATGTTGATGTTGATGTTAAGTGCTGCCAACATAATTTAAAATGTGTGGCGTCACCAAAAAAATGTTCTGTATCACACGTCCAGAAACGATAGTTTTGGGAGTATTTGCAGTTGCGGGTGTCGGTTCCAAAACTGTTCCTAAATCGAAATTGATGAATACTGGCCAGGTGATCACAATAGAAGGCATATAAAAAATTTTAACAAAACAAAAATAACACAATTGTGAGACGTCTTGGGTTCGAATCCGTGAAAACTAGAAAGTTAAAGTTAAAGAATATACAAATCAAATATACTATAGTTCACAATTTCAAATGCTTGCAAATCATTAATAGTTTTTGTTAATTATAAACTAAACGATTTACTTTGGACAAATATTGTTATGAAAAAGGTAATACATATTTTATGAATAAGTATCAAGTGAGTAGTTTCTACTGTTGATTTATACAAACTACTCGTGCAACTAGTCAAACGCCAATGGAAGCTAATAAGAGCATTTTATTTAAAAAGGTAATTTACATTGTATACATAATATCACCATAATTTAGTTCCAGAAGCATAAGTATGTGCTTTACCTAACACCCACCAAACTAAGTATGTAAATTTTTTATGTAAATATGTTCGAGAACATTTTGAAAATATTCAATTACTAATGTAAAATACCTGGTGTAGAACAACATGCGATCTGCCAACATACAAAATGGAAATTAAAAGAAATAAAATAATTTTAATAACAATGTTTTTAAGATAATTATGCAACCCCCATTTCATCATTGTAAAAACAAAAACAATAATGTATGTCAAATAGACGTTTAAAATTTCATGTCAGACAGAAGTTAATACACATCAATTGCAAAAAAATTCCCAAATCGCCCGCTTCTATAAAAATATAGATAACACAGTTTAACCATTTTAAATCATATTTATTTAATTTTTACACTTACTTCGCTTCATATTAAGAAACGTTACAAAGAAAAGTTATGTAAATTAAATTTTCTTTAAAAAATATGTTTACACATTGTCTTATAAAATTAATCATTAACATGTAAATTCTACTTTAAGAATTTTTTGCCGCTAAATTACGCGTCGTAACAAAATATTGCATAGAACATAATTAATCTATGTGATTAAGTTCGATATATTGGTATTTTTATGTCTTTAAAATATTCAGTTGTTTTAGAAATATTTAATAAAAATAAAAATTTAATATGCAAATGGTTTTTGAAGTTTTCGGTTAAAAATGAAAGTGTGAAATACGTGTGTTGCGCAGTTTTTTTTTTATAATACGGTGGAGAATACTTTTGCGTTTGACGGAACATTTGAATTCCACATTTATTAAAAAAAAAGGTGTCACATGAATCCCGTTATGTATCTAACCTAAACAAGGAGGTAATACTGGGTTCCCCATATTAGACTATACAATTTAAAAGTCGAATAAAAACTTTCTAATCAAAGTAAATTAACTTTTTAATGGACTAATATGTAGCTTATTCTGTGGGATTTATGACTAAAGTAAATAACAATTCAAGTTTTAAAGATCAAGGAGGCGCCTGTCTATAAACAACGACTTAAGTGTTTCTGTCAAATATGCGTTATACGCAAACGATATAATTGCTCCAGTTTAACAATTTTCATTGCATTATGAATTATTCGATTCAAGAGCGTGTGTTTTCTGTGGAAGTCTACATTAGAACTGGTTCATTTGAAGAAGTTCGAAGTGCATTTCGACGGCAGTTTGGAAACAATAATAGGGGCGATGCACCAACACGCTTTACAATTGCGGCGTGGGTTCGTCATTGGCGTGAAAATGGCTCTGTGCAAAACATTAAAAAACCTGGACGTCGAAGAACGGTGCGTACGCCTGAAAATATTTAACGAGTGAGAGCTGCCTTTACAAGAAGTCCTAAGAGATCGGCTAATCGGCAATCACTTGCCCTAGGAATATCCAAGGGAAGTATCCACAGAATTCTGCATAAAGATATAAAATTTCACCCCTATAAATATCAAATAGCGCATAACCTCAGTGATCTAGACAAAGGAGCGAGGGTGACATTTTGTGAAGAATTTTTACATCAGTATCGTGGAGAAATTCATAATTTGCTAATGAGCGACGAAGCAAGTTTTCATTTGGACGGTGTTGTTAACAAGATACTGGGGAGTAGAAAATCCTGACGAACTGTTTACCAAAAACCTCCACAGTCCAAAAGTCGTTGTTTGGTGCGGTGTAGCATCATTTGGAATTTTCGGTCCTTATTTTTTTGAGGATGAAAATAACCGTTCTGTTACAGTTAATTCCGAACGTTACATAAACATGTTGCAAACGTTTCTTATCCCAGAACTAATTAGACGAGGACTAAATGGCGCCATATTATTCCAGCAAGATGGAGCAACGGCTCACACAGCCAGAAACACTATGAGAATTTTGCGAGATTTTTTTGACGGCCGTATAATTTCCCGATTTGGAAATTTGAATTGGCCCCCGAGATCTCCCGATTTAACGGCCCGCGATTTTTTTCTCTGGGGATACCCAAAGCAAAACGTTTTTACAAGTCGTCCCGCAACAATTCCGGAGCTGAAGGAGCAGATTCGAAATGAAATTGCAGGAATAAATGGAGATTTGCTTCGCCGAGTGAATATAAATTTTGAACTTAGAATTCAAAAATGCATTGAAGTCGAAGGAGGGCATTTGGAAGACATGATCTTTAAAAATTGAATTGTTATTTACTTTAGTCATAAATCCCAAAGAATAAGCTACATATTAGTCCATTAAAAAGTTAATTTACTTTGATTAGAAAGTTTATATTCGACTTTTAAATTGTATAGTCTAAAATGGGGAACCCTGTATAAACACAAATATCCTATTCTATTAAAAAAAATGAAGAAAAATAACTAAATGTAAACAAACGCAAACAAAACTAAAACATTCTAAGAGCATTTGTGAATTGGCACAAAACATGCGATACTCAAAACCACCCCACATTCTTGGCAGATTATGTTAGATCTTTGCTGGTCTTTTTGTGTGCTCAGTGATAACGCCGTAATCTTTTTCTTTTGATGGGAAGATGTTTTCCAACATTAGAAAGTCTTGAAACGTTAACCATTGTAGGTCTTCCTTTTGGATTATTTCTTTTTCTGCCATGACCAAACTGACAGTGTACCAAGATTCGGTTTACCGCTATACCCATTTCTTAGTTCCGATTGAGGTGAAACAGTTTGATTGGTCACATTTTTTTTCCTTGTTAGTCTGAATTCAGCCTTATTTCATTAGTAGAGAGTTGGTATGAGACAAGTTTGTGTTAATTTGCTAGCTGTGTAGAAGCGGCCTTAGAATTTTCCTACAGCAGAGGCCAATTGCTTGTCGTAAGAGGCAACTAATCAAATGGGTATGGAAGGAGCGCTAAGGAGTGGTGTCTTCCATCGCTAGCAAGACTGCTGTGGGTGACGCCGTGCCTTGCGCCCGAGCTGGTATTTGATGATCTGATGATATTCTTGGAGTGATGCGTGAGTGTGACGAGCGTTTTGTTTTTGTTGTGGTTTATTTTGTTGGTTGAAGATTCTAAAACGGTTAATTTTTTTGTGTTTTTCTCAGCCACACTTCACATTTCCACATGTTTAAGTTTTCTTTAATTTATCTAGAATTTTGTTTTAGTTTTGGAATTATAGTTATTTATATATATATATATATATATATATATATATATATATACAGGGTGTCCACAATTCTTTTCACAAAAGAAAACTGCAGATTCTAGAGCTGATTTTATGACATACGGTATATATATATATATATATATATATATATATATATATATATATATATATATATATATATATATCAGGGTTTCCACAAACTCTTTTCACAAGAGAAAACTGCAGATTCTAGAGCTGATTTTATGTCGATTTAACGTAAATTACCTTAATACAATAATACTTCCTAAGAGAGCTGGAGCTCTTGGAACATGGCGCCCTAACATCGGTTTAATTCAAATCTTCAAAATGGTTTCCCTTTAAATGTTAGCCTTCTGTACATTTATTTAGTGGAATATCCCCAATCGTTTGGCGTGAATATGATTTTTTAGTTGTACTCATAAGCGGCTCGTTTGGGCGGGCATTGGACATTGTTATTCATAAGTTTTTTGTTTTTCAAAATTTCGCAATTTTAACATAAAATTAAAAAAAAACGATTTTTTCATAAAAGAATGATACTCTTGTCTGAAGTCGCTACGACGCACCGTTTTCGAAATAAATCGATTTGAACTTTTCATGTGTTAATCATACTGTTATAAAATTAACTAACGAGTTCATTTACGATTATGAAAGATGGCTATGGAAAATAAACAAAATAACAATTGCGTGAACGTCAAAATAACTAGTATTACAGATATTAGTTGAGATTAAAGTGTCAAATAAGTTTTAAGTGAAAGAGTTTTTATTGTTTAGTTACATTACCTTAAATACAAAAAGTTGAATATTGTCAGAATGGCTTCGTTTAGTAACGAAGAATATGCCGATATGCATTTAGTGTATGGCGAAATGCCATGCAACGCTCGGGCAGCAGCACGTAGAGATGCAGATAAATTTCCAGGTAGAATCATTTACGCTTCTTCATCGAAGAATTAGGGAAACAGGATCGGTAATTCCTAAAAATAATGAAACGGGAAGACATGCTGATGTAATAGAAGAATATCAGGATGATATTTTAATGGAAATTGAGTACAATCACCAAATAAGCGTAAGAAGGTGGGCTGCAATGTATCCCAATGTGTCTAAATCGTATGTGTGGAACATTCTACATAAGGAGGACATGTATCTTTTCATTTCAAAAAAGTCCAGACCTTGCAAACTGGTGATTTTCCTGCTCGTGTCGATTTTTCCAATTGGATGCAAAATAAAGAGAATCAAGACCAAGATTTTTTTTCTAATATTTTGTTTTGTGATGAAGCCGCTTTTACAAAAGATGGAATTTTTAATATACACAATGCACACTATGTTGATGAAAACCCTCATGCGATAAGGGAAAGTAAACACCAGGAAAGGTTTAGTATTAATGTATGGATAGGTGTACTTGGTGATAATTTGCTTGGACCTGTAGGATTGCCTAATTGTTTAAACGGCGAAGAATAGCTCAACTTTCTACAAAATACTTTACCGGATTTATTAGATGATATTAATCTGTATATTCGACGGAATTTCTGGTTTTTACATGATGGTTGTCCGACTCACTATAGCAGAACTGTTCGTACTTTTTTAGATAACAATTACCGAGAGCAGTGGATCAGAAGAGGCGGTCTGGTTGCTTGGCCAGCAAGGCCTCCAGATTTAAATCCTTCCGATTTTTGTGTTTGGGGATATCTAAAATCAATGGTTTATTCCCAACCAATAGAAACACGCGATCAGCTTTGGAGAAGAATTCAGCATTCCTGCGACGAATTTAGGAACAATAGGGGAATTTTTGCAAAAATTCGGCAATCTTTACATAAACGAATAAATTTTGAATTTTTTTTTTATTATTAATTGTGTCAGCAACATTTTCTTGTATTAAAAACGATTATTTTTTACCTGAGTTTATTTCTTACATTCTAAAGCAAAATTATTTTATGACATGAGAGCAGTGTGACGTTCACACAATTGTTACTTTATTTATTTTCCATAGCCATGTTTCATAATTGGAAATGAATTCGTTAGTTAATTTTATAAAAGTATGATTAACACATGAAAAGTTCAAATTGATTTATTTCGAAAACGGTGCGTCGTAGCGACTAAAGGTAAGAGTATCATTCATTTATGAAAAAAATCGAAATTTTTAAATTTTATGTTAAAATTGCGAAATTTTGAAAAACGGAAAACTTATGAATAACAATGTCCAATGCCCCGCCCAAACGAGCCGCTTATGAGTACAACTAAAAAATCATATTCACGCCATACGATTGGGCGTATTCCACTAAATAAATGTACAGAACGCTATCATTTAAAGGGAAACCATTTTGAAGATTTGAATTAAACCGATGTTAGGGCGCCATGTTCCAAGAGCTCCAGCTCTCTTAGGAAGTATTATTGTATTAAGGTAATTTACGTTAAATCGACATAAAATCAGCTCTAGAATCTGCAGTTTTCTCTTGTGAAAAGAGTTTGTGGAAACCCTGTATATATATATATATATATATATATATATATATATATATATATATATATATATATATATATATATATATATATATATATATATATATATATATACCGTATGTCCCGTTACGAGAATGAATTTCCCAGGTTAAATTTTATTTAGTTAATAATGGAAATTTATTTGTAAATTTATTTAGATAATTTAACTTAGTTTTCTTCTTTTAATTTAGATGTAAAATTGAAAATATGAAAATAAATTTTAGTTGTTTCATGACGTGTGATTTATTGTTTAAATGCGATAACTAGTTAATGCCTTTTTTTTTTAAACAAATTGGGATTTTTTTTTACAAAATTGGCCAAATCATGTTGAGACCGAAACACTGAACACTTTTTGTTAATAAAATTTTTCTCTAAAACTTACAATGGAGACAGAAATAATAATCACCTGCCTAAGCAGTTGTTAGTAAATAAAGGGCAACAATTTTGAAGATATTTTAATTAAATCGATGTTAGGGCGCCATGTTCCAAGAGCTCCGGCTCTCTTAGGAAGTATTTTTGTATTAAGGCAATTTACGTTAAGAGTTTGTGGACGCCCTGTATATATATATATATATATATATATATATATATAAGAAATTGAAAATGATCAGTCTGTAAATACCAGGACGTTCGAAACCAATTGTCACCATCGTCCTAGTACTATTCACAGATTGATGCACAGAAAATCTGTATCCTCATCACTTGCAGTCGGTTCAAAAATCGCATCCTGGAGATAGCGAGTTGCACTTACTACTGTGCAGATGGTTTTAAATTGCTTAGATACGAATGAAGACCTTTTTAAGTAAGTATTGTGGAGTGCTGAGGCCCATTTTAATCAAGAAGGGGTTTTTAACCAGCACTTTGCATAGTTGGAATCACGAAAATCCGCAGAAATAATAATTACCTGTCCAGGAAGTTGGTAATAAATACTTAAAAATGCCAATTTGTTAAAAGCTGTTAAAGTTATCGATTTAGACAACGTATGCCTTTTTGATCTGAAAAACATCAAAGTTTCGTATTTTAATAAAAAAATCCAGTTTACTCCATTGACGTAGAAATTCAGGATGAAAGGGTTACACTACCCCTTATGTTGTATGCCACTATACGTAATAAAACTTATTAATAAGCTAAAATCAATATACTTTATATCTGTATTTTTCATACCATTAATAAGAAAAATGCCTTTTTTCGTTTTTCAGGGAAGTAACAGCCGTTAACAACGTTAAGAATTTTTTTTTAACTAATTGTTTAGCATTATCAGGGCCTGCGGCTAACTAGGGTCTTAATAACTCTTTGAAAAAGTATATAAATCCAGATTATTTCTAGAAATGTGCCACATAAGACAAAAAGCTGACGTCATGTAGCAAACACATGTTTTAATTTGTCAACTTGGACAAAATTGTTTACAACATCTTTAACAATTTTAATAGATATTACTACTGAAGAAGATAACTGTAAGTGTTATCGAAACGTTTAGATTGTATAATTTAAAATATACCATTAAAAAAACCCAAAAAAGACAAGTATTTTATAAACATTGTTTGTTAGAATTAAACAGAATACTTTTGGAAATGTTTATTGCCAATATTTCCTAATTACAATTATTTAACAAAACAAATTTTAAAATTATTGTTATGACAAAAATACAAACAAACATTCTTCATTAAATTAATATAATTATAAAAAATGTTGAAAATGATGACCCTGATGCTGTAGACATAAATTAATTCTCCGCTTCATGTTTTCAAAACATACTGAAGTTCTTCCCGTGTAATAGCCTGAATCTCGTGTTCAACTGCTTCCATTAATTCATCTAAATTATGCAATCTATTTCTATAAATATTGTCTTTAATCGTTCCAAACAAAAAGTAATCTGGAGTTATGAAAATAACTGGTTGTGAATATAACGAAAAATTTATACAGGAATGAAGAATGAACGGAAAAATTATAATAACGGCAAATGAAAAACAGACATGTACGACTATGGCAAAAAAGGTAGAAACCGATTAATTTTACAATATAACTCTCAATGTTGCAAATACTAAGCAAAGAAATTTGTTAGATTTGACATGACGTCAGCTTCAATCATTAATAGACGCGTGTTATATAATTTTCAAATTATTTTTAAAAATGCAACATCAGGACTTAGTAATCATCAATAATTAGTGACTGTAGAATGTTGATCAAAATTTATCCCGTAATATCATCTATTAAGCACAATAAGCTAGTTTTCACAAAATAACTTAGATGTAAGTACTGACGTAAGTACTCAATTTGTTTTAACATTGTTTTATTGTAGAAGTGTTGATAAAGGAACAAAATAAACGCTCCGAAATATTGGCAGATATCAAAGAGTTGTAAACTAATTGAGACCCTAGTTAGCCGTAGGCCCTGATAATACTAAGCAATTAGTTACAAAATTTTTTTCTTATATATATATATATATATATATATATATATATATATATATATATATATGAACCACCGAGCGTTATAGTGTTAAATAATAGTCGCATTAATACACTAAACTTTGCAAGGGTTTTGAATTTAAAATTAAAGAAAATAAAACAAGATCATTAAAATCGAGCTGGTTTTCTATTGCGAAAGGGAAAAATTTTTATGCATTTCCTACATATGGACGAAAATGGAAGTAAAACCAGAAGTAACGTAATCAGTTAATTCCTGCTTTAGATAGACTGCAATCAAAATGTGTGGTGGTAATGGACAATGCACCGTATTACTCGGTGCAGTTGAACAAACCACCAACTTTTCTAGAGACAAATCTCAAAAGCAGGATTTTTTGATTAACCACAATGTGAAAATTAACGACAATTTAACAAAAAAACAAATGTGGAAGTTAACCAAACCATTTCGAAAACATCATACTAAACGGTTTGTAATTGACAACATTTTAAAAAAGCATGGTCATGAAGTCCTTCGTTTACCCCCATTCCATTGTCAATACAATGCAATTGAGTTGACATGGGTTATTGCAAGATCTTCTATAATAAGCACATAGATTCGCAATCTAAAACCTAAAATAGGGTTGAAAATTTATGGCAGCTTGCTCTTTCAAAATGTACGTCCGACATGTGGCAAGGTTATGTAAATCATTGCGAAAAAATAATTTTGGAAGACTGGACAAAACTAAGGGGGTCAATTTCTATTGAAAATATTCCACCATTCATTGTTTCTTTCGAGGAATCATACTCAGATTCAGAACTTTCTTCTGAAAATGATGAGCCTAATTCAGATGTAGAAATAATGGAGGTGGAATAAGGGCTTGGACTTAGACACTTTTGACTTAGAATGTCTTGAAAGAATTCAATTGACAGTTATGAAATATTTTTAAACTACCTGAAGGACAGTCAACGTCAAAGCAGTGTGGTTCCTTTATTTATTTGTGTTTAGTTTTTAATATTGTCGAAAATAAATGTTCTTTAGTTGTATCAAATTATTTTGTGAAATTTAATAAAATCTTTTATTTCAATTGAAAGATACCCCAGAATAAATGTATGGGTAAGTTATAATACGACGGAACCCTACTTCTTCACTCAAAATTCAATAGGCTCCTTCTATTATTATACAGGGATCCGCGGTTACTATTCATTTCAATTAAATATGGCAACGGTTAAATTAATTTTGACGTATAATCAGACGGCACCTTTTTTGTTGTCAATTTCAACTAACTGACTATTTTGAATTTTATACACGAATTTAACCGCGAAAATATTTAAGCCAAGACGAGATGATTTAATAACTGCTTCGCCTCTACACAAACATTAATTTATTTCACAAAACGTTCTTTGTTTTTTATATACACTAAATTTATTGTAGCGATATATATATATATATATATATATATATATATATATATATATATATATATATATATATATATAAGCAATCTTTAACACAAACGCCGCGGACGCGTCGGAATGTACTTTCTCTACACAAAAACAAATTTATCAAACTACAAGCTATCACAATCCGCTTAAGCGCGATTTTACTCCAAAAATGAGGAAAGCACTAAAATAAACACTATTCATCCTCAATGGGAACGAAAATGTCACTCCTTACCAACGATTCACAACACAAAAATGTCCTCGGGATAGTTGAATCCTTTTTATAATCCACGCAAGGTGAACGGGAAGATTCCCTCACGATAGCTTCAAGTAACCCGGGTTGAACGTAGGTAAATTCTGTGCGCCCGAAGTTCTACATCACTCACTCAAATTTAACTTGCCTCTCTCACAGCCTAACTAACTAACTTAGAGAAACACAAAACCTCTTACTCCGCTAAAATCACGTCATCTTTTAATTGTCACACAAAAAGTCACCGTACTAAAACTGTATAATGGACATTTCCTAGGGAATGCACACATATTTGAGTATCAGGGTTTCTTATTGAAAAACAGGATGTGTGCAAAATGCTTCTTTGAAATTCTCACCTGTTTCTTCTGCTAAAAAAAGCTAAGGCGCACACTTCACTTTTATTAGCTGTAGGATTTAAATACACAAAACTACAAAGTTGAAAGATGTTTTAATACGTACACATGTACCATAGGAATCATTAAACATTTTTTGCATAGAATGTGATGATATAAAAAAAGAAATTTTTCCGTCAGCATCTACTTTGTAGTCAACAGTTGCCTTTTCTTCTTCAATGCGTTCCAAAAAATTTTGCAACTTGTCTGCGTCTGCGAATCTTTTTTGTCGATAGTTTTATTAAATTTATTCTTTACTACTCTCGACATCTCACTAACTTTGCAATTTGCGTCACGAACATCAACGATGACTTCTTTTTCCTTATCATTCATTTCTGCGTTATTATAAATTGCTGCACTTATTTCGTGAGAATGATCAAAATTAATAGATGTTATTTTAACAAAGCTCGAATTAACCGGTTTGTAACATGTGATTTTTGTCTTACAGCCTAAATAATTGTACCGTAGATTCACACGCCGACCTGTGCTCTTTGATTCTCGGTGAACTCCTTGACTACGTAGAATAATAACCTGTTTCTTATTAGTTTCAATAACAAATAGTGGGTAGTTTTCATTACAAAAATTTTCAGATTTATTCAAAAACTCTGTATAAGTTTCAAACTTTTCCCCCACTTCACAAAAAGTAGCCATAACTTTGCAGCCTCGCAATAAATAAAGCACGTGTATTCCGTTCAACTGTACGGTTAAGACTGACGTTTAGGTTAGGCATGTCACCATCGTACCAGCGTCTGGCCGGACGTTGAAGTTGACTCCGGAAGTGATTATATTGTAGTAATCACCGACATCTGCATTTTCATTTCATGCACCTTGTTCATGTTTACTTTAGTGATGTAATAATTAATATCGTTTTAAGTTTACAATTTTTCATATATAATTTTTTCCAACGTCTATATGAAGTAAAGCTTTGATATCTCTGCCTAGTTTGTTCCGAGTTTTGTGATTATATTTTTTAAAATAAAGTTACATTGTTTTATTATTATTATTTACAACAGACAACAGGAGATTCTGATAAGTATACAGGGTTTGATTTGCTTATTAACATAAATAAAATTGCTTAGATAGTTTCGTTTCACAAAAAAAGGTGTTGCTTCACACCTGAAAATAAATAATGTAATCTCGGACGCCACTTCGTTTTTAAGGAACAAATGAACCTTAAAAATAGAAAAGTCACAAAAAACTCATGAAAATAATAACAATGAGTTTTATTACGATACTTAATTTGATTATAAGGATGCTCTTAAAAACGAATGTTAGTGATTCCTAATTAACTGCCTTAAACTATAATGTGAATTAATTAACAATATGAAATACCTGATGTAATTTCTTTTACATTTTGGGTATCACTGGAACTTCAGGAGATAAGGAAATGCTGTGGATTCATCACTTTAAATTTATTGCGCAATTTTAATGAAAGTTGAAGTAAACATCAGATTGATATGCTGGTAATTCCAAATATATAGAAATTTCTGTATAAACCTCTAAACTGAATTGATTTTGCATGGTTCAAAATAAAATTTGGTAATTGAAATCCCACTTCGTAGTAAGAAAGCTATTGCACCATCTTGCAAAGTTAACGTTAAAATAAAATTAAACCCAAAGTAAAATAAGTGGTAAGAGTATAAGTAAAATTGCCTGAAATGTTAATGTCTCAAATTTCAGTACAATAGTTTTAATTACTCACCATATAAATGTGGCACTCTTAATAAAAAATTTAAACAAAGAGAAAATGGCTTCTACTTAAACACGTAGTTCAAGCAATGAATGAAGGGCGCTCAAAGTAACCCTGCGCGATGACCGAAAATGACTCAAAGCGAGGAAAGGGATGTGCAGACGTATAATACTTGAAATCATTTATTTATGTAACTAACGCTACACGAAATGCACTTAAGTTGCCAATATGAACGTAAATTTTAAACATACATAAAAAGGTTTGTTACAGGGGATCATCGAATAAATGATTATACTATACCTGCTGCACATACCCCCTGCTTCCTGCATGATGTCATGTGTATTCCCTGAAAAGTTCACTGTGATTAGATTATTATTTACTAACATTAGATTATAAGTCTTTATCATATAATATGTATTTTAATATTTGGTTATGTTCTTTATGCGAATAATAACCCCCTTTTTTTACTCATAATCCTTTTGGTATTTATTTATATTACTACAGGCCACTTCTTATTTTCTTCTTAGTTTTTTTAAACAAATGAGCATAGCGCATTCAGAAAAATTTGATTTCTCTCAGGGTAGAGTACCGGTGAATAGCTTCTTATTCAACGGTACGATACCGGTGAATAGTTCTTAGTCACCGGTACGGTACCTGTGAATAGACACATCGACAAAAATAATATGCACTCTTACTAGTTTACGCCAGTGCAACATTTGTTTCCAGCGGATTTACAAAGACGAGTGAATTTTTGTAAATTCTTAATAGTGAAAATTCAAGAAATTCGTGACTTTTTAAAACCCTATTATGATTTGTGAACGTTGATTTTAAAATAAATTTAGTTCAGATGTTTTTTGTTTACTCAAAAACAATGAATTGAGATTTAGTATTTATGGGGAATCATTAAACAGTGCTCGTTATGTGACAATCATTAATGAAGTTGTACTTGACTATCTAGACAATTTACCATTAGCTGATGGAAGACAGTTGTGGTATTAACTAGATGGTGCGCCCACTCATTGCACGCATATTGTTGCTGAAACATTGACAAATACATTCGAGGATCGATGGATATAGTGTTTGGCGCCTTGGAATTGACCAGCTCGATCCCCAGATTTCACACCCTTAGATTTCTTTCTTTGGCTTATAATAAAAGAAAAAATCTTTTAAAATTAGCTTAAATTCTTTTTTTCTACCTAAGGTACAACAAAAGAAAAAAAATCGTGGTGAAGAAGTTATCAGTACCATCGAAGAGCTTGAAAATAAGATTAACTAGGCGTTTGCACAAATTGCGCCAAATCAAATTGAAAATGTCGTGCTAGCCGAAAATAGACTTATTAAATGTTTGGAGGTAAATGGAGCGCAGTTATTATAAATTGTTTATACTAAAAGCGAGCAATTTCTTGAACTTGGAACCGGCTGCGTTTAGGAATAGGGTCACGTTAACAAAAGTTTTAAATTTTTGAATTCTGAACAAGATGCCGTTGAGAAAATTAGGGCATTTCATTTGAAAAAAGCAAGGTATGGATGTTTGAAATCATGTAACTTCAAAGGTATGTTTTGGGGTGTATGAGAAACTTTCTTAGAATTCAAATAAATCAAAATGTAGCTTATTAGGGCCTCTTGGAACGCTAAAAGTCTGATTCCAAAATTCGTAGCAGTGAGGCGCAATACCGATTTCAGTCTGCAACTGCCAAAATTTTCTAATTTTAAATAACTGGTAAAAGGTAACTTTTATACATAAGACATTTTACATAAAGTGGTCTATTTAAAATAACAAAGTTGTTAGCTACTTATGGTATAACCGGACATGCCATAAAACAGGCACTTCATTGTCACGCTACGCTTAAATACGTAAATATATATATATATATATATATATATATATATATATATATATATATATATAATTGTTTAAGTTTCCACTGTTACGGTCGAAATTGGCAGTAGAATTGGGCAACAGATGAAACAAACATTAACCTTTTTTCGTAATTTCAGATAGCTTGTCAGACATAAGTCACAGTAGGGGTTGCCATAACCGAATGGGCGCCAGGGTATTTGAAATTAACAAAATAGGGGGCTGTAATGCTTAATTACGAAGGTTCATAGCTCATGTAAATACCCAAATAACTCGCTTACCTTTTATCGTAATGACAGGTAGATCCAAGGATCAGTAGGTGATGCGCTAATACCTGAAAGGTTTCAAAATACTATTTGCACGAATTTATAAATAATTACGTGCTACAAAGACAGCTTGTGATCTGACAATGTATTTTATAGTTACGTTACTTATTAAACCTATCCTTAAATGAAGTTACATTAAACAAATTAAAATAACTAAACTGCTTAAAAACAAATTCCTTGTCAAATTGTTACGTTACTGTCCAAATAGAATATTAGAAAATATTCGCGCTTCGTCACTATGAAAACTGTGTAATTAAACAATTTTCGCAATTAAATGGGATAATTCAATTCAGTCGATATTTTAATATCACAAATATCTCATCCTTCTAAATTTCGCACTAATGCGAAATATACAGCAGATAAAGAAATGGGGCCACAGTTTGTTACACATCAAATTAAATTGCTCCCAGTTCATTAACCCATGCATATATTGTAAATAAATAAACACACATGTTCGGTGTGATAATACCGGGCTACACAAAGAAATAGTCACAGTATTGTAAATTTCATAGGATTCCATCATGAAAGGCAGGATGATATTCCAAGATCATTAACCCCCAAGTAATCTAAAGTAACTTCATTGTAATTATATCCAAAACTTTTCAAATATAGCGTAAACAGGTTTAAATAATCAATATACAATGTAACAAAATTAAACCGCGGATGGATAGGTTTTATAAACTGAATTGTTTAAATACGCTTAATAAACAAAACATATTCATCCGTTCGATACATATAATAATAAAAAAACACTTTGTTTTATTCGGACGATCAACAGCCCAACTAAATGAATGAACGAAAATGTTTACCTTCAATTCTTAATCAAACATCACTGACCTTTCTGAACTATCCCTTTTTCTTTATGCTGCCTACTGTAGGACTGTGACGATGATCCTCCAGCTGATTGGACGGTGGCCGAACTCCTGCGGTCCCTTTGGTCTCTGATATCGTCGTCCCAATCGAACACTTCTCAGGGGGAACTCCGTAACAATTCCGAAAGTTATTTAAATCAAGATGAACTATTTGTTTCTTGTGCCATTTGGTTAATATAATCGCGTAACATTTCTTTACACCGCGATCTTGTACAGTTTAAAAGAAACGAACGTTATAGTTACACAAACTAAATCATGCGGTTTGTATACAGCGAGTTCTCTAGTTACTAGCGGGCCGTAAACCTAAATGTCTTAATGTTTTGGAATGGATGTTTTGTTTCCTCCGCACAAAAGGCGACTTTAATCCAAAGATAATGGAAGGCACTAGGTTCTAACACCCAACCCCTCTTTTAAGGATGCTTACGATGTCCCTCTGGACAAACGATACTTAACAATACACTAATCTCGTGGTGATTGAAGCTGCTCAATATACACCAAATAGGGTGGGCGGGAAAACTGCCCCTAACGGAAGTTCTTTCAACATGGATTTTGGTAACACCATTCCCCACTTGAACGTTAACGCGCTTCGTACTTTTACCGGCTACGGTAACTAGACCTAGCACTACCACATCTAAACTAGTACTGACCCACACACATTGGATTTTTATCCCAGCCAACCAATCACGCCAATTTATTCCTTAAATTTAAAACGCGCCAAAAACGAACTGAAATTTCGTGAGCCGAGAGGGAAAAACTGCACCATAAAAACAACCCGCCTGTTATCAACGAAACCAATATCCCCTAAGTTGATGATGTCCTCTCGACGAACCTTAAAGTCTTGTATCTAGTAGCTAAATTCTTGGTTTGAAGACCAAACATCTATCGAACAATTCCCGTCAGTTTTGTCGCCAAAATGTTTTTAAACCTGCAATATGTGCTTTTCTGCACTACATGTCAATACAAAATAACAATTTTAATACAACATTTAATTTTCCAATGACGCAGTTTAACAACAATGACTATAATTAGCGAAATTAAAAAAGATACGAACAACCATTATTTACAAACGAACTAATCAACTCAACTGAAATAGTATAAGGGATTTCACTACCTACCGATGTCAATGTGTAAACCAAATCTTAATTTAAAACTCCAATCTAATACGGGTAAACAAACTAAAACTATGTTTCGGTCTTCAAAATGGATTACTAAATTTTATTATCATTTACAATAATTCCAGATATCTTAAAATACGTACAAAAATACGTTACTAAACAAAAGTTTCCAAAATGTATGTCTTATCACGTTCAGCTTTCCTGAATAATCACATTTCAGATGCCGGGTACTAAAGAACATCCTGTAATTCGAAACTAACAAAAAATATTCGACAGAATCATGCACACCGCAAGCATTATTATTAATTAAAAAAGTCATTTTTTGGGATTTAACTTGTGTTTTATTAAGTGAAACATAAAATTCTACGTTTCGGGAACTTCTATGCCCCCTTTGTCAAGAGTGATGTAATAAATTAAAACATGAAACAAGCCAACAAAATATTAAACTATAATTATGATGAACAGGCTTTGCTGCGGGTGAAAGGTCCAAGACATGGTGAAGAATTTATGTGAATTCAAAAATGAGGAATTTTAGCAAAGTCCCACTTGCCATTTTCATGTTTTCTCCAACTGCTTGGCTCGGTTAGCCGTTATTCGAGTCGAACTGATGTTCTATTGTCAGGTTTCCTGTTTATATGTGGTGTATACTTTCATCACTTTCACTTCTCTCACTTCATCTACTTTCCCATTTTTCGTTTTCTCTGTGTTGATTGCTGTCATTCTGTTATGGGTGCTGTTGATGTAGATGATGCCGGGTAAGGTGAGGGTTTCCCTGTGAGTATTACCTTCTATGTATTGGGCAATCTTTGAGAATCGTTCCGTGCGTTGAGGTTTTGTTCTTGGTTCTCACTTTCGATGGACTCACGGATGGTTGTTTCTTCGCGTGTTTGATGTTGGTTATCATCCTGATATTTTTAAACGTTATGGTGTATGATGTACTGCGCTGGAGGCGATGTAGATGTTTTCCTTTCCACAGCCTTTTTGTGTTCCTCGCGTCGAACGTTGATCCTCCTATATATATATATATATATATATATATATATATATATATATATATATATATATATACCTTGTCACATGTTCCACAAGGGATGGTGCGGATTACTTGCTCTTCCAAGTTAAT
The DNA here is from genome assembly GCA_036346205.1 of Vesta saturnalis. NCBI lineage: Eukaryota > Metazoa > Arthropoda > Insecta > Coleoptera > Lampyridae > Vesta > Vesta saturnalis. The sequence continues at coordinate 2,817,320 of JARFJB010000682.1, forward strand.
TTTGGTTTTCGGTGTTGGAAGCACTACAGATAATTTTCTATCCGTGATGAACGTTATCTCTATGCTGTGTTTATGAGGATTCGCGCAATATTGTCTGTTGTTCCTTTTACATACGGAAGCGTGGTCTTGGCTGCAGGTGATTTCTTTTCCTCTGTGGGACTCGGTTTTCCTGGTCTTAAGGCATTCGAATTTTCCTCATTCTAATCCATTTTGTAGTAGTGCCGTTGCCATCCCCTCATTTTTGTGAGTTGAGTCCGCGAGTCTCGTTGATCTCGCCGGAAGAAGTTGAGATTTGGCGTTGAGGTATCTGTAGGTGTGGGGGGCTTTTCTATACACTGCGTGACCAAGGTGGCCATCATTCTTCTTGTATATCAGCACGTCTAGGAATGGCAGCTCGTTGTCATGCCCCACTTTCATGATAAACTTTATTTTGTTGTGTGGCGCTGTTTAGATGTTCCAAAATTTGTTAAGCTGTTCTCTACTGTGTGGACCTATTACGAATATGACGTCAACGTGTCTTAATCAAAACTTTGGTTTGAGACTGGCGGTATTTATCATTTCTGTTTCCAAGTGGCGTATGAATAAGCTGGCTTTCATTAGTGATCCCATTGGTGCTCCGTCGGCCTGTTTGTACCTATTCCTCAGACAATGTTCTCTTAGTGATGTCCTTCGGTATTCTGTGTTTCTCCTCGATTATATACAGCGACTCGTTGAGATCGGGATATTTGTAAATACTGGCACGACGTCAAAGCCCACCAGTAAATGGTTCTGAGTTACTGTCTCCTTCTTTAGCATCACGATACTACAGTTGAAGTTCTTCACGCAGGATTCCGTTTGCTCCGCAAATGGTTGTAGTTATTGGGCCAGATATTTTGTTAGTTTTATAGTGGCGACCCGTTAGAACTCACGATTTGTCTCAATGGTACGCCCTTCTTATGGTTTTTGGTTAATCTATACAGTTTTGGACATTTTGAAGATTTCTCCCGTAGTATCAGTTGGAGATGTTTTTCCCCGCTGATCTTGCTGTCCTTGATTTTTGGTTTGGTGATCTTCTCCAGGTAGATTGTGAGATTCTACCCTATCGGTTGATATGATGAATCTTTTAGCAACTCTCGGATCTTCGTGCCGTAGTCCGCCATGCCCATTGTCACCGTGGCCTTTCCCCTTTGTTGGCTGGAAGAGTGATGATATCCTTGTTGGATTTTAGGTTTCGCAGTGCGTGCAGCTCGTTTTTTGGTAGATTCCTCGTCGGTATCTAAAAAACGTCAATACGCTGGAGATAATCAAGAAGAGACACCGAATACCGAAAGGCATCATGACTCTAACAGAACATTGTCTGAGGAATACGTATTTCATATACGAGGGACAACAGTAGAATCAGGTCGACGGACCGCCAATGTGATCACCACTATCACCAGCGATAGCCAACTCATTCATACACTACTTGGAAACAGAAATTTTAAATACCGCCCGTCTCAAGCCGAAGTTATAGTTGAGATAGATCGACGACACCTTCGTTAGATGGCCGCACGGTATACAACAGCTCGACTAGTTCTTGAAACACCTGAACAGCGCCCACAACAAAATCAAGTTTACTATGGCTACACAGGATGACAACAAGCTGCCGTTCCTGGACACGCAGATATACACGAATAAGGATGGGCGTCTTGATCACACCGTGTACAGGAAATCCACCCATACCAACAAATACCTCAACGCCAAATCTCACCATCATCCGGTGCAGCTGCAATCACCTACACCAAGAGCACTCATAACAATAAAGACAGCGGGACCTCAGTTTGATTCGAGCAACACGAAGCCGAGAAGAAAACCTGAAGATTGGAGATGGGACTTTTGCCGAAACAAAGCATATTATATATATATATATATATATATATATATATATATATATATATATATATCAGAAACTAAAATAGTACCATTTTTTACTTTTCAACATAGCCACCTTTAATATCTAAACATTTGTTAAGTCATTGCACGAGTTTTTAAATCCCCTCATGAAATAACCTTGCTGACAGACAATTCAACCAGTTAGTAATAATTTGATAAACCTTGAAACTTATGGAAATTTCAGATGAAGGTCGTCAATAGTGAAGAGCCTGTTTTGGCGAATTTCTTTATCAATTTTTTGTGTCAAATCTTCATTCATGGGCAGTTGGCCGCCCAGATCGTTCTTCATCATGAACATTTGTCATTCCTTCATTCAATAGCCTATACTGTTTATGCACATTGCGGTCGTTCATTGCACCTTCATCATAAACCTTAAGCTGCCGGTTAATTTCAGCAGGACGGAATTTTTTGCGTTTAATGACCGAATAACAGCGCGCACTACACAATCGGCCGGATTATTGATCAACATGTTGACAAACAAAGCAGTATAACCACACAACCAACACCAGTAGAGATGTGAAACGTAACGGCGTCGTAGTGGAGGACTGGCCAAGAGGTAGCTAACTTCTTACTTTAAAAACGACCCTCGTATTTTGTCTTGATAATGCTACACGTTGCATTGAAACACGTTGAGAAATAAATATTTTTAATAAAAAAAACTGTGGAATTGTATTGTTTTTGGAAACATTTGTGCTATTAAATATGGAATTCCACGAAGTAAGGTTGAAAAAAATAAATTTAATAGTTTATTTACAAAACAATAGTTGAGTGCTATATCAAAAAGTTCATATATCAATCATATATTTTCAAGAGTCCTACTTTAGAATATGTATGAAAACGTAAAACGATAAAGGAAACGATTTCGAGTTTCATGTTCAGTAACAATATTGAATTGTAATAAGAGAACACTTTTGTTAACTAATGAAATCCGTGTGTGCTACTTATTGAGTTGCAACATCTGTGGTAAGGGGCGAACTCATTAGTCATCGACAAGCTGGGGGAAGTAGCTGCTACTTTCTCCTGAATTAAGGGAGACGTGTTTTGTTAAGTAGGACTCCACTTATTTTAAAGTTAAAAACCGGGACCGATTCACACATTTCTGTATATTAATTGTACTGGAATGCAGTTACACTTGTAATACACTTTGTAGTGCGATACTGTGGGGAAAAATTGTTTGGTTTGAAATTTTACTGTATTTTCAAAGCAGTGGACTTAATTACGCAGGTTCATTTGTTTTCTTTTACTTAAAAATACTCAGGAAAGTTTTATGAATGAAATCGGAAAGTTTTCTTTTGTATTAATTAGCTTTCTCTTTTAGATACGAATTAATTTCAGGCTTTTTATGAATTGAATAAATTCGATCTGAACAGGACGATTTATGAGAAAATTTTGTATTCCTTTGAATTGTAGGAAACAGGAAAATAGTTTCCAATGCGGTATTATATAATTTTGTAGGAGTGTTTACGTAATAGGTTTAAAATTCGGATACATTACTGTAACATACGTGGTATCAGGTCGAATCTTAATGCTGTTCACCTACACCTTGAACAATTGCAACCGCACATTCTGTTTCAATCAGAAACACAAGTCTGCTCTGAAAGCACTGATTTGCCTGACTTGCAATTTCTACCAAGGACAATGTAGGTTGTAAGAGGATGTCCACTTTGGAAAATAACAAATTTGACGCGATTTACTCAAAGTCTGGGCCCCAATTTGTGAAATTCTACTGTTGTTTGTAAAGGTCTGCCAATGATAATAACTTCAAAAATCTTTTTGATTACCTTAGTCTGAAATTAGACTACCTCTTATTACAGTTTTCATCTTGCGATATCTCGATTTTGGGAGATTTTAATGCTTACAACTCCAATTGGCTTCAATTTTCATCTACAACGAATTCCGCAGGTCAAAGTGTAGAAGCATTTGTTGCATCCTGTGATCTCACACAAATGATTTCCCAACCAACCAGAATCCCCGACAACCCTAACCATACTCCACATCTCCTGTACCTATTCCTCACAACTAACCCACTTGTTTATAAAACAAGAATCCTTTCTCCCTTGGTCAATAAGACCACTGCCTAATCGAAATAACTGGAGCGAACTGCGAGATTTTTTTGCAACCTTCCCCTGGTGTGAGTATTGCTCTAATGGCCCTCCTCAAACATTTCTCTTTCAATAACTGAAGTTATCTTGATGGGTATGGAGTTATACATTCCCAAAAAACATAATCGTGTAGGTCATGCCCGTTCCCAACCCTGGTTTAATAGGACTTGCACTGATGCATTATCGCAAAAGCATAAACTCTATACCAAATAGAAATCTGTCTAAAATCACGCCGACTATATTGCCGCAAGGAATAGTTGCAAAAGCATCATCACCATGGCCAAAAAGGTGTTTGAAGAACGTAAATGCTAAGAATTAGCCTAATGTCCTTTGTGTAGTCGTAAATTTTGGTCATTAGCTAAAGCCATCAGTAAAAACTTTAGTACATCTTCTTTTCTTCTCATGACGTCTCGCCACGGAGCTGTAGTAGCTGATCCTGCTGAAAAAGCCAAACCCTTTGTCGATTACTTTGCATCAAATTTATGTGTCAATGATTCTGGTAAAATTGTGCCGTCCAAATCTACCCCATACACTATGAAACCAATTCACTTTCCATACAAGCTCATAGCATCAATTATCAATAAACTTGACTCAAACAAGGCGACTGGCGATGACGGTATTCCAGCTATCGTCTTTAAAAAATGCTACTCCGAGCTAGTGCCTGTACTCTCCAAACCCTTTTCGATCTTCATATCACCTGGAGAGTTTCCCTCATCGTGGAAGTTGGCAAATGTTCAACCTATTCCTAAAAAGTGCGACAAAACCGATTCCTCAAACTATCGACCAATAGCTATCACTTCCATTTTATCGAAAATCATGGAAAAATCCATCAACCACCAACTATGTTCGTTCCTCGAGTCCAATAAACCTGCAGACAGAGTCGTTCAACGCGTGATCTTCTTTCATGTCACCCAACCTTGGAATAACACATTAGAGAGGTCCGGTGAAACAGTAGTAGTAGCTTTACGTATTCCAAAGGCTGTTAACCAAGTTTGACACAAGTGCCTACTTGCCAAGCTCATATCGTTCGGCTTATCCGATACGCTCATAAATTGGATCTCCAGCTTTCTTGACAAAAGACGTATACGCGTTGTCGCCGATTGGTTACTTTTTAAAGAAACTACTATTAACGCGGCCGTATCCTAAAGATCACTGATAGCTCCTAGACTACTGCTATACATAAATGACCTCATTTTCTCAACAACTAACCCGATCCATTGCTTTATAGACGATAGCACTCTACATTGTAGTTCTTCTCAGTTTTCCCACAACTAGTCAGGACGTTAAAGTGAAAACGATAGCCTCAATCAACAGTGATTTAGAACGTGTCCTTGAATGGGGAAGGAATAATCTACTTACGTTCAACTGCTAAACAACCTTGGAACAACTTTGGAATAACACATTAGAGAGCTCCGGTGAAACGGTCGTAGTAGCTTTACATATTTCGAAGGCTTTTGACAAGGTTTGGAACAAGTGCCTACTTGCCAAGATCACATCGTTCGGCTTATCCGACACGCTCATGAATTGGAACTGCAGCTTTTTTGACAAAAGACGCATACTCGTTGCCGTCGATTGGTTACTATTTAATGAAACTACTATTAACGCGGGCGTACCCCAAGGATCAGTGATAGCTCCTACATTACTGCTGTACGTAAATGACCTCATTTTCTAAACAACTAACCCGATCCATTGCTTTACAGACGATAGCAGTCTACATTGTAGTTCGTCTCAGTTTTCCCACAACAATAAGTCTAGTCAGAACCTTAAAGTGAAAATGACAGCCTCAATCAACAGTGACTTAGAACGTGTCCTTGAATGGGGAAGGAATAATCTACTCACGTTCAACGCCGATAAAACCCATTGTCCACCAAGAAAGACTGATCATTTTCTGCTGTAAATGGCTTAGATCTCAAGTTTTCAAACTCTATTTTTATGTTAGGGGAGTCCGTATCATTGAACCTTTCACGGGTTGATCAACTTTGTCAGCCAGCAAAATAGCTGCCCGTAAACTGGGCTTTCTATACAGACCTAAACAGTACTTCACATCATCGCAACAACTCCTTTTATTGTATAAGCCTCAAATTCGACCTGATCTGGAATACAATTACTACCTCTGGGTCAGTGCTCCCCAATACGCCCTTGGTATGGTAAATCGCATAGAAGAAGAGTTTTGGTTCTTTCTTTGCTCTATCGTTGTTACTATGGCAAGTGTGTCTCCGAAATACACTCCTTAATACCTTGGCAGGCCATTTTCGCTAGGAACACTCGGTTTGTCCATTCACACCATAATTACACACTCAAAATTCCATCTTGTCACACTAAACGGACGCAATCTTCATTTTTCCACACGGCGACCAAATTGGGGAATGCACTATCCAGTTCCTGTTTTCTTCCAGACTTTGAATTTAGCAAATTTAAAGTAGCCATTCATAAACATTTCTCGGCAGCCTAACAATATCTCTAAACCCTCCCAGTGTTCCTGAGTGCTTTGGCAGGTTAGGCAAATCTTAGCCTGGAATACTATAAGTAAAAAAATGGAAAGTTTTTGATAATCGAAAAAGTATCTAGAAAAAAAAACATTATCTTTCTAGATCTCTAAAGTCAAGGTGGGCACTTTGGAAATATAGTGTTACGTACCCGTTTGACTAATCGAAAATGATTTTAATTATTTTCTCCAAGGGAAATAAACTCCATAGGACTCAACCTCATACGAGGTTAAAGCTAGAAAAATGAATCCTCTAGTTAGGGCTTCGTTTCCTTGAAGGAAACTTCATTTACGTCTATATTTACCGTTGGAAGCCGAATTTTCAGAAGTTGATGCTGTTCCTTTTTGTGTGAGTATTTAAATAGAAATAATTTACATAAAGAAAAACAATCTAAGTTTGGAATATATTGAAACATTAAATATACAGGAAATGTTTTAAAAGCACTAGGTGTTTTTCTCAGCGGAGTGGCCTCTTTGTAGCGAAAGGGAGAATTATAATACAGGATTTAATAGTAGATTGTTAAATATACAGAAAATTCTTTAACAGTATTAGGTTCTCAGGTCAAGTAACTTAGGCGAAGTTGGAAGAGCAAACTGATTGAAGGCGCGTCTCGATCTTCGTTTTTTTGCGGGAATTGGCGGTGGGGTTTGATCTGATAGACTCGCTATAGGTTCACAACTGAAAGTAAGACCTTGAGCGGAAAAGCCTGCTTCGCTGCTTACATCTGGTGTGCTGAAATGAGATGAATTTCGTGTATTATGATTTATATAACTTTTTAAATTAGTTATACTAGGGGCGAGGCTCTTTACACAACTTTATTTTGTGTTAATTTCGCACACTATGTTCATAATGCCAGCTTTATTGAAAACGCCATTAAAAAATAGGTTTGGATAAAATAATGCCCACTTTGCTCACAACACCAACCAACACACCTTGCTTACAACCCAAAACCTGTTTATAATTTGTCTTCAGAACGCCCACATTTGTTCATGGGACCAACTAACCAAATTTCCTTATATAGCCCATATTATTTTTGTGAAATCGCCTGTATAATATTGCATATTTATTTAATGAGCAGTCGACAAATAATTAGACTATGGAGAAATAATTTTAAGAACATAACTGAAAGTGACTACTTTTTAGAGAGAACACACGACTAGTTTAACTGACCATTAAAATCAATATTTTGGTCAAGAAACCTTATTTTATAATTTTAAATTCAACCTCACGCCTAACTAGCCATTTTCTACTTTCCCTCGCTGCTTTTTACTTTCATATTTCATTAATTATCAAGTGTTCAGCTTTTATCGATGGATAATATAGAATGCTAAACATGGGGCCTCACAAAAATCAACGACCAACCTTAGCTTCTTTAGTTATTCGACAAAAGTATCAGTAACTGATTAGCATTTATAAACCGTTAGAAAGTTATATAGAAAGTTTAACGATGAGTCAATCAAAGAATAAGTTTCTGTTTGAAGTTTCAATTAAAATTTCAAAGTAGGCAAAAACAGAATTGGATATGGGGGTGTCATCGTTAAGGTGCGAGTTATGAACATCTTGTCAATAAAACGACATTAAGAAAAAAGTGAAGAAAATGATCATAATATGAAGTGGCCGTTATGAATAGGGTCTACATTTAAAATACGAAAGGAAAGTGAGCATGAGTAGAACTGGCGTTATCAGCAAGTTTAAAAGTGGGAATTATCAAGTAATTGGTTGTTTTGAACAATGTGAAAGTGGCCGTATGAACAAGATTGGAATTATGAACACAATTAGTATCGAGGCCTCGAATATAACACTCTGTCTTACCTTACCTCACCTTAAGTATCCTGTGAGTTTAATCCAGCCCGATGATTACATATCTTGTGTTTGCTGAAAGGCGCCCACAATTCGGCCGTCCCGGGCGGAGGCACGTTTTGCACGTGTCGACCCTGTTCATAAGTCAACTCAAAAATGCTGTTAATTTTTCTTACACTTATTTTTGCAACTTTATAAACAATTACTGTAATGTACATACTTACTTTCATGTAAATTATTTAATTAAGCTACTTTTTAAAAAATGAAAAACACAAAACACTTCTAAAGTACGTCCCAGAATATCAGAGAGTAATAAATCATGTTATTAGTGAAATAGTGTCGTTTTTTTTTCATGGAAGCGGCAAACAGAAATCAGTAGCAAACCGGGCTAGTTGAAACTAAAATGCTGTAAATGTGCCGCCTGCAAAGTATTGTGTTAAATAAAGACTTAATCCTGAAGATCAGACAACTCATAGACGTGCGGTTGGGATTTCAGTGTATTAAACACTATAGATTAATTACCAAACAATTGAAAGGCGACTATTTCAAAATGCTGATGTACTGATTATATAAAATAATTATAAATGTAGTTTATATTAATTTTTTTACATTTAATAGTCATAAAGGTAGGTTTTGGAAATGAATGCAATATGTAACTAACTCCTCATCCGATTCGGAAGAGCATCTTGTCCTACGGATATTATAACGGGTTCTATAGTTTCTTCCAGTATCGCGTCAAGTTTGTAACAACCCATTTTGAGTTGTATTAAAATATACAGTAATTTAGGTTCTTCATTGATTAAATATAAGCAAAATTTTATTTATTAGTGATTTATAGGCATGAGGTACGCAACTTAATTTGCATTTTGGTGTAACTTAAGTGCATATCCTCTTAAAGGTTTATACTCGCACTTCTTTAAATTACTTTTCCTGCGCAATATGTTCGCGCAATGCGTCATCGTTGACTTAATTCTTTGCGCAATTTTTTTCGCGCACGGCTACATCATCTGACATCGTCTGATATTCTAAGCGTCCATTTTGTTGACTTCTTGTGGTACGCTGTAGATGCAGGAAGCTTTTTTTAATTTAGTGAAAAGTGCCATTGATTTGATGGTAAGATATATTTTAACGCATTATATTAAAAATTAAAACATTTGCTCTTTTCAGGCACTTACTTTCTTTTATTTTTACTTTGATTTACACTTTATTACTTTTACTTTTCTACTTTAATTACATTTGATTTTACGATTGCAATTTTTGCATTCAAAAATTCAAGAAAATGCAATAAACGGATTATTCCATTTCATGAAGATAAATTTATTAGAAGGAAAATTCCACTTATGGGTGTGGTGCACCACGTAAAGTATTATTTCGAGATATTGCGCAATATTGATGCAAAGATGACATCACGCTTGGTTTACATTTCCGTAATCACTTAGATACCAGAGGTTATTAAAAAGTTTGTGTACAAAAAGTTTCGAAAAGGTATTTATAACCATTAGTTAGTAATTTAAGGCTATAACTAGTTTTAAGATATATTTTATATAATTCTAATTTTACATGTTAATAAACATAGTCTGTATATATTTTATTTTTACATTTTGATAAATTTTTATTGTAAACAACCTCGGTTTAGTTATTCCGAGCATAATTAAAAAATAACTGGGCGTCCGAGATCATTTTATTAGTGTTACATAGCATTTTTATTATTTATGTTCCGTGGAAGTAATCGTGCAGAAATTGTGGTAATTAAGCAAATCAAAAGATTGAACCACCCTACGTTAATCTACCGACTGAATCAAAGGCATTATTTTTGGTGAATGGTTTGTATCTCCAGTTAGTTTAACGAATTGTTTTGGAGAACATTTTTACACTTATTTCAATATTATATTATTTAAAATTTATACTATTTTCACATTAATTATGTTTCCACATATGCTGTTCCTCTTGATCATGATCAACACACTTTTCAGTATTGAAATTGTCTATGGTTTGCATTAAAAGCTGTCGCAATTCACTTAATTTAAAAGTTGTGTTGGTACGACCCAGTTTACTTTTTATTTGAGCCCAAACCAACTCTATGGGGTTGAATACGCGGTGATCTATATACGGTAATCCAGCGAGAAGCATAGATTTCATCAATAACATACTTAACAAATTGTTGCTTATGCTGATTTGCTATACCTTTCGTTTCTTCAAATTGTATCTGTTTTGATGTTAGCCATTTGGCAATTTCTCCTTTTTTCCATGCAGTTGTTTGTAACGGTTCGACTTATCTAGAATGGTAACTTGCATTATCCAGAACAATTGCAGATCCCCGTGGAATGTTTGCTATCATTTCTTCAAAATATTCTTCAAAAACATCAACGCTTCATATCTTCGTGATAATCTCCTGTGCGCTTGGACTCAAACACAAGTAAACCATTTTTTAAGAATCCAATAGCGCTACCTATATGTGTAATAATTAGTCGTCGACCTTCGTCCGATGGTGGATTTATTCCAGTTAACCAACCCTTTCGGACTGCTTGATGGCGACTTGTAACATTTTCATCTTACCAATTTTTTTTTACAACACACCGTTGGTTCAACCAAGTCTCATCGAGATAAAATATTTCCCTCGCTTCGGCACGAAACTACTTCATTTCACGAAGGTATTTGCGTCACCAAGAAAAAGTTTGGAGATTATCAATTAGCATTGATTTTCCATTCACTTTTTCCAAGCAAAAGTTAGGTTCCTGTAGTGTCCTGTGTAGTGTCGACCGAGACAATTATGATCCATCAACTTCTTCTTTTAGTACTGCTACTATTTTGTTGAGGGTAGGAATTTCTTTATTGAAGTAGAAAGAATGGATTTTTCTTCTAATAGGAACTTTTTCGCCTTCACTTAAACGTTGTTTGTTTCTTCCTGTTGAGCAAGCCGGTTCTTTCAAAATACACTCTTGTTGTTCTTTTAATAATCTGTATTCAGTTGATTTCCCCAGTCCAGTTACATTAGAACGCATTTCAAATACACTATCTACACTATTTGATACTTTAAGGCATTATGTACATTCAGAATGATACTTTTTTCATTCTCAGAGAACTAAGTTTAAAACGTTTTGCTGGAGAAAAATCGGAACCACCGTTTTCAACCAAAACTTGTTTTCAATTAACAAATGTGGTAATTGCATGTTAATGCATTCCGCATTAAGTGAGTCATATTTTTAATTTACATACAATTAGATAATGGTGCTAAACTTTTCTTGGATTTTCGGACGATCCTCGCTATCCTACTTCAGTAAAGGTGACGCTTGTACTCATTCAATTTCAAACAATTTGTACGTAACTAACAAAGATCTTATTAAATGAAATGCTAAATTGCTTTACCTAAATTTAAGACAAAAACATGTTAATGACGTCACAAACGGTTTCTCTGCTGAAACTTGAAACGGATTAAATGCACGGTAACAAACATTATTTGGTTTGATAAAAAAAAGCTTGCAGGTTACTTAGACAAAGACTATTTTATAAGAACATAAAAAACTGAAAAGTCAATATATTTTACAGACCTTATAGCATATGGCTTTAATAAGTACGTCACTGACCTGTGGCTGTCAAGATGATGTATTACTCTCTGATACTCTGGGATGTACTTTAGTTAAATTCATAACTTATTTTCATTAAATTTAGACGAAAGATGAAGAATAGCGAAGGATTTCGGTCAGCAGATAATGTGGGGCATGAAACAGCAGATGAAGCATCAGATGGTGAAATTGAAGGCGAAACAGCCGTCCAACAAGCTTGGGGAGAACTCGCTGACATCGAAAGGGAACAAGAACGTTGGTCTGAATTGAGAACGCTCATTGAACAAAAGTTGGAAGATTGTCGACAAAGAGGAGTTGCCCTTGAAGATGTAATACGATAGCAGGTTATTAATAGAAGTTTACCAATATATTTTCAGAAACTTCCGGATATATTATCCTCGGATGATGAAAGAGAAATTTTAGCATTAATGTGCCGAGTTCACGAATTAGAGGCAGATAAAATGGCATTGCAATCCGAACGTTTAGTACGTCAACATGAATTACGTAGAAGAGATTTAGTTATATTAAGGTATGATCGGCAAAGACAATTATGCGAGGAAATTATAACTCGACAAAGACAACTTATCGAAGGTAATAAATTTGCTGTTTTCGATAACTAAAATTAACATTAATCTTTAAGAGTATAAATTAAAGTTACCATACGATCTACAAGAGCTGTATCAAATTTATCAACAAGAAATCCATGCAGCTACCTATGCTGATTACAGTGTCTCTCCCATCGTCAGTCCAGATAAACTTCCTCCAATCAGTAAAATGTAAGTAGATTTAAGTAACTACCTCAAATTAAATTACTTTGTGTTATTTGTAGATACAGTGATCCAATATTTCGAAAAAGTGTATCAACAGTAGAATTAAGTGGGACAGAAGGGACACCTCCCTCATCTGCCGATTCCGATGATTTAATAACAGCAGCCTCCAATTTCAATAATGTCGACAATTTTATGGGACATGTCGTTTCACGACCTGGTCTTAGTATGAGATTACCTCCATTGCAACCGCCTCCATCAAGATTAAGTGAGAACTTAATGTGAGGTTGTGACATATTTATAAACCTATTTTAAATGTAATGCATTTTAGTGAACCAAACATGCGAAGAGCGAAAAGTCATGATAGTATTTCAACAAATAACGATTGATTGATGAAGTCCAGATCTGTGTACTAATAAAAATTGAATGAATATAAATTTTATAATAGTAAATTGTACAAATTCTAGCATCTTTGGTCTGAGTAAATAAATTTTATCTGTAATATTACCTATAAATAAAAAATTAATTAACTAATGAAATTAATCAGAAATTAAACTAATTACAACATGCGCATGCCCTACTGAATCTATAAAGTTTGCTACATTTACCTATTTCTCTATTTTTCATACAAAATAGAGCAAGAAAAAATTGCCTATTTCCCTAAAAAAATTATATCACATACAATAGTAATTAAAAATTATTGTTAATTTTATTAAATACATAAATAAAAAGTTTACCTCGAGTAGGATTTGAACCTACGACCTGTACTTTTCTAGAGTATCTCGAAAACCAACTGCGCTATGTAGATACAAGCCCCAATCGATGTAAATTTTGTCTTTATGAATGTATGTTTGCTTCTAAGGCAATATATACGAGGTGGTATCCAAAAGTTCCCGTTACTCGCTGCATTAAGATGCATCTTGTGCATCGAGTTTGCTCCTGTAAAGGTGCGTAATTATCGTCTTTCGTTTTGGTATTAATTTGTTATATTTATAAAGGGAAACTAACGCCGTATTTAAGATTGGGTAAAGCGGTACATATATAGCTGTGTACAAAAGGGCAATTCTTCAGAGACTGTGTATATGTTTTGAGATGGAATATTTTTAAGTGTAGTATCATTTGTTCTTGTGTATTATTCAATCTTGAAATTACATACATTGCCGCTGTCAAGTTGCGCCTGCATTTGTCGTGAAACCAAAAACGGCTTAATTTCGGTCAATAATACATTTACCTTTACGTTATTAAAGAATATTGATAATACCGATATCCTTCTGTTTCCGTTTTATCCAACATTATGGTGAAGAAAAGTACTGTTTACTTTTCGTTTAATTTCCATAATCTAAAGAAGCGGACAGGTCCTGCAAATTGTACACAATTTGGTATTTTATGCTTTTGAATATAATATAATAACTTGCACATTGAAGGCGAAAATTGTTAGTACATATCCTTTTTGAGCGAATTACGTTCTAAAAGTGGACAATGAGATGAAATTGTTTTGCAAAAATTAGAGTAACTTTATCACTGTTTAGTAAATTTGATGAATTTGGTGCTAACAACAAGAAAACACGCAGACTTCAGCTTTTTAGTATTTTTATGACATACACGCAAACAAACTAAACAGTGCACTAACTTGCACCGTTATTATTCTTGTTGATGTAGGTTATAAATTGGAGTTATTACATTCAGCAAGTTAAAAGTGCGCTAACCTACATTAATATCATTATTGTTGATGCAGATCATAAATTTGAGTTATTACATTGAACTATTCATCAGCTAATCTGAACTTTTATTTTGAAATCATTTAAGCAACGATAGATTATAATTTGTGTGTAGTTTTAAGGTTCTTATTAACAATTTTTCTTGCCGTTTACATTTATTTCGAACCATTACTACTTGCATTCATGCTGAAGTTAAACATCAATTATTATTTTGATTTATTGAGTTAGTGTTCTATTTAATCAGTGTACATACGATATTAATGCACAAGTGTCTTGTTTATTTTGTATTTTAATTAAGAAAAACCAGTGTTGTCGATCAAACGCAGATGTAGTGTATAGCGATGCATTTATCTCATTTATCCCTTACGATCTGGAGTCCTCAACTTACAGTATACAGCAAAACTAACTTTACATATATACCTGTGTTGCAAAATGTTAAGTGAAAATTGAGATTTATATACCATCAGTCCGGGAAGTTTTCCATACCACCTAGTAAATATAAACAAATACTATAAAAAATGAAAATTACCTACAATTCAGTAATGCATTAACAGTCCTATCTCTTATTTTACTCTTAGCCAAAGCCAACATTCTTAAGCTTACTAGGTATGCTTATTAGCCAAAGAAACCTATTGCTCTCATTAATTATATCTTAAATGGTACCAATACCTGAATTAATCATTAATTTATTCCCTAGATTTCATAAATTATTCACCTATGTATTCTCTAAATATTGTTAAAGACCATAAACAAATGCCCAGTAAAAGATATTAAACACAAGAAATGCGCAAGGAAACACAATTCGTGATCGTCTATCAATCCATATTGCAACCTCTTGAGGTGTCATACTCGTCCATTTGTGCAATTTATCAGTGGTTGTATTAACATTGTTAGGCACAGGAATGGTAAGTTGACTATCAGTACTAACTAAATCATTATCATCTGTTTGAATTTTAGGAATCTCCATGGTGCTAGGGAAACTCTGAAAAAATAGAGCTGAGTTAATATGCAAAATATAATACGAAGTGTTGTAACATACATTTTTTTTTCAGTACCTAGATATAGATATAGATATGTAATTAAAAATTATTATTAATGTTATTAAATTCATAAATAAAAAGTTCACCTCGAGTAGGATTTGATATAGATATAGATATAGATACTTTTAGAACTATGTATCTAGATAAACGCCCAGATACGGTTTATTAACAGATTCCAGTTAATCCTTTCAATCAATTTTTGCTCATAAAAAATGATCACTACTATTTATTTAATAAATGGGGATTAATAAGACCAGAAAAAATATTAAAACAATCTACATACAGGTGTTCATAAAAAAAACCCCACACATTTGTGTAGTATAGGATTTACTTGTGGAAATTAACATTACGATCAAAACTCATTTTTTCCTATTTTATTGAATGAAAGTCCTTAAAACAATTTTGATACTTTGTTAGACATAAGTAGGCATTGCATTTAACTCAGCGTGTACGAGTTCGGCTCTTACACGTTGTGCTTTTACAAAATCTAGCAGTAGCAAGGTCATCCACAGTAGACCAATGATCATAGCCATCTAATCTTTTATCTACGCATGGGAAGGGTTCCCTATAATTTTGTGGCCTTACAGGTGCTTCATTTTCACAAGTGCCTTCGTCACTTTCGCTTGCATCACTTTCTCTTCTTTTTATTTTTGGTGTCGAAAGAAGACTCTCACTTAATTCCATCCTAAAGGTTAAAAGGTCTTTAATTTTTCGCTTAGGGATGTTGTTTTTCGCGCAATCCTCTCTGTACTGCAGCCAAAAATTCACAACTCCCAAGTCTAGGAGGAAATGGAAGATGACTTTTAGGGTCCACTTTCTGGTTTTAATCCATATTCGATAGTATTCCATGAGTTGATCGCGTACGTCCACTCCTTCCATGTTGTCGTTGTAACTTTTAACTATTTCTGGGCATTTTACTTCGATTTTTTTCTTTTCCTTCTTACACCAGCGTTCAACCAATGAAATTGGCTCTGCTCCTGATACATTCGATATCATTGTCACACATTTTGAGTCACGCCACTTAACCGCGACTAAGTTTCCTTCGCCATAACAAAATTCTTCAGTCACCTCTTTTGACCTTGCTATCTGCTGAAAAGTTTGCAGGTATTCGGTTGGTCATAATGGTTCCAGTTGCGTAGTATTCAAGTTTGGTCAGTATTTGCATTAGAGGAACTGTAGTAAAGTATCCATCAAAATACAAAACACTTTTGGATGGCAAAGTGGAGGCTAGCCTTAAAACAACGGCAGGACCTAGGCCCATTGCTATATCTGGAAGAGGCTGCTCTTGATAGATTTCAAAATCAACAACCAAGCCTTTCGATGTAGCTACGACAAAGTTTTTTAATCCCACTGGTCGGGGTTTATCCTTTACATACTGCCTCAAATGACATCGACCAGTAAATGGAATCATTTGCCCATCAATCCTATAATTCCCAGCAGTTCTGGGTATTTCATGGCAAGCTTTTCTGACACTACCAATGGTGGGTTGAACTTTCCAAAGCTTATTACTGTGGTGGTTAGCAGGAGGGCTAGTGACATCTATCAAATGGAGACACGATCTCAACAAAAATAATCTGTCTCTCGCAATCACATTAGCAACCCTTTCTAACTTAATGCCTGTTTACCAATACATATGTAACCGTGGATAAGATATGCAACCAAACAGTAAATGAGCCCCATAAAGTGCTTCTATTTCTGAAGGATTCGTATTCAGCTCTTTACCCCTGTTAGAAAGGCAATACATGTTGGAATACATGGCGGCTTCATCAAAGTGTGAGTCGGGAAAATATTTTTTAAAATACTGTAAACGTGTGCCAACTGACTGATTGTTCATTTATCAAAATTTCATTTTTATTTGGTTTATTTCTTCGGATTGAAATGTTTGTTTTCCCCACAATAACTTACGCTTATTTTCCTGATTTGAATTCTTTGGCGCGCCTGTTTTTGATGTGGATTCTGTGGAGGGAGCATACTCTGTTACAGTAGGATACACCTGCACAAAACTAGCATTATCTTAAATTTCATTCTGATGTGCCCTTTGTTCCCCGTCTTCCGAATCAGAGTCGCTTACCCCAATCTCTTTTGCCTGTGTTCTTGTCGGAAAGTCATCTGTCCAGGTAGGATCATTAAACGAGTCATCACTAAAACATTCAATCTCAGAATTGTCATATTCTATTAGCTTCAAAACAACATCTATGTCAGAATCTTTGGTCAGGTCAAACTCTGAAAAAAGTAAACATTTACCAAACTAAAACCAACCTACACAATTGTGTGGTCTGGATTGAAGACTACGTTTCTGTTAAAATAATTTATTTTTTAATTTTAATACCGTTACAACTGTAATACATCTCTGAAATGATATACTACATACAAATATTTATTTATATTACTAATTTACACTAAAATTTTGACTTACTTTTACCACGTGGTGATGGTCGATCCATTGCAAAAACACTAGCAAGCACAAAGACGGCTTCAGAACCGCGATCTTATCGTTTGGTAAAGAAGGGGGAGAAGTTTGCAACCTACACAGGCGATGTCGCTGGGTTTGAATGCATTCAGATCGAAAATGTAAGCCTAACGCAACTTTGAACAAACCCACACAAATGTGTAGGTTTGTATTGAAAGGGATAAAGATACAGATGTATGATTGTTCTATCTACATACAATTCAGACACTTTTAAAATACAGAAAACGCGAATTCAAGGAAATGTGGAAATATTTAATACATTGCTATTAGTACTCATATATGAACTGCTACAAACTAACGACTCGTCGAGTGAAAAAAGTCTACGTGACCACTACTAGTATTATACAAGTGGAAATCATCAAATCTTTGTCCTTCAACTTAATTAAAACATTCATATCATTTTTACGGTTGTAGTAAACAAACGCTATAGTACATTAAGAAAAGGAATAGGCAACTTGTTTCATTCCCTCCTCAAGGGGGAAGGCGGGCTGCTTTAGCTTAACAATATCCTTCAACTACACTCCCAACAAATATTCACGAATACGTGCGGTCAGGATAGGATCGGAAGGATCGGAGTTAGGGTTCTGAGGAGGACGATACTACCCCAGCATTTATGTAAATAGTCGCACAAATGTGCGTATACTCAGTGATCGTGTCGCTATAGTGTATGAAGAAACTACCTGAAAAAACGTCAAGCATGGTAGACGATAACGAGAATCAAACCAGTTACTTCGCAAATACTGAACAGATCGTGTTACCACTGGCGCACTAACTATATATATATATATATATATATATATATATATATATATATATATATATATATATATATATATATATATATATATATATATATATATATGTTCAGAGTTGGTTGCACACTGTACAATTTAATATTTTTAATTAAAGTACTGTTATGTATAAAATTAATAAAATACTTATCTTTTTGGGATTTTTTAATGGTGTACTTTAAATTATACAATCTAGATTGTATAATTTAAAGTACACCATTAAAAAATCCCAAAAAGATAAGTATTTTATTATGAGTGTTAATGGTGAAAGTTTACATTTTCAAAAAAAAATTAAGTTTATTGTTTCTGAGAACTAAATATGTAACATTATTGTTGTAATAATAAAAATAATTTTTGGTAGAACTTCTAGTTCTAGATAAAACAATTTTCATTAAGTAAAAAATAGCCGGTAATTCCTCGACATAATAGTCCTTCGATGAGCCGGATATTTGGATTCGGAAATAAATTGTGAGAAACATTTCTGTTCAAGGAAATATTTATACTTGGTGTGGATAGAAAATATTGGTTTCGACATTTTGTTAAACACGTGGCTGCCTACCAGTTTGGTATCAAGTGGAACCAACATCAGAAGTAGAAGCAGATATATTGCACACATACTGATTTGGATTAGCACGTTAAAAAAAGGTTTGGTTAAAGATTTCAAGTAAGTAGACGTATTTTTATTTCAAAATATACGTTTCATTAGCGTTGTTTTATTTTCGAAAAAAATTCAATTTTTGTAACTAACGTTATAAGCCATGGATGATAACTTAGATATTACATTAAAACAAATACTTAAAAAATGGCGTGTTTTAAAAACAAGATTCCAAAATTTAATGGCATTTCAGAAAATTGGTTAATGTTTAGAGATGCGTTTCGTTCATAATACATCGATAGGCAATCTTGAAAAATTTTATTTTTTTAAAGATGCACTTACAGGGGACGCTCAGCAAGTATTAAATTTGGTAAATGTGTCGTCTGATTATTACATGATTACTTGGGATATGCTATGTGAAAATTACAATGACAGAAGAATGTTAGAAACTTCTATTTTCTCTTCCCACTCTTTCTAAAGAATCAGCATCAGATATACGTAATATGGTGAATAATATTACACATAATCTGTATAGTCTATAGTCTAGAAACACTAAATACAGCTACTGATCAGTGGAATCTTATGGTTATTTATTTGGTATCTAGTAAATTAGACAATGTTACTAAAAGAGTGTGGGAAGAAAAGAAACCCAGAAAACAATTACCTGGGAAGAATTTAAAGAATTTTTAAAATATAGAATTAACATGTTAGCAAATTTAGAAAAAAATTAACAAAGATGAAAAAAGGGATAACTTTGATAAATATAAACATACTTCAAAATCATTTCTAGCAATTGGTAATAATATATGTGTGTATTGTAAAGAAGCACACCCTATAATTAATTGTTCTGAATTTTTAAAGCTATCAGCTTCTGATAGATATAATGTAGTCAGACGTTTGGGCTTATGTGCTAATTGTCTAAAAAAAGGAAACCACAGAGGTAAATTTTGTAATGTAGGATGTTGTAAAAAATGTGGGTCAAAACACCATACTTTATTACATTTTGGGACTTCTTCGGTGGATAATATACATAAAGCCAGCACAAGCAAACAACTTGAACCAATTTCATATACTCTATCCGATATAACTCATACAGGAAATGGTTCAGTTACAGTCAATAATAATGGTTCTAATGCAGAAAATTGATTAATAATTCTATACAAATGAACGCCTATAACAATTTATCAACGAAGGAAGTATTCCTTTCTACAGCTCTTGTACAAGTACGTAATAGAAACAATGTCTTTCATACTTTTAGAGCTTTCAAAGATAACGGATCTCAGTCTAATTTAACAACAACAGAATTTTGTGATTTATTAGGGCAGCATCTTGTTATATCCAGTCATCTAAAATTAGCTGACCCTGGATTTGCCACTTTAGGTGATGTCCAAATTCTTTTAGGTGCTGACACATTTTATCATTTACTATGTGTTGGACAGATAAAATTGGGTCACAACGAGCCGATGTTGCAAAAAACCAGACTAGGATGCGTTATGACAGGACTAATTCAGGATACTGGGCAAAATGTTTCATTATGTCCTTTTGTTAAAACTGATGTTCAAATTCAATTGAGGAAATTCCCTCCTTAAATAACTGTTTGTCCTTTGATGAATTGCAATGTGAAAAATTATTTTCAGAAAATACAAAGCGCGACTTCGATGAAAGATTTGTGTTAAAAATTACATTAATTCGGCATCCAAATGAACTGGGTAACTCGAAAAAATTAGCATTGAAACGACTATTTGCATTAAAACGAAAGCTAGAGAATAATCAAAATTCTTAAAAAAATTTATACAGATTTCGTGAATGAATACGAACAACTGGGACATATGTCAGTTTGTAATTCTTCTAATTTTAATTTTTATTATTTACCACATCTCGGTGTGTTAAAAGAACGTAGTTCAACTACTAAACTAACGGTCGTATTTAATGGTTCTGCAAAAACAACAACTGGTGTGTCTGTAAATGATTTGCAACACATCGGTCCTAAACTTCAGAATGATGTTTTTGGGCATTCTTCTAAGATTTTGTAGGTACAATGTAGTTGTTTGTGTATATACAGGGTGTCCCAATAGTGCGTATTCGGTCGATAGCTCCTTAGCCATTAAACTTAGAAGATAAGTTTAAATACGAAAGTTGTCTATTTTTAGAAGCTGCATAATCTAAAAATAGTTTGGTTTCTACAGGGTGCAATATATAAGAGCGGTACAATATAGAACTTTTGATTTTTAAATAGAACACCCTATATATTATTTTATTTTTCGATTCTCCTTATAATTTTACATCTTTTTTATAAGAATTACTTACAAGCTAAATCTTACAGTTTTTGAGATATTTGCAAAGTTAACTAAAAACTGACATTTTTATGTAGTAATTCAAGTAGGCGTATCTCAGTGATTTTTAAAGATAAAAAAATAATCTTTGGTGTAGAATTTATTCATACATGAGCTTACTTTAATCTATTGTCAAAATTGGATTTCAATATACACGGTGATCACAAAAATTAATTCAATAACATAAATTTGAAAATGCTATATCTTAATTTTTTTAAATGGCACACCCTATATTTTTTTAATGCCTTGTCTTCGTCTATTAATCGGTTTTCATTTCTTTTAAATATGTTCTATACCTATCTCTAATAGTTTCGGAGATATTTAAGTTTGTTAAATTTTTTTCGTTGATAACACTGTTGAAGAGTAACATTAGTCGGTCAAAGCAAGCTGTGGAGTGTGGATACATAAGAAACTAAAAAATATTAACTGAAATACATAAATTGTAACTATAATAAATATTGTATGAAACCACCATTTTTAAGAGATATTTGAGTTGTTTTTAAACGATTCATCGTAAAATTAAACAATTTAATCAAAAGAGCGCAAAACAAAAGATGAACGATAACAAATGAAGAAAACAAACTTGTCAAACAGTGCTAATATTTGTGCACTTATTTCTTAAATTACAAAATGAATTTTTCAAAAGAAGAACTTGTTAATACCATTTACGTTCTTGGTGAAAGCGATAAAAATTGTCTTTTAGCAATTAACGAAGGTAATGAACATTTAGTTCTTCAATCCGTGATTGAAAATCCTCACGTTTCTTGCCGACAATTAGAATTAGAAGTTGGAGTTACAAAAACATCAGTTAATAGAATTATAAAAAAATATAAGTATCATCCATACCATGTCCAACTTGCACAAGAATTAGACGAGGATGACTTCGTTAATAGATTAAACTTTTACAATTGGGCCATAAATAAAAATTTAGAAAAACCTAACTATTTTACCACGATCTTATTTACTGATGAAGCTACTTTCCACAAAAATGGATACGTTAATAGACATAATTTCCATTATTACGATGCTGAGAATCCCAGATTTATAATTCCTGTTGATCATTAACACCGCTGGTCAGTTATTGTTTGGGCCGGAATTATTGGGGAAAGAATTATAGGACCATATTTTTTTGAAAACGGAGATTCATTTTTAAACTTCTTGCGCAACTTTGATTGAAGATTTACCTTTACAAACCCTTAGAGAAATGTGGCTGCAATTAGATGGCGCTCCTCCGCATTTTAGCAGAAATGTTAGAAATTATTTAAATATCCAGTTTCAAAACAATTGGATTGGAAGAGGAGGGCCGATCTCCTGGTCTGCAAGATCGCCTGACTTGACAAAGCTGGACTTTTTTCTTAGGGGTTGGATTAAAGGAAAAGTCTATCACACTCCTCCAACGACTTTAGATGAGATGAAGGCAAGAATTAGAGACGTCATTCAAAATATAAATGTTTCCACGTTACGAAAAGTAAATTTGTCGTTTATTCAAAGACTTCATGTTTGCCAGCAACAAAATGGTGGTCACACTGAACATTTATGATAATTTTAAGTGTTTGTATTTCAGTTAATATGGTTTTTAGTTTCTTATGTATTCATAGCTTGCTTTGACCGACTAATTTTACTCTTCTTCAGTGTTATCAACGAAAAAAATTGAACAAACTTAAATATCTCCGAAACTATTAGAGATAGGTATAGAACATATTTAACAGAAATGAAAGCCGACTAATAGACGAAGACAAGGCATTAAAAAAATATAGGGTGTGCCATTTAAAAAAATGAAGATATAGCATTTTCAAATTTATGTTATTGAATTAATTTTTGTGATCACCGTGTATATTGAAATCAAATTTTGACAATAGATTAAAGTAAGCTCATGTGTGAATACATTCTATACTAAAGATTATTTTTTTATCTTTAAAAATAACTGAGATACGCCTACTTGAATTACTACATAAAAATGTCAGTGTTTAGTTAACTTTGCAAATATTTTAGCTTGTATTTAGCTTGTAAGTAATTCTTATAAAAAAGATGTAAAATTATAAGGAGAATCGAAAAATAAAATAATATATAGGGTGTTCTATTTAAAAATCAAAAGTTCTATATTGTACCGATTTTATATTACACCCTGTAGAAACCAAACTATTTTTAGATTATGCAGCTTATAAAAATAGACAACTTTCGTATTTAAACTTATCTTCTAAGTTTAATGGCTATGGAGCTATCGACCGAATACGCACTATTGGGACACCCTGTATATCTAAAATGTATAGGATGATTTATGTAGATCCTAGTGATAGATACCTACAAAAAATTCTTTGGCGTTCAGATCCTACAAAAGATGTCCAAGAATATACGTTAAATACAGTTACTTACGGAATGAGATCTGCACCATATTAGCAATTAGGTGTTTAAAACAATTAGGTTCAGATAATGCTGAACGTTATTCTGTTGCTTCTGATATGTTGAGTGGTGCATCAACTACAGAAAATGCTATTCAGTTATCTAAGGACGTTAGTGAAATATTAAAATCTGGGTCCATGCAATTAAGGGAATTGATCTCTTCAAACTGCTGAATCGAATTCCATTGATGTATATTTCGGCGAAAAAGATCAAAATAAAACACTGGGGTTATATTGGTCTTATAAACCAGATACTTAATAATATAACATAATGTTGGAAAAGGAAAGAAAGAAATATACCAAAAGAATAATGTTATCAGAAATATCAAAAATGTATGATGCTCCAGTGGGTTTAGTTGGACCTTGTATTATTTCAGCAATAATTTTGTTAAAAACACTTTGGTGTGAAAGATTAGCCTGGGATGAAACAATTTCCCTGGAATTGGAGTCAAGTTGGAAAAAATTGAGAAATCAAATACAATATTTAAACAAGTTTGAAATTCCAAGATATTCACTTCTAAAAAATCCATCTAGAATAGAAATTCATGGATATTCAGATGCTTCAACACAAGTATATGGCACTTGGGTATATCTTCGAAGTATTTCTTGCACTGGAGATATAAAAGTATAATTGTTGTGTTCAAAGGTTAAAATAAAGGAATTTAGTGAAAATCATTTTGTTGCGACGTGTTGTTGGTCTGATTCCACAGTAGTTCTTTGTTAGATTAGAACTTCTCCAAATCTCTTAAAGACGTTTGTTGCAAATAGAGTAACATTAATTCAAGACTTGAATCCAGCACCATTGTGGAATTATGTAAAATCTAAACATAATCCAGCTGGTTTACTTTCCCGTGGTGTATATCCAGAAAAAATTGCAAACGGTGGCATGGTCCTACCTGGCTTGAAATGGAATCACAATTATGGCCTAATTTAAGCCCTGCTATGTTAGAAACAGTACCTGAACTGAAACTACAAGTTCATATAAGCAGTGAGGGTCAGGCGAGCATTTCAAAATTGTTTCCATTTGAGAGATTTAGTTCATTATTAAAACTGTTGCATATTGTATAAGGTTTAAATATATTGTTAGTAATCAGACCAAGAATAATATACCAGGTGTTTTGGAATTAAGACATGCACTGAATGTTATAAAAATAATGCAAAATGATATGTTTTGTCAAGATCAAATATTTGCAACGAAATAAAAACGTTAAATCGAGAACAACCAATCATTTGAGTACACTTATGTACGAAAATAATATCTTACGACTAGGTGGTAGATTACAAATGTCTAAACTTCCATATAATGGCAAGCATCCTATTTTATTACATGGTAAACATACGCTTACCATATTAATTGTTGAAGCGGAGCATAAAATGATTCTACATCCGGGACCTGATTCTTTATTTAGTTCACATCGTGAAGAATATTGGATAATCGGAGGGAGAAATTTGGTGAAATGTATGTTTTCAATGCATTACGTGTTTCAGATCCGCTCCAAAACCATAGACAAATTATGGGTAACTTACCAAAAGAGAGAATTCGTTAATCTCCTCCATTTTATAATGTAGGTGTAGACTACGGTGGTTACTTTTTAATAAAAAATAAAGATGGAAGGGGAGCTCAATTAATAAAATGTTATGTTTGTTTATTTGTCTGTCTATCTACTAAAGCTGTACATTTAGAGATAGTTTAAGACATCTGACGCATTTATTGCTACATTACGTAGATTTGTATCTCGGAGATGAAAGCCTCATTGTATATTTTCGGACAGTGGTACAAATTTTGTTAGAGCTAACAAAGAGCTTCAAGAATTACGAATCCTTTAACTGATTCCTTAAGTTCAAGAGTTGATAAATTTGCAAATGAAGGAAAGCAAATTCACCTCACTTTGGGGGTATTGGGAACCCGGAATAAAATCTTGTAAGTTACATTTAAAATGAGCTTTAGGTAGGTACTACTCACTTAACTTTTGAGGGTTTTATGACGTTACTTACACAAATTGAAGCTGTTTTAAATTCGCGTCCAAAGTCTCCTCTTTCAATTAGTCTAGATGATTTTGATGTTTTAACTTCTTCACATTTTTTAATTGGACGTCGACTTACTTCCTTACCAGACCCGGACCTGCGTTGGTAAAATACCAACATATTCAAATGTTGTACCAGTATTATTGGAAGCGTTGGTCAAAAGACTGTTTAACAGAATTGCAAAGACGCAATAAATGGACAGCGCAAGAAGATAATGCGATTATTGGAAAAATGGTTTTAATTGAAGACAAATTAGTAACCCCATTACACTAGAAGTCGGGTCGTATCGTAGCCGTTTACACGGGAAAGGACAATTGTGTAAGAGTGGTGAAAGTTAAAACTCCATATGGAGAGTTGTGTAGAGTTATTAATAAATTGTGTCCTCTGCCAATAAAAGTTGTTCAATAAAATTAAAATATTGAAAGATATTCTTTCATGGTAAAAATAGCAGTAATTCCCAATATATATATATATATATATATATATATATATATATATATATATATATATATATATATATATATATATATATATATATATATATATATATATATATATATATATACACACACACACATAATACCCTGACCCAAAAGTTTGGAAACGCCGAATTATCTCAGTTTATAAAGTGGGATAGATGAAAACTGGGAGTTTACATTAGCAATCATGCTCTATCCAACAAAAATATTTTCAGTGATGCAGAGTTGCTGCATCTAATAAAAATTAAAAGCAACTTTGATAGTTCAAACGGAACACCATGTATATTATTCGATTTTTTAATGCCAGGAATAAATCTAAATACATCTTATGTATGAAGTCCTATACCCATCTTCAACCATTTACGAAATAATTGACAGGTCATTTCGACACTTTGATAGGCTGTAAAATCTAAACCTTAAGAGACCAAGAAACCGGTTATATATATATATATATATATATATATATATATATATACCGGTGGTCGTAAAGTAAGGAATAAATTCAATATCTCGTTAAGCACAATTTTTTTCAAAAATCGCTCGGACCCGTCGATTTTATATTTTTTCGGGGCATATGCAAAAAAAAAAATTTATACAGGGTGTCTCAAAAAAGATTTGCTAAAAAATTTTTTTTTCAAATTGCAACCCAATTTTTTTATTGCATTTTTGGATTGCCCTTACAATTCTAAACATTTGTCATGTAGCATGTGCTATACCTAAGTCCAAGCGTTTTGGAGTTATTCGCATTCAAAATTTAAAAATTGAAAAAAGGTCATGAAGAAAACGAAAAATAAAATAATTTTTATAACGTTTTATTATATCGAAAACAAAGATTCGTAAACTTAAAAATAATTTTATTTCAGCAAATGTTCGAAATGTCCTCCGTTAGTCAACTGACAATAGCCTAATCGATCTACAAATTCCTGCAGCACATTTCGAACAATTTCGGGCGTTATTCGACGTATTTCTTGACGGATGCGTTGTTTTAAATCATCTAGATTTGCCGGTTGGCTTAAAGGCAAGGTATTTAAAAGCTGACACTACCAAAGCCTTTAACCTGGAACAATGCGCACTTCCATATTCCTGGACATCAAACAAACTTTTAACAGAGTACGACATGTCAGACTAACCCATAAAATTCGCTGCCACACTTTTTCAAATGAATATGTTCTTACTAAACCGTTCATTGAGAGAGAGAGAAACAGAGAGAGAAAGAAAGAGAGAGAGAGAGCAAGAGAGAGGGGGGGGGGGGTTTAGTCTATCATCCCTAGTAGGAGTGTCACAAGGTTCGACCCTATTCTTCAGACACCCCTAGATCAGTTGTCCCCACATTTCTGTCGCGCACTACCTTCTGGAACAACTAGTCAAGAAAGCGCGATGGCTTTCCGCTTGATTATGGACCAAATCGATGCGTTCACACAATTGGCCAACCGATGGAGAATTACCGTCAATCCCACTAAAACACAATTAATACTTTTCGGTTACTTCAACTATCATCAATTCGAACCGCAATTCTCCGACACCAAAATCCATCTACACGGTGACCGGCAACGTCCCATGGGCAAGGTCGTGTACCTGAGGGTCCGATTAGGCTGAAGGTTGAATTGGAACGCTGTCGTGCATGACGTCGTCAACAGGGCATGCAGACGCGGTTAATGTTACGGGCTGGGCTAAGAGGTTGTAATCCTGATACTCTAGACAAACACACATATAAAACCTTTATTCGCCCTATTGTCACATATTGCAGCCACCAATGAAAGAATAAGAACACTCCAAAAACAATTCACTTACAGCAGTATTCGGTCACAAGCAAATACGAGAGACCCTTTAATGATCCCGAGACATAGATTCCTGTACCATAAACCTTGAAATAAATTTAAATTCCCTCCTGCTGTACTAATCCAACTCCTAGATCAGGGATGGGCAAACTTTTTCCTACGCAGGCCAATATTTACAAACATAATACATGGGGCGCAGGTTTTATTTACACAAAATTAAATGATATGAACTACAGATATTCAAATCAGGTACACTATGAAATGGGAACATAGATATTTATTGCAGGTAATCTATAAAATAGAAACAAACATATATTAATGTAAGTACACTATTTAAGTTTGCTGCCAAATTCCAGCTACAACGGCGATGGTCCTTGCGGTAATGTGAGAGAGATGATACTGCTTTTGTTTCTTCATAATCTCATCATAGTCCGGCAATGAAAAAAGGTGCTCATCAGTAAGCCTGTTGCCAAGACAATTTTTCCTAATTTTCATAACAGAAAACGTTTGCTCACATAAATAAGATGTGGCAAAATAAGGTCTTATAAAATTCCAACTTGGCAGTGTTCAGGAATACCTGCTTCAAATGAGTATTGCACTGCATCTCAATGAGTTCAAGTTGTAGACGAGCGGGAACTTCATCGACGTTCACATTAAACGGCATGGAAAAAATATTTAGTGACGGCTCAATTTTCTTGAAATCTTTTCTCAAATTACTCGTGCAGTTTTTTTTTGGTTGTTCATCTGAGAGTGGTGACATGCTGCTTAGCTTTGGAAAGAGTGTAAGGTCACTTCTCTCCATATAGCTCGAAAATAGTTTAAGCTGTAGTTTTAAGGTTTGGTTTTTAAATGTCCCCAAAGCTCATCTAAAAATTGATTCTTGCCTTGAAGCCTGGTATTAAGTTTATTAAGGTGTGAAAGTAGATTCCTAAAAAAGGCGAAATTAGCTAGCCAATTCTTGTCAGATATTATTTTAAAGTCGTCCCATTTGCCATGTATCGTCAAAAAGTCTTGAATCTCCTTTCTTAAGTCCCACACTCTCTCAAAGGCATTGCCACAGCTTAACCATTTCACTTTAGTGTGGTAAAGGTCAGAGAACTCGCTTTCGGTGGATTTCATAAATTCTTGGAATTGATGATGGGTCAAGCCCCGGGAACGTATTGTGTTGAAAAGTTCAACAACCATGCCGAGAGATGGCTGCTTTGCACAATACATCTTAGTGTATTAAACACTGCTGAAATAGAACGTTATGATTGAGATTTTCTTTGCAAAACACACCCATAAACTCCAAATTACTGCCCATCATATTTGGGCGCTCCATCCGTGGTTACGTTACATAATTTGTTCACAGGTACGTTAAACTTGGAAATGCCTTCAAAACAAGCATCATAAATAACTCGTCCAGTTATTTTTCCTTTTAGGGATTGTAAACATGCTAATTTTTCCGTTGTATTGAACTCTGGATCAATTCCTCTGACAAAAATCAGTAATTCTGGACAAATAGCTTATAGCTACCATGCAATCTTTCGCAAATTCACCATCGGATAATGTTTTATTACTCTTCGCAATTTTGTAAGCTACAACATAACTTGTCAGTGTTGCAGTCTTCTTAGCTCCAGATTGCTTCATAAACATATTCTGCTGTTCACATAATTCTGTTTTTGCCTTTCAGCAAAAGATTTGCTCTCTGCATCAGTCATAGAGGAATATTTTTCATTCGCATGTTTCATTGTATTGTCGAGATACATTAAAACCTTTGAAAACTGCAACTGTTTCCTTACAAATGAGGCAAACTGGTTTATCTTTAAATTCTGTGAAAAAATATTTCCATGTTCATTCTTCTGTAAACACTCGACACACAGAATCTTTTTTGCTAACAGTAGTAATCACCACCAAAAGTGTAACAAAACCATCGGGCGTACTAATAAAGAGGTGTAAATAACATATTATGTGAATAATATCTTACATTTCGGAAATATCATCAAAACAGTAATGGCTCGCGTCGCGATTTATGCGCGGCTCCTCAATCGATTGCGTGCTTGCTTTGCGTGTACGGCGTGCGAACACACCATTCGAGTGAAAACCACTACGCACACTTCGAGGTCGAGGTATACCCCCGCTTCTCTCAACCATTCCAAGGAATGAACGAACTGATTAATGCGAGCGACATTGCACTTGATACATTGTTTGTTTCGTAATTTTCGTTACGTTATCTATTTTTCTGGGTCGATGGTAGCGGGCCGGAGTGGCCCACGGGCCGTAGTTTGCCATTCCTGTCCTAGATGACCTACTTAAGGACTTCGAAGAACTCTTACACTCCACACCTCTCGCAATACGTGACACACAGACAAAAACACAATACCTACCAAATCTAAACGACACTAATCTTAATCAACTAAATTAATCACACTAATAATCTTTTATGTTAAATACAGGTACCATTCACAAGCAGTTCTCCGTGGATATCCTGGATCCTGCAGTTCCACTGGTGTTCCGATAAACCAACGGCTTACATGCTTCAAAGGAAACATCAAGTCGCCCATCCATAAGTTCTGCCCACGATATTATGGTGGAAGCAATCGTCTTAAATACATCCTAACTTTATTCCCTCAATTAAAATTATATATTTTTTTCGTACATAAATAAGAGTAGATGAAATGATTGAAGAGACCAATAGACCTGAAAATGTATACCATATTATAATGATATTGTAACTAGTTAATTAATAAACGTGTATCGATCTTGACCTTGATGTTCAATGTTCGTTATCCTTACGCAGGCTGCGCTTACACTCACAACATAACGTAATCTCCTGAGTTTATACTTGTACGAATGTTAGCGCTTTTTAATCATTAGGAATAAAGAAGAGGAGTGGATATATTCTTAAAACTACATGTATTATGTGGTGAAATTAGTGACATAATGAATTGAATGAAAAAAGAAGAAAAGTTAAAAATCAATGTGAAATCGAATAACATGCTACATGCAACAATGAAATATACCCACTAACTACTCGTTATATCTGTTGGCCGTCGGGTAAACAACCATAAATATTTTCCCTCATACGAATTTTCTTCACTGGAATATAGATTTTGAGCTATTTTATAAGTCGAGTGCTAGGACAAAAACACCCAATGAGTTAATACTCTAAGCTTCGTATTTTGTTTGGCGCCTAAATCAAATGCTTCCATGGTTCACAATATTCTGGTATCGGTGGATTCACATTTGACCTCATCAACCAAATACGCTGACGGTTGTGCCTTAATTACAACCGAAATGAAACTTTAAAAACTAAAGACTTAAAAAGTATCAAGTATCTAGAGTGTTCAGATACTGCATAGAATGTATCTAGATAAAAATGCAGATACATATTTTTAAAAGTATCTAAATAGGATTGCAGATAAAAAAAAACATCTAGATATAGTATCTACTGTCGGCACAGAAAGTTTGTAGACTCGAGTTTGAAGCTTAATAAAGAATAGCACTGATCAAGACTGCAATAAAAGAGTAACTAATGGTAAGTATACCATTATTTATTATTAATTTATAAGCTACTTTATACCATATAGTCATTTCACTTAGCTCATGATCTTGTCATCTGAATGCCATTAACTTCCCTGTTTCGTTTTGACAGATAATTTTGTGCGGTATTTGAAGATTCTTGTAATAATTGTGATCACAACTATTTTACAAAAAAAATTATCAATAATTATTCAATTCAGAGATGCATACTCGTATAAGCGCCAAGAACGGGTAAAGTAAGAGTCTAATAAATTCAGCAGCCAAGAGCAAGCTTTCGACTACTTCAATAAAACTCGAATACATTGTTTTCAAAAACCCTAACAAAATTTTGGTTTTTAAATTTCTAGTAGTCATATGGGGTCGGTTTCTGAACCAGTCCAAGGTCACTCGTCGCCTGGAGGCAATCATTTGACGACAGATTTTGTTTTGTTGCTACACACCTTTTTGTAAGACACTGCACTCTACGTAACGTAAGATCGCACAAGTATTTGACTTAGACGATTGTCTGTGTTGTGATATTAATATCACAGTAAGAGAAATAGTAGTCACATGGGGCTGGTTCTGGACCAGTTTAAGGTCACTCGCAGTCTGGTGGCCATTTTAAGAACAGGTTGTTTATGCTAAAAGTAGGTCAAGATTAATTGATTTTTGTATTGGGTTAATTGAATCAGACGTCAAATAGTTGTCTAAAATAAAACTAGGTCAAGGTGAGTATTTGACAAGTTGAACATGTACTGGTAGGTACTTAATTCAAGGACTCATTTTTCATGGAATTAGCAGGGTTAAACTAAAGCACCTATTGAAAACCCTTTAAAAATGTGCGCTAAGCTAAGAAAACTTAATTGATTGTGTTTATTATAAACTGTCCAATGCACTCATCATGCAAAACATGTAGAAATTGGATTCAGTACACACCTCAATCTTGCATCCGTAGTGTGTATGGGGTGTGGCAACTGTGATCAAAGCAATAATGTGATGTTAGACATGAAGGAGTGAAATGTACGTCTAAGATGGCCTTCATATGTAGAATTACAATTTTTTGGATCACAAGAAATTGAAAATAAAATTGATTGGTCAAATGTAAACGAAGAATAAGATATAGTCTATGATCAACATTATGAATCTCTATCTATCAATCTTGGTATTTATTACAATTGGGAATTGATTAAAAGATTTGACAGAATTATGAGAACTGTTATGGTAGAAAATTACAACTGCTGTTTTTGCACATTTGATGCTCATAGCATTGAAGAACTATTCAATTTAGACGATATAATAAGCTATCGATTAGAATTTCTTGAATAATACAATCTAGCGTGTTTGCATGAAAAGTTTACACAAGTTGTTAACTATTGCCGTTCTCGTGAGGAGGAATTCCATAGTAGAGAAGACTTTGAAGATGTTATAATGCTAAGTATAATATTAATTCACATAACACCGTATGCGTAATGGGGATATTGTATTATCGTCCTGCTTATCTAATGTATATAATTCACTAAATATTATCTTAATAAAGAAATATTAACAACTATAATTTGTTTTTTGTCTCGATTTAAAAATAAATACCCCGCTTTATCCATCTAAACAATGTTATCTAAGAAGCGAAAGAGTGCAGGTGGCTTAGTGAATACTCCAATCAATAAACTTCCGGTAGAATTGCATTTCCCTGATTACCAGTATTGAGGTCCTGGTACAAATTTAACGAAACGATGATTCAGAAAGTGGACATAAGGCAGACAAAATTTAAAAGAAAAAGGTTGGGAACTCTTTAACTCATCAGACGCAACATTACGTGAACGAACCGTAACTTTAACAGTCGGTACCACAATGAAAGCAAAGAAGAAGGAATGGGGTGCAAACGTCGATTCAAGCAGAAGAACAAATCGTTATGCAATGGTGGAAACTCATTACATTTACGCAAAGTAATAGCTAAAAAAGTTAAATCTAACGGAAAAGTTCGGATTACTAAGACATGAAAAAACACCTGTACTGGGATGGTTTTATGAATACGAATTACAGAAAGCAAAGTATTCTGACGCGTACCTGGTAGAAAAAGTGCTTAGCTCCAAGTTATTGGTAAAGCGGTGGAGATTGAATGAAAGGTCCTGGTTCAATAAAGACGATATTGTTTTATAAATGGACCATTAACATATGATTTGTGAAATAAATTACTTATATAGCCATAGAAATAGTTTTTTTATCAAACGACGTAGCTTTTACATGGAATAAAACACTAAGAAAATAATTATTTTTTAATATTTTATTTTAATGCGCTAATATTACATTAATAAACAGTGTTTTTCCAAAATTTTATTACCTTACACAGTAAACCTAAAGTACTTCTATAATAATCATTTAAATTACTTGATAGTCATATTTCTGAATCTGATCCACAAGTAGGAATTTGTATTTGTTTCACCTTTATGGATGTTTTCTAATATCCAGTTATAAATTTTGTGATATTCCTCGTTTTCCCATGGTAGTAACTTATAGATGATGTTTTGTTCTAATAATATTTCTATCAAAATATCGGGGTACTTGTAATCAGCATAATATGCTGATTTCTCAATACATTCAATTATAATAAATAAAGTGTCTTTATAAGCAGAATTAATATTTTCTAAGTTACATTTAACATTTTTCGGCATACAGTATTAATCATCACCCCATAATAAATTGTATACACTCATTTTAAGCAGCATGTTACCAAGTAAATGCATACCGCCTAAGCTTTCACGGGAGGAATTTCCCATCAAGAAACGCTTCAGGTACTTGCTATAGCTTTGAATACCGCACTACCATAGTTCTTCTTGTATTTGTTTTCAAGGCTGCTTATTATTAGAATCGTTTATCACCGTAAGGGTTAAGTATTACTTTATTCTGTTTGATTGTAGACACATATCATATTTATTTGACCTTATCAAATCTTGATAGCGCTTTATTACATTGCCATACAAAAACATGTTTATAATCATGTATCATGATCTATTTGACACTTGCTTGGGTAGAACACTTTGATCTTTTTACAACCTTTTCAACAGTGTTAGCATACATTTTTGCACGAAGGCCTGTAAATTCTAACATAATTTTACCATAATTTTCGTCTTTCATTAAGCCATCAAGTTTCTTATTTGCTAATGGAATTCCAAAGATATTGTCAGGACTATAATGAGATGTATCACATTTATCAATATCTTCTTTGATAATTTTATACATATTAGGAATTGAAAAGGCATATATGAGACTGTATCTGTGTACAAGAGCTTAGCATTATTAGGAAACTTAGCTTATTCATTTGAATGATAAACATATCATTGTTAAATACTGTACAACTATGAAAATTTGGTTTTGTTATCGAGCACCATAGGGACCATCCCATTTCGTTACTAAACGTATATCCTTATATTTACGTACATTTTCCATCAGTTTCCCAACAACACCATTAATTATTAATTTATAAAATTTTTTGTCAAATTCATTTTGAGATTGCTGACGCATGGTGGTATTTAAATCGATATATTTTTTAACCACGGGGACTGTTTAAAACGTAATATACGATGTACTTTCACCAACTTTAATCCATATTTTAAATATACTTTCAAATTTAGTCTAAATCACACTCGACTATATAACCAATTTCCGAATCATCATGGTGGTTTATTAAATCCAAAGTCGCAAAATTAGCTTCATCTGCAAAAGAAAAATCACTAAATGGTAAAAATTCTGACATGGCGGCTCCATATAAGTTATTTACGTCGTAGTACATCAAATACACACTTTTGAAAGTGGAATCAAATTTTTCCCTCATGTACTTATTGTTAGCTTTAGCAAATCGATTAGAACATTGAGCCACACCACCTCTAATTCCTCTTTCAATAAACATTAACATAATGTTTGTAAATAGTTTTAACTTTACTTGCGCAATTTTTTGCATAGCATCGAATGCTAAACCGGGGGCCGTATAATAATGTAGGGGATTAAGGTTGTAAGTACTTAAAAAGTTTGCCAAAAATTTTCGAAAATGTCAGCTAAAAACAGAATATCCGATTTTAGATACGAATATGAGTATTCTCCCAACGATTTAATATTAAATTTGTTCCAAACGTTAACCGCATGTGCAAAACTCGCATCATTGATCCCTCGACTATTAAGATGACTGTAAAATGCTTCCTTGGAGGGTCTCGCTTAATTTATCCAAAGTATCAATATACTGATAGGGGATCACACTCTGGTAACAATATTTTCACTATTTCCCAAATAGTTTGACAACTTTTCAATACTACTATTCATAAATCTGAAAGAGCCAATAAATCTAAACATAATTTTAGTGCCTTCTATTACTTTATTTATAGGCAAACCAGCAATAGTAACCAATACCCTAATGATGAAATGTTAATCGTAACCTGGTAATTATAAAATGGTGGAACGTGTAAGCCTATAATTTAGGTTCCATTTCTGATGTGATGCTCCCCGAAATGCTCTAGTAAGATGGTTATGGTCTCTAACTTAATAGTAACTGTTTTATTGATTATTTTAGTAGTCCAATGCGCAATACGTTGAAGCTCTTTGACAAACCATTGAATGCAATCATTTCCTCTATAAAGCCTAAATCAAGGAGTCGTTATATTTGTAAATCCACATAAATTGCAAATGTTACGTTTTCATGGAAGGCGAAATTTTTGAACTGCAGAAATATTTCTGCTTGGGTAGGCAGCCTAGCAGAACGTTGATTAAGTTGATAACAATAAGTTATTATTCGATAATTGTTCAGAAAAAAGGGCCGACATATTTTTGGTCCACGCAAAATGATAAACAGTATTATTTTTTGTATTAACAGCATCAGCAATAGAACCAGCGACAGAAAGTACTAAAAGATTTATAGGTCCCTGTCCCCGAAAGTGCTTAATCACTTTAGTTGGTGCTCGAAGATTACCGAAACTATCGTAATACCATACCTTTTCACCTTGCTTTTTGTAGCAAACCCAATGCGTGCCAGGTCCGCCTTGGCTCTCTAAGTTAATAATTACAGATTCATTTTTTCATGATAATTTAGGCATGCTATCTCTCATAAAAATATCGAATTTGTATGGTTTTAGATACAGTGATTCACCTTTCTCATTCAAGGAGCCTATAGCAACAGATCTCATCATGCGATCATGCAATTTTTTGTCATTTTTAGCTACATCGACTGTTTTACCACCGATTGACTGCGAACGGAATAAGAAATGGTAAAAACCCTCCTTGCTTATGTAAGGGACTCGTTCTAGGGACTTTGATGTTTGTTTTTCCTGCTAAACATTTACTACTCGTTTTGCCGTTGAAAGCGCCGACTCTATTGTGCCTGTGACATTTCCGTTAGGTTTAATTTTTTTAGCTATTATTTTGCGTAAATGTGATAAATTTTCACAATTGCATAGCAATTTATTCTTCTGCTTGGATCGACGTTGTCCTCATTCCTAATTTTCTCTTTGCTTTCATCGTGGTACTGACTGCTAAAGCTGCGGTTCGTTCACCTAATGTCGCGTCTGATGATTTAAAGTGTTCCCAACCTTTTTCTTCTAAAATTTTGTATGCGTAATGTCTACTTGCTAAATCTCGGTCATTTCTGTAGCTAATATCACGAAGTTTGCATTTCATTAAGCATCTAATACGATGCAATTCAAACGGAAGTTTATTGATTAGAGTATTCACTAAACCACCTGCACTATTTCGCTTCTTAGCTAACACTGTTTACCTAGATAGATAAAGCGAGACCAAAAAACAAATTATAGTTGTTAGGTAATATTTAGTTATTAAGGTAATATTTAGTAAATGCTATACATTAGATAAGCAGGACAATAATACAATATTCCCATTAACATATTCAATGTCGTTATAGATATCATCATCACCACCATGGAATTCTTCCTCACGAAAACGGCGATAGTTAACAACTTTTCATATAAACTCTTAATAGAAATACGCTAGATTGTATGATTCAAGAAATTCAACCTATAGCTTATTATATCTTTTAAATTGAATAGTTCTTCTACATTATGAGTATTGAATGTGCAAGAACAGCAGTCAAAATTCTGTCATATCCTTTAATCAACTCCCAATTGGAATAAATAGCAAGGTTGGTAGATACAGGTTCATAATGTTGATCACACATTATATCTTCTTCTTCGTTTACATTTCAATCAACTTGATTTTCAATTCCGTGTGATCGAAAAAATTGTAATTCTACATATGAATGCCATAGTAGAAATTCATTCCATTCCTTCATGTCCAACACCACATTATTGCTTTGATCACAGTTGTCACACCCCATACGCACTACTGGTGCAAGGTTGAGGTGTGTACTGTATCCAATTTCTGTATGTTTATCATGATGAGTATCATTCGACAGTTTATAAAAAACGCAATCGATTAATTATCCCTTAGCTGCTTGTGTGTACACTCCTGATAAATCATCTTTCTGTTGAAATGATGCCCAATCAGAGTTAGAAGAATAATATTCATCTTGTTTCTCTTAATTTTTATTTTTACTACTTCTACCACTTCTCTCACCATTTTAACAGCACAATGTTACAATATTCATATTGTTGCTACAACTATATGGGGTATTCGTACATAACGGTGAACTTCTTGTTACGTGCCAATAAGGCAGAGGCAACAAATTAAAGGATACCGGGGCTCAGTTCGCCGGAGGCACTGGATGCGTGGGTGTGTCTATTATTAAAGGAGACAGAGAGAGAGTTCACTACTCAACCGTAGCTCTTTAACTACCGTTTTGCTCAGAACGGTTCGTGCGTAGGGGGAATAAAAGTTTACAGTAATTTTGGGCGCCAGGAATCGCCCCCCAACGCCAGCCCGCACCGTTATCACGACTCCTGAATACACGGTGGTGCAGTGGATGAGCAAGGAGCTATGGGAAAAGAAAAAGGAGGAAGAAAACAACACCAAACAACACAACCAAAGTAATGTAGTAAATGTAAATTTAATAGTAATCGTTGATTACTTTTTTAAAACTGTGTCGAACTTATTCTCACAAAACAAACAAAAATATATTAACATTTCAATTTTATAAATGCTACTAAGAGCCAAAGTAATATTATTACGATTCAAAATAACCCCAAATTTGACCCATATACCAAATAAATAAAAAACCAATATTTACAGTATTTTAGCAAGTTGCTGGGTAACTATACGCAACCCAAAACCAATTAATTCTAGAGAAAATTTTAAATAATTAACTGGAAACGTTTCCTTTGCTTAATGAAAGACCTTTCATTGTGTGCACTGAAAAAAAACATACATTCTCGCTACCACAAGCGTTTAAGATAACACGAAAAATGAAACACAGAATAATGACTAACACTTGCTGCAGCTTACACAAATAGTATAATTATTCCCTGAAATTATTATATAGATAAGTAATTCTTATTGAAGTTTACAGAAAACACATTATTATTTAATTAAGTAACCGCCCATTTAAAGCGGTGACAATAAAGAAAAGAAGAGCGATTCGGTTGGCCCGCGTTATTTATTTCTGAGAAAACTAATTCAGTAACCAAATATTTAGAAAGAAAGGAGCCAGAAATAGATAATTGAGTCACTAAATCTTCCTCGCCACCTAATTTTGATTAAAAAAACAAATCTTTTATGAGAAAAGAAACATTCAACAGTAAAAGTAATAATTTCTGCACATGTAATTTAAAGTTAATGATACCATTTAGCCACATCCAGTTCTTAAATTGTGACGCGCATACTTAAATAATAAAACTCGTCTGTTGCGCAGCTAGCAGTTACATTAAAAATAAACGGTAGTTTTAATTAATAAGTAAGGCTGTAAACATTACCTCAATCAGACAATGAAACTCCCTTAATTGCAGAGTATAGGATTAAGAAACAACAGCTATTAACTATAGGTTATTGATCACATTTGTAGATACGATTTAGTTAAGGTGAGCATTTATACGGTTGTTAACCCTAACAGAATTCTATACCTTAACTCATATACAGTAATGGAAGTAGTAAACACAATAATACATATAAACTCTCTGACCTTATTGAATGGCGAGAGTTCTTACTCTAACGATGGGGTCGCAACCAAAGCAGGTGCAGCACTCCCGATATGATATGTTCAATGGTTTGTTTTAGAGTAGCCAATCCAACTTCCCATTTAAGTTACCGTAATGTTACACATGAATAGTACTAGGTTCATAAGAAGAATGATTTTTCCTTCTAACTCCCCGAATCGATTGATAATCTAATCGCTAAAAAAAGTAAGGGTAGGTGAGTACGAAGATAAGAGACACGATTAAATTTTGTTTAAAATCCGTAAAGCTTGCGATCAATAGGAATAGAAAATTTGGTAGGAATTCCTATTGTTTTGAAATCTTTTACTAGTATCCGAAACAATTTCGTTTATTAGAGAAAGTGTAAAAGAAATCACACAATTTTCGTAGCGTCTCCAACATGGCGGAGAAGAAAGTGAAAATTTTTGTTATCAAAATCGAATTTGTGATATGTTAGATGTATATTCAATAAACGATTTCCCTATTGGTTAAATGATACATTAAACCTGGCCCTCTTACGAGAATTTCGTAAACTAACTTAAAGTATTTGTGTTTACAACCATTGCATAGTACAAAGTTTAGCTATACGCAGTACAAGTATTAAAAACAAATTGTTTTTCCAGCTGCACTTAAACTGTCTATAAACACGTTCTTCGTATTTAGCAGTTTTAATTTCTTCGATGTGGATTTCTTCTTTGAAATACTCAAAAAGACGCTGAGGTAATACACAGTTAAAATTAGTTGTTTCCATCACTGTACGTTCACCATACTTAGTATTTATTACAGCCACACATATCGCTTTATACTTTTCAGATATCTCGAGGTCACACTCATTTATCAAGGGTTAGATGCTCTGGTTTAACCCTGCTAATTCTATGTTTAACAATTGCAAGTTTGTAACTAACTGACAACACACCACGCTGCGGTTTATATAAGAAAATGTTTACGTGTACCTACCAGAATATTTTTCAACTTGTTAAATATTCACCTTGGCCTATTTTTAGTTTAGACAACTATTTGACCTTGACTCAATTTAGCCAATACAAGAACAATTTAACCTTGACCTACTTTTTAGCATAAACAACAACCTGTCCTTCAAATAGTCGCCACCAGACGTCGAGTGACCTTGAACTGGTCCAGAACCAGCTCCATATGACTACTATCTCTCTTACTGTGATATTAATATTGCAATAAAGACAATCGTCGAAATCAAATACGCGTGTGACCTTATCTTATGCAGAGTGCAGTGTCTTACAAAAAGGTCTCTAGCAAAAAATCTAAATTTTAAAATAAAATTTTACAAACTTCTTAGGAAACTTACTAAAATTACAATATTCTCTATTGGTTTTGCTTTTATTTGCCTTTAACGTTAGCTAAATAACGCAGAACTAAATAGGCTTTAATTAACAGGTTCATTTGAACCGGGCTAATGTTTTATTAACCTTCAAACTCGAGTCCATAAACATCTTACGCCGACAGTAGATATTTTCATCTACATGTTTCGCTACACAGACAATACGTTACTTACGTGAACAGTTAAATAGTTGTTGTAATAATTTTCCTTATTATTACAGCCGCACTCATTTAAGCTTGAGCACGAATGTGATTTATGTAATTTACTTGTGGAAGAAGATTTTTGGAATTCTTTCCTTGCCAATCTAGGAGTTAAGGTAGATTTAAGGATGTACCTGCTGTTAACCTTTTTCAACTCTACTTTTTTCCTATTATGTGACATGTTATTTGTTTTAAACGGAATTAATTGATTTACCTACTTTCTTCTCCATATTATATTAACAAAAGCAAATTCGGCCATTGATAAGAATATGAAAATGGTACAGCCCAAAAACCAAATCTCACTTGCGTTTATATAAGAAACTTTCGGTAATTGTCTACTCTGTCCTTGGACTAAGGTTATAAAAGCCAACATTGTTGAAGTTCCTATTAAAATACAGAAATTGCACAATACTGTAATAATTTTGCGTTTCGCCCACCTAACAGTGTCCGAGGAGCTGTATTATCGGCTTGCAACCAAAAAGTTACCCAAGACGTAGCTACTAACAAAGTAGAAGGTATAAAATAATCCATTATATAAAATCCTATCTCTCTTTGCAATTTAAACTCGAATACCAAATTACTGTAGTTCCCCACTAAAACGAATACAAATTTACAATTAAGTATTTTATAAGTAAGATCATTACCGAAAGCTCCACGAGACAAAGATGCCGGTACTAGTTTTGCAACTGTTTTGTACCGTACCAATGAAAACTCGGTAAGGTGCAGTTGTTGAGCTACTTTAACTGGCTGAACCTTATCCCATTTTAACATAAGTTTACTTGCATTATATGTCCCTGTGTAATACATTTTAGCACATTAAAAACTCATACATGTATATATATACTTACAACTTCTGAATGTGATATGACAATCTTGAGCGTCAAAAGGAAATTTCTTTAAGTCCATCCAGCAATAAATGGTAGCGGTCATTCTATAAGAATAAATTACTTCACCCTGTGGATTAATCGAAACGAATTGGTCATTCCCTCCAAGTCCCATAATAGAATTTTCCCGTACGTTTATTAAAACTATGTGAGGAACCCATATTTTATTTCTTAATATATCTTCACCTAACATTACACCTCGAGCTGGAGATAACTCACTATACCTTAATCTATGATCTATGTATCGATACGCTACTAGCATATGCACTTTGAATTTCTGTAAATTAAAACAATAATCTGTGAGAAAATTTAAGGTATCTGTAAATCGAGCGTACCATTTGTTCGACAGACTCTATATGCATTAAGTCAACCTGTAAAGAGACATTGAGAGCTTCATTCATTGGTGGTCTTGTAACTTTATCATATCGACATTCATGTGTAAGTTTTGTTACAATCTGGTTTACAGTTAATTTATCTAAATCACCTTCTAATGGAGGGCAGGACTGAGATTCAGAATAGCCTTTAGTAGTATCTCTAGGTATATGTTCTGTAGTTTGGTATTGTGGATAAGGTTGAGTAGGTTTCGAGTAAAGTGTTTTAAATTTGTTATTTGTAGCGTGAGTATATTGTTGCCTGTTTAAATCTGCTTCCAAATGTTGCCCTTGAGTGTCCCTTAAACAAATATATAAGTATATAAAAGTGCAACGCTCAATTAAAACAAAAAGTTAAGACAATAATACTGATCAATTCTAATTAAATAAAGGTTCCATTTAATTTGAATAGTAATAACTTTTGCATGAATGTACCCCTTGTAAGTGTTATTTTAAGAATAAAATGTATTTGTTATCACACCTTTTATAAATAATAAAAGGGCAGTTAATATAGTTTTAATATTTATAATTATAACAGCACCTATATCATTCAGATAGGTAATGAGAGCTATTACCGATGAGGCTGAGTAGTAGCAATTATACACTATTGCGACGTACTATTTTTAAGTGTAATAATTATTTAATAAATGTGCATTACAGATATTATTATTAAAATAGTTGATTATTATGTTTAAGTTGATCTTTATTGAGCTCAAGTTTTGCGAAATTGAGCGAAATATTGATCAACTTACACGTCGGACGCAATATACTATTTTATCTTCAAGAGACTAATAAGTATCCTTTGGATTGATGACTGCTGACAAGTGTGTATCATTCCGACCGATTTTTTCTATCAAAATCACATTGTCCTAGCCGCATTGTTAGTGTCAACTTCAATTACATTATTATGTTGAAACGAATAATGGCGCAAGGCGTTTGTGATTCGAATGATACACAAATAAAAGGCAACTTAATCTATCGAAATTGACAGTAATAATTATTAGTCTCTTGAAGATAGTAATTATTTATTAGTTAGAACCACAACTCTCAGAATAGGTTAATGCCGATATTATTATGAGTAAAAAAAAATCTGTTGCAATATTTGTGCACTGCCACAGTATTTTTACACAAGACTCCGATTTTAAAGCTCATAGTGTTGGCCGAGAGCTGAAAAAAGTCAGGCGGGGCACAGTAGTGTGAAACATAGTGTCAGTTTAAAATACATTTGAAGACTAAATGTGTCTGGTCTTAAATCTTGTAATTAAATCATTAAAACCTATGTTATTGTGTGTGTGTGTGTGGGGGGGTTGGGTGTGGGTGTGGGTGTGGGTGTGGGTGTGGGTGTGGGTGTGGGTGTGGGTGTGGGTGTGTGTGTGTGTGGGTGTGTGTGTGTGGTGTGTGTGTGTGGTGTGTGGGTGTGTGGGGTGTGCGTGCGTGCG
Source organism: Vesta saturnalis (assembly GCA_036346205.1). NCBI lineage: Eukaryota > Metazoa > Arthropoda > Insecta > Coleoptera > Lampyridae > Vesta > Vesta saturnalis. The sequence goes on from JARFJB010000682.1 coordinate 2,861,407, forward strand.
TGCGTGCGTGCGCGTTCGCGCGTGTGGCGTGTGCGCGTGTGTGTGTGTCTATATATATATATATATATATATATATATATATATATATATATATATATATATATATAATATATATATATATATAGACACACTTGAGTGCATAGAAATCGGCCCACTGTAAACTTTTGACTTTAACCATATTTTGCTTCGAATCTATCTATCAGATTAAGAAAAAATATATACTCTTTGAAAGACAATTTCATATGCTTTAATGTAAGTTTACATTTATTAAAATTTATTTCGGTTTCTTAGTCTTAAAATTGTGAAATTAACGCATGAAACAAATTATCGTTTCTTGTTACTAAAATAAAAGTGGTTTACTGATAATTACAGAAATTAACTCATAATTTTTAATAATGGGTACAGATCTAATCAAGTTCGCAATTGTTTCTTGTGGGATGTCAAGCCACTCTTCTTCTACTGCCAGAATAAGCTCTGGGATCGAGGTTGGGGCGCGAAGTCTAGCACGAATTCTTTGTTTTAGCTCATCCCATAAATGTTCGATTGGATTTAGATCGGGACTGCATGCAGGCCAATCCATAATCCGAAAACCGACTTCTGTAATGTAGTCACGATCAGTTGTGTATCGTTTTCTGCCGGTTCCAGGTCTCCTATGAAAGGATTCAGTCTCTTGATAACGCTGGTAGGTTCTTCGAACAGCTGCGCGTGTCATCTCCAGTTGGCGAGCAACAGTTCGCTGGCTAAGACCATTTTCAATTAGAGCAATTACTTGGACGGCTTTTTGCGGTGTAGTATGCATTAACCTAATACACTTTTAAACTAATCAAATTGCGAAAACTAATAATGTACAAATTTCAGTTGGAAATGCAATAAATTCAATCTGTCAGAAGTTTGTTATTCGCGTTATAATCACAACTTAAATACATTTCATTTATTTACCGGTTCCTATTCATATAAACGCTAAGCACTCTTGATCAATTTCAACTTCTATCAAAGCATATTAAATTGTCTTTCAGACAGCGTAGATTTTTTCTTGATCTGATAAATAGATTCGAAACGAAATATAGTTAAAGTCAAAAGTTTACAGTGGGCCGATTTCTATGCACGCAAGTGTATATATATATATATATATATATATATATATATATATATATATATATATATATATATATATATGTATATATATATATATATATATATATATATATATATATACAGGAGAAACAAATGTAATTGTAATGGGGGATATGAATGGCAGAGTAGGCAATAGCAATGAAGGCATAGAAAGATACATGGGGCAGCAGGGCGAAAACACTAAAAGTGACAATGATATGAGGCTATTATACCCATGCGTGGGGAATGATTTGATTACGAACACGAAATTCATGCACAAAGACATACATAAATACACCAGGTAAGTCCGCTCTAGGAACGTGAAGTCAATTATCGACTATTTTAAGGTAAATACAGAAAATTGGAAGAGTGTCAAAATTTTAGTCTAAAAAGAAACGCTGAAATAGGAAGTGAGCATTATTTACTAAGCATGGAACTCTGGATAAACGCGAAAGACAAACAAGGGTTAAAAGGAAGAAAAGAACCAAACAAAAAATCAAAAGTTACAGACTGAAGGAGTGTGGAACGGAACAAAAAAAATTTCAAAAAATCTTAGATAAAAAAAGTGTCCAAAGTAAAATGGAGTATAAAGACACAGGAAATAAATGGAGACATTTTAAAGATAACATTCTAGAAGCGGCAAGAACTAGCTGTGGAGCAAAGAAAATTGTGAACACGTACAGAAATGGAAATAGATGGTGGTCAACCGAAATACAGCACGAAGTTACAGAAAAGAAGGAAAAATTGAATAAGTATACAATAACTGGATCGGAGGAAGACTACAACACGTACAAGATAGCAAGAACAGAAACAAAGAAATTTATAAAAGATGCAAAGTAAAAGTTATGGGAAGAGTTCGGAACCAGGATGAAAGTAAACTATTTAGAATAGAATAACAATACAGGAACTACCACTTGCCGACGATATCGTGCTACTAGCAGAGTCAGCGGAAAAACTTCAGAAAAATGTCAATATCTACCATCGCGAGCTCAGAAAAATAAACATGGAAATAAATGTAGAAAAAACTTAAACTATGATTATTGCTAAGACGGACTCTCACCACAATATCATTATAGAAGGAAGAATACTAGAACAAGCAACAAATTTCAAATATTTGAACACAACAACAGAAAACAAGGAGGAAATAGACAATGAAGTAATGGAAAGAATAGGAAATGTGGGAAAAATATATAACACACTCAAAAACACGTTTCTCGGTAAAAAAGAAATTCTGGAACAAAGAAAATCGGAAGTATACAAAAAAGTAGTAAGACCCTTGTTAATTTATGGCAGCGAATCCTGGACGATCAACAGAAGAAATGAGAGCAAAGTTACAGCAATGGAGATGAGATATTTCAGAAAAATTAAAGGAATAACAAGATTCGACAGAGTGAGAAATGAAAGTATAACGGAACAATTGAAAGTGAAACCTATAAAGACACTGATAGAAGAGAGGCAACTAGCTACGAATGAATGACAATGGTAGTTTTCGGCCTACGTTTCAACGGCAAAGAATTGGAAGAACACAAGAAAATATTAACCGTGTACTGGGCTATATTAAAGGAAATCCTCATGTTAGCACAAGACCATTATCCACTGAGTTGGGAATATCACGGACAACGGTTCAAAATATTCTGAAGGACCATAGGTAAGTTCTAAGGGCCATCAAAATATATAGGTATTCGTTTAAACTTTTTTTAATTACTTTAAGAATGCACCCATTTCATGTCGTTTTGCATCAGGCCGTGAAAGAGGAAGATTTTGATCGAAGGTTAGACTATTGCCATTGGATGTTAGACATAATACGCGAAAATACAGAATTTTTTTTTCAAATTCTTTGGACCGATGAAGTCACCTTCAGTAGTGACGGGAGAGTCAATCTGCACAATACGCATTATTGGTCAGCGGAAAATCCCCATTGGTTGCGTGAAGTTCAGCGCCAAGGACGTTGGAGTTTAAATGTATGGTGTGGCATACTGGGAGGCAGAATTATTGGGCCATATTTTTTCGAGCAACCCGTAAATGGCAATGTATTTCTTGACTTTTTGGCCAATCAATTGCCGTTGTTGTTGGAAGATGTGCATCTGAAAACAAGGCAAAAATTGTTTTTGTAGTTGGATGGTTGCTCAGCAAATTTTGCTATTAATGTGCGAGAGCATATTAATGCAGTATTTCAACAGCGGTGGATTGGAAGAGGAAGTCTGTTTCCATAGCCTCCGCGATCGCCAGACTTAACTTGCATCGATTTTTATTTATGGGGGCGCTTAAAGGACATCGTGTTTCCGACTCAACCTACTACTAGAGAAGATATGAAAAACCGGATTCGTAACGCAATACGTAACTTACCGAGAGCCGAAATTGAAGCTGCAGTTTTGTCTAGTCATGAGAGGCTTCAGCAATGCATAGAGCGTGATGGTCAGCATTTCGAGCATTTACGGGGCATTAAAAACCTTCCTCTTTTAAATCGGTCCTTTTTAGGGCCACAACTTACATAATAGAAACACTTCTAGAAAGATATATTTAAAAAAAAATAAAAATTTAAGGGATTTTCGTATAAAGTTTTCTTTGGCCGATATTTTATGTTAGGAACAAGATATCGAGATGCGGTTTTCGCGAGATTGTTTAGGCATCCTTTAGCTACTTGTTCATGAAAAAAAGTCATACCAATGCATTTAATTTTTTTGCGAAAATTAACCGTTTCTGTCGGAATGTCGAACAAAGCCCTCTAGCGACGACATGTGAAACTAACATTTGTAGCCCAAGAAAAGCTCTTTTCAACGCGCCCAAGTTTGTTAAAATCGAATTAGCCGTTTCGAAGATACGGGGGGTGATTTAAGGAAACATTTGAATACCGCCCATCACTTTATTTTTATAGATACGTCAAAAAGTGCCAAACAAAAAAAGTTGAGATTATCCTCGACTTCAAAGATCAGTTATTTTTTTATTAGGTTAATATAGCAGAATTCACAGAAACATGACTTAGACTCAAGATTGCAGTTACGCCCCCTAGCGGCCATTTCTGAAACATGAAAATATTTTCCAGGTTTTTGTATTGGCCGTTTTAGTATAACTTTTTTTTCCGCAAGCCTCTATGATGTACAGTTTCCCAGATACAGTACCTCGCATTCGTAGTTGGCCACCCCGTACACGCGCTAACATTTTTGGCGTAATCTGTCTGAAAGCCTATGTTACGCACAGTATCATGTTGTCAGAAGTAGTTGGTGGTTCCTGATACACCAGATTTTACACATAACCCCATAGAAAAAAGTCTAAGGGATTTCAATCTGGCGATCTTGGCGGCCAAGCAATCGATCCCCTCTTCCTATCCATCGTTCCTGGAATCGTTCGTCTAATAATTGTCTCGCAATAATACTGAAGGGTGCAGGTGCGCCATCCAGTTGCAGCCACAAGTTTTGTCTTATTAAAGGTACATCTTCTAACAATTTATTTAACGTGATATTCAAGAAATTGTGAAATATTTGACCAGTCAGAATGCCACTAAAGAAATGTGGGCCAATAATCTGAGTAACAATCATTCCACCCCAAACATTAATAGACCACTTATATTGTCTATGATATTCCATAACAACGTGCGGATTTGCATCGGAATAATAATGATAATTATGGCCATTAACTAACCCATTATTATGAAACGTAGATTCATCTGTCCATAACACGAAATTGTAAAATTGGGGTTCCGTTCGAATAATATTCATCAGCAATTGACAGAAATCTGCACGTGCCTCATAATCTGATGGTAGTAGTTCCTCACGTAGTTGCACTTTATATAGATGGAAATGGTTTTTCTTTAATATTCGACCAACTGATCAAGAAAAAATTCCCAAATAGGAACTTAATGTCCGTCGCCTAACTTGTGGGTCATCAATAACTGTAGCCAACACTCTATATTCATTTTCTTCATTTGTCACTGCTTTACCTCGGTTACCAGCTGTGTATTTTCTTCCTAATCTTTCTAATGTCCGCTGAAAACTTTTTTCTTGTGGGCGCCTTCTATCCGGGAATCTTTCTTTATAAATTCTTGATGCCAATAAACAATTTTTTTGGCTTTCGCCATGGATAAATTCATTTTGAAAAAATGTTGCTCACAAAGAGATATGCCAATTGAAACCCTTAATAACGTATTGAAAACTGAAAGTTACTTTCATGAATTTTTCATTTGCTTAAACGTCTACCACGTCGTATACAGAAAAAATTGTTAAAATAATTTAAAACTTAAAATAACAATAAAACTGTTAAAATTAGGTATAGGGAATGTAATGGATGTTTGATAGACAATTTAAAAATGAATTAAAAAATGTATAAAGAATGTTCTATTTAAAAAAACGGAGTTACGCATGTTTGAAAACTTTAAAATGCGGCGCCTTCCATTTGATACTCCCTGTCTTCGGTACCATTTTCCACAGATGGAAGTTTGACCAATTCATGCTTAATCTGATAGTTCAAACTACACCTCTCTAAGTTACACAGTTCCTGAGATATTCGGTTTTTTAAACACTGCAACAGACGTCAATTTTTACAAAAAAAGTCAGGTTACTCGGAAACAGTCCGTTTTAGACCTTACATGTGATACATAAAGTTGATCTAAAATGAAACGAAGAATCAGAATATGCACTAATATACAGGGTGTTCCATTTAAAATAAAAAACTTTGGTTGCGCCTGGGCTGAACGAAACACCCTGTATACTCAAAAATATTTTTACGTTATAGAAAACTTGACTATGAACGACTTTTATATAAACAATTTTTATTTACTTTCAATATCCGAGCCATTATCCACTAAATACAGACAGTTGCCATACCACAATAATATTTTTCCTAATAATTAATTTTTACGGTTTTTTTAACTGAAACACGCTTTACCCAATAGAAACGTGCATGAGCCATCCGGTATATTAAATAGCTTTTTCAAGTACCAGTAAGACGATATACATAGTAATTTCCTTAGTTCCTAAATAAAGCAGTAATTTTTAATCTTCTAATTCTTATTAACACAATATGCTCCTGAAGCCGATTCTGTCAATGTAATATAAAAGATTTTTGCCCAATTAAAAAATAAATAAATATGATATTCTAATATTCCGATATTTTTGACGAACCACTAAATAGTGCAAGATGTTTGTATTTTCAAATGTATGAAATAGATCCGTTTGAGAATTTATTGTTAATAGAAAAAACAGACATGTACTTACATTAGGACGGATGTGGGACACACAATGCCAGATTAGTAACTGACTATTTGAGTCAACGGTTTGAGGATCACTGGATCGGCATAAACGGGCCTCCAAGATCGAGACTTATTTGTGTGGCCCTATATCACAAAAAAGTATACTGTACGCCAGCTACAACCCTGGATAATCTAAAAGATAGGGTTAGAGAAGCATTTAACAGTATAACACCAGAAATGTTAGAAAATGTTCATGAAAATTTTATTAGGAGAGTGCAGAGATGTTTGGAAGAGGGTGGTGGCCATTTTGAGCACATAATTAAACATAAAATTAAATATTGTATGTCTGTGTACTCTTTTCACCTAAATTATTAGAATATGTATTTAATTTTTTTAATTAAGCAAAAACTTTTACATTACTTTGACAGAGTCGGCTTCAGGAGCATGTTGTGTTAATAAAAATTAGAAAATTAAAAATTACTGCTTTATTTAGGAACTAAGGAACTTGCTATGTATATCGTTTTACTATTAATAGCTATTTAATATACAGGGTGGCCCATGTATGTTTCTATTGGGAAAAGTAAGTTTCAGTAAAAAACCGTAATTTTTAAATGTAATCGTTAACAAGCTTCACAAAAATTAATTATTAGGAAAATAATAGTGTGGGGGTAATACCACGTCAATTAGCTATAATTAGGATGATGTCATAATGATCTATAAATTTTTGGAGTGAATTTAATTGGTTGTTAAGCTGAAAAACAAAGATGAATCCATAAAGAAGAATACGGATTAAAATTAGAGATTTTGAGAATGTTGAAGCAATAACGGGGTTAGTACAGCAGTAGCGCAAATTTATTAAATATTAGTTAATCCAAGAATACATAGCTATAAATATTAATACAATAATAGAATGTAGAATTATACTACTATAATATAAGTAAGGCTAATCAAAAGACAGATACAAAAATATTAAGTGTGATTACTGATTTATTAAGAAAATGGAAAACAGTACGCCTATGGTAAAATTTATTAAAAATTTAAAACTAGCCAATGATAATAGCAGTATTGTTTAAAAAACAATATAATTCCACAATTTCTGTTATATAATTATTTATTTCTCTACGCGTTTCAATGCAACATGTATCATTATCAAAACAAAATATATAAGTAAAATATTTGTATCATCTAATGTGTTCTTTGTATCTAATATCAAAGTTGTTAAGTGTTTGTGCAATATAAACAGAATTACAGCATGCGCAGTTCAATTTATATATACCCGACTCAAAAATGTTCGTAGTTGAATATTTCGTATTAAATAAACATTTAAGAACGTTGTTATAAGTTTTGAAAGCTACTTTTTACTTGTTCTTTTGTAATATGTGAGCTATTTTTCCAAAATATGAAATTGATAAAGAGAGAAAGCAAAAGAGAGGAGAGAGAGAGAGAGAGAGAGAGAGAGAGAGAGAGAGAACGCGCGAGAGAGCGAGAGAGAGCGAGAGAGATCGAGAGAGAGCGAGAGAGAGGAGAGGAGATGGAGAGTGAGAGGGCGAGGGTATATATATATATATATATATATATATATATATATATATATATATATATATATATATATATATATATATATATATATATATATATATATATATAGAAGAGAGAGAGAGAGAGAGAGAGAGAGAGAAAGTGAGAGAAAAAGAGAGACATAATCTAATGCTATCTTGAACCTGACATTAATATTTGACTTTAACCTTGTACTTCTAGGAGAACCCCATTATTTTTGTAAATATTTTTTAACAACGTACGTATTTTACACCACGAACAATGTGTGCTGTCCTTTATTGTTATATTAGTGCGGAGTTGAGCACATATTCTAGGTATAAGTGTTAATTTTAACAAAAATTTTCGCTTAATTTGCAAAAAATATTAAAAGATGCACACCATTTCGATATAATTTTACAAATATCTTGTAAAGAAATGAGCGTTGCGTTACATATTTATTTATATGTATGTATACATACATGGTACGCTCAAAACGATTGAATTTATATTTAGTATTTAATGGTCTACAGTTACTGAGCGCGTTTAACACAGAACTTTATTTATTTACAATTCCTTTATGACTTGCGAAGAAGGTGAAAGATTTTTAATAATATCAGTGTCTATATTGTAAGATCAGTATTCTAGATCGAGCGAGTCTCAACGGGTATATGCTAGTTTATAAATATTAGTGTTTTGTTTAATATTTAAAACCTTGTTAAAAAAATTAAATGTTATTCGTAATAACAGCTTCATATGGTTACAGAAATCTTGTTTTAAGTTTGTAATTGAACGTTTACAAGCATGTGCATAGTCTTAGATAATTATCTTCACTATTTTGTTTAAATTTGATGTCTTCTAATTCTAATACGTTTGAGATGACATTGAGTGACACAAGGGAATACCTTACTGATTATGTGTTTAATATGAAAACAGTCCTTATCATTTGTCCATGAATATTTAAATCTGTGTTAATTTATCTTTCAAACCTTTTCATTTTACATCAACATAATTATTTTGGTTAAATTTATTACATATTTGGTTTAGTCAAATCTTTGGTAATATAATAGTAATATCTACAACAAAATCTGTAATCAAAGTGATCTATGTTATAACAGTACAGAATCTGGCACATTTTACAAGATATCGCACGAAAGATGTGTAAAATGTGGGTATTTATTTATACAGAATGTACGTCTTGATTCCTGATGTAAGGAGCTGGCGTCCATCATTTCATGTTTCTCTTGTAAATGTTGTATTTCTTATGAAAACGAAAGTTGAGGTGAGGAGGATTGCCTGCGTTTTGAACGAGAAGGTAATGTTGTGAAACAGTTTCTAGGTTATTGGGCAAGGCTGTGAGCGGCAATGTGTCTGAATTTGACCAATTACACTCAGAATCACTTCCAGATTCACGGTCATGTTTGCTAACAATAGGACTTGTTTGTAGAGTTCTTTCCGTTGTGCTGCTGGGTACTTAAGCAACGTCTTGGTTATAGAGATATATCCCCGTGGCTCGAAATCCAGCCATTAGATTAGTTAGTAACATGGCCATGGGTTATATAATACTCAGAATATGGCCAGATCTGCCTCTGGTTATTTTCAAATCAATTAAGCAAATCAATCTGTTTTTAATTATGAGTCATAATTAAATTTTGTCGGCCATTTTGTTTTGGCGGGAAATTTAAAATAGTATTCTAATAAGGGGGACTTCATGCTATCTATAAGTATACTACACCAGAACTTGCTCTCGGGTCTTCGCCCCAAAATTCCGCAGCCAATTTGCTTTTAATGATGAGTCACAATTAAATGTTGTAGGCTAATTTGTTTTGTCGGCCATCTTGGAGGCCATTTTTGTTTTTGATGAGAAATTTGAAATTGAATTCTAGTAAGAGAGCCCCCATACTATCTCACAAGACAGGTACAGGACGCCGGAACTATTTCTCGGGCCTTCGATCCCTTGTTAAAAGACAGAAATTAATCAAATCAATCAATGGACCAATCAAATCAGCCGAAGCATATCAAACCAGTTCAATCAATCTCGATCAAATCAAACAAATCAATCTCAATAAAATCACTCTCGATCAAATCAAACAATCAGATCAATCTCAATCAAATCATTCAACCAAAGCAATAACCAAATCAATCAAATCAAATAAAAAGCTGAGCTAACAATTCTTCATAACCTTCAGGTAACGATTATCCCACTGTATATACCTAGTTCCTATGAGCGACCTTCTACCCTAGAGATAAGGCTAACCGACACTCAGAACTGGTACTCTCCCTAAATGTGAGGGCACAGGCGTGGGAAAACAGTCGATCATCGGCAAACCAATCTCAATCAATTCAATCTCAACCAAATCAATCAAACCATAACTTACTTGTCGAAACCAAATACAATTCAAAAATACCAAATTGGTTCAACATCTTATGAGATAGCCTTCAACATTGCTGGCAATATAGGAACATCAAATTGGCGTGTAACACTATTGCCGCGTTTTGCATGCAGTGATACAAATACGTTTTACAGTTAAATTAGTAAAAATTCCTGTACAATAACAAATATAACCAAAACCGACATCAGACCACTATATTATTTTACATACAAGGACTGTCTTATCGGAAATACCTCTGGCAAAAAGGGTCCTAGATTTATAAACAAGGTTGAACGCACTAAGTCTTTATTGAAAATGGACAAATGACCGAGAACAAATATACAAGCTGACTTTCATTTCCAATTCTGATAATACACATGTGATTTGAAACTAACACCGACTTCATTTCTTAAGGCAACTGTAGGTGTTTTATTTTACCCAACGGTCATAATTATCATTAGACAACCATAGCAATAATATCACTCAAATTAATGTGTAATACTATTGTCGAGTTTTGCATACAGTGATAATAATAATAATAATGATAATAATAATAATACAGTTAAATTAGTACAAATGCCGATACATCAACAAATATAACCAAACTTGAAATCAGGCCTCCAGCAATTAAAAAAGTAAATAAAATAACAGGCAAGGGTTAAAATAAGAACGATCACTTACTAGGGTTGTTTTCGATAATCGTATTGAAAGAACGCCTTGACAGGGTAAACAGCTGGTTTTTGTTGCTTACAGTCACTATGCGTTCACTTTATGAGTTTTGTCCATAAATGAATAATATAAAGTACTTAACGGCTTCCAGCAATCATTAATATAGAGTAATTATTTTCTGGATTTCCCAGTTATGTAACCACAATAACAACCTTTCACAATTCAAGTTATCTAATGTCTTTGTTAAATATCTAATTAGATGATTACGTGAAAGTTGGACTGAAAATGGAAATATGATGTTCACGTTCTTTGAGCGTGACAAAAAATCCCTCTAAATAGATTACACTTATTTTTAAAAGCAGATTTGCATGTTAGTGTTTGCCCCACACTATTTCAAAAATGCTCACCATGACAGTTAAATGCACTTTTAAAAATATACTACTGGTTGCAGCCACGATGAACTTCTATTGTAGAAAACATTCGTTAGTTTAAAAATACACCACTAGATGACGCCACAAACATAAAATCTGCTTTCATAAATATAAGTGTAACCTAGCTAGAGAGATTTTTTGTCGCGCGCAAAGAACGTAAAAATGAACAAAACTCATAAAGTGAACGCATAGTGACTGTAAGCAACAAAAACCAGCTGTTTACCCTGTCAAGGCATTCTTTCAGTGCAATTATCGACAACAACCCTGATAAGTGATCGTTTTTTATTTTAACCCTCGCCTCTTATTTTATTTATTTTATTTAATTTCTAGAGGCCTGATTTCAAATTTGGTTATATTTGTTGATGTATAGGGATTTTTACTAATTTAACTGTAAAACGTATTTTTATGACTACATGCAAAACTCGACATTAGTGTTACACGTTAATTTGAGTGATATTATTATTATTATAGTTGTCTAATGATAATGATGAGCGTTGGGTAAAATAAAAGAGTCTTATAGTTGCCTTACGAATTGAAATCGGTGTTAGTTTCAAATCACGTGTATTATCATAATTGGAAATGAACGTCGGTTTGTTTATTTGCCCCCGGTCATTTGTCCATTTTCAGTAAAGACTTAGTGCGTTCAACCTAGTTTATAAATCTAGAACCCTTTTGCCAGAAGTATCTTCGATAAGACAGTCCTTGTATGTAAAATAATATAGTGGTCTGATGTAGAGTTTGGTTATATTTGTTATTGTATAGGAATTCTTACTAATTTAACTGTAAAACGTATTTTTATCACTGTGTGCAAAACGCGGCAATAGTGTTTACACGCTAATTTGATGTTTGTATATTGATGGCAATGTCGAAGGCTATCTCATAAGATATTAAATCAATTTGGTATTTTGGAACTATATGCAAGTTAGACCAAACCAGTATTTTTGAATTATAAGCTGGATTTCGCAAGCTGTAAGTTATGATTCATTGATTTGGTTGAATAGTTTGATTGAGATTGATTTGCCGATTATCGACTGTTCCCACGCCTGTGCCCTCACGTTTAGGGAAAGTACCAGCTCTGAGTGTCGGTTAGCCTTATCTACAAAGTAAGTGGTCGTTTATAGGAGCTAGGTATATACAGTGGGAGAATCGTAACCTGAAGTTTGTGAAGAATTGTTAGCTCAGCTTCTTGCTTGATTTGGTCGAGATTGATTGATTTGGTTAATGGCTTTGATTGATTGATTCGATTGATATTGGTCTGATCGTTTGATTTGATCGAGAGTGATTTGTTTGAGATTGATTTGCTTAATTGATTTGATTGATTTGATTTGATCGAAATTTATTGATCTGGTTTGATATGCTTCGGCTGATTTGATTGGGCGAATGATTGATTTGATTAATTTCTGTCTTTTGACAACGGGACCAAAGTCCGAGAACAAGTTCCGGCGACTTATACCTGTCTTATAAGATAATAGGAGGGCCCCTTATTAGAATACAATTCCAAATTTGCCGCCCAGAGGCGAACACCTGACTAGGATCGACGACCCTAGAACAAGTTCCGTAGTCCTACAACTGCCTTATAAGTTAGTACGAGGGCCCCTTGCTAGAATACAATTTAAAATTTCTCGCCAAAAACAAATATGGCCAACAAAACAAGTTAGCCTACAAAATTTAATTATGACTCATCATTAAAAGCAAATTGACTGCGGAATTTTATGGCGAAGACCAGACAGCAAGTTCCGGAATCCTAAAACAGTGGACGAAGACCCGGGAGCAAGTTCCGGTGTCCTATACCTGTTTTATGAGCTAGCAGGAGGTCCCCTTTATTAGAATACTATTTCAAATTTCCCGCCAAAACAAAATGGCCGACAAAATTTAATTATGATTCATAATTAAAAACAGATTGATTTATGTGATTTGCTCGAGATGGATTGATTTGGATTGATATGATTTGGCTGATTCGACTGGTCATTTGACTAGTTTGATTAATTTCTGTCTTTTGACAAGGGGACGAAGCTCAAAGAATAAGTTCCGGCGTCCCGTACCTGTCTTATGAGATAGTATGAGGGCCTCCATACCATTTCAAATTTCCTGCCAAGGGGCCCGACAAAGGGGACTAAGACCCTAACGTAAGTTGTAAGTTCCTATACCTGGCTTCTGAGATAGTATGACGGCCCCCCATACCATTTCAAATTTCCCGCCAAAAGCCGAGTGCTTTGATTATGACTCATAATTTAAATAATGGGCCTTTGATTTCCCCACGCGTTCCCCCGCACGTCTACTCCCAGCAATTTAATTATGACTCAACTAGAAACATAATGGCTGCGGAATTTCATTATGACTCATAATTAAAAACAAAATGGCCGAGGGATTTGATTATGACTCATAATTTAAATAATTGGACTTTGATCTCCCCACGCCTTCCCCTGCACGACTATCTGTCAGAAATTTAATTATGAATCATAATTGAAAGCAAAATGGCTGCTTAATTTGATTATTACTCATAATTAAAAACAAAATGGCCCGAAATTTGATTATGACTTATAATTAAAATAATTGGACTTTGACTCACCCCACTACTTCCTACGTGACCACCCCCACACCAGTCACATGACCACCCCGCACCCCTAAACCCAGGGGATGGACTGCCAAAAAGCTTTTAATACTGACAAAAAGGCCCTAATTAGGTGTTAAAATGCCTTCAAGCGGTTGAAAATGGCATCAAGGTGTTGAAAATGGCCTCCGAAAAGAAGCCATCACTTTTTGTCCTGTGCGGGGCTCATTCTACTACCACCGGATGAACGTCACAGCAGTAACTTTGCTTTTGGCGGTCATTTGTATTGATGTGACAGGCCACATCGAATCGATCCATTCTAGTTTTGGCATTTTGCCCTTAAACAAGGTCATAGGCGAAAACTGACAAAGCATTTTCACATGTTACTACAGTGCTACTTTCAGCGTGCTCTTGTGGTCCTTTTCGACTAGCCACGTGCTGTTGATAATGGAGAGTCAGTAGGCAGCCTTTTCCTTGCATCTTATGGATCAGCTGGAGTGGATTGATTAAATGCAAATCCATTAAAACTTGTTTAAGCTTTTTGATGTACGGGATCAAAATAAGGCCATTGATCCTAATAAAGCCACGCACACAGGTCTTATTCGGAACAAAACACCATCACACGAAAATGTTTTTTGTACAAAAAGGAAGCAAAACAGAATCCCTTGCATACCAGGTTAATTCTGCGGCTATTAGGAGCAATTTAATAAGTGAAGCGGCTATTGAAATACAAACCAGCTTCCATTACACCGGCATTTTTGTGAGGTTACCCAACGAATAAAACAAAAAAAATGGGATGACCATCTAGTGCTTGAGAGTCAAAGTTCAAATTTCTCTCAGAACTAATGTTGCAGATGCCCTTTCGCCTCAGTTAGACAAATTAAAGGTTTGGTTTGTACATTGGCTAAAAGAATAGCATTGACCTTATTAGGAACGTCGCCTTATCAGGTACAATTGCGACCAAAGAAAAGTTACCACTATCATTTTTCTGTTGTAATTCAATAGAAAATTATTGGTGTACGAACTTAATTAAAATGAAGGCGCTGTCACCATAGGCTGTCACTCTGACATTAATTAATTGCATTATAATACGCCACTGTAAACGAACGTCATATTGACATAAAACGTCATTTTATTTTATTAAGATTTCAAAAAACGATTGCTAGATAAATGTAAGTGGTAACTTTTCCGTGCCCGCAACCGTACATGTACACTTCTGTTACTGAAAAAGCATACAAGTTTTGAGAGCGATTTTTGGTTTTTTTAAGCTTTGTTAATTTGCTTTAGATTTGTTTCTATGGTTGCGAGTGAAAACATTGACGTTCAAATGAAAGTCAGAACATTTTGATGGTTGGATTACAATGGCATTGACAGTAACATTAAAGAACGAGTTTCACAACTTAAATCTAAGTTGATGCAGTTTCCGTGAACAGAAAAGATATTTTTTGTTTTTTTAAGCTTTGTAAATTTGCTCTAGATCTATTTTCATGATTGCGAGTGAAAATGTTAACCTTCAAATGAATGTCAAGATGTTTTAATGGTTGTAAGACAATTGCATTGATAGTAACTTTAAAGAACGGGTTACACTACCTAAATCTAAGTGTATGCAGTTTCCGTGAACAGAACAGATATTTTTCGTTTTTTTAAACTTTGTAAATTTGCTCTAGAGCTATTTGTATGGTTGCCAGTGAAAATGCTGACGTTCAAATGAATGTCAAGATGTTTTTATGGTTTGAAGACAATGGCATGGATAGTAACTTTAAAGAACGAGTTACACTACTTAAATCTAAGTATATACAGTATCCGTGAACAGAAGTGTACGTACAGTTGCGAGCGGAAAAAACTGAGATACCCTAAATTTTAGTTGCGTGAATTGTGGTGTGAAATAAAAATGCCTGTCAAACTGACATATCTGAAATCCTTGTAAAATTGAAAGTTGTAAGAATGCCGCAACTAAATCACGTTACAGACGCGCTAATGTCAGTATCAGTTGAAGTAGTCAGTTTCATGCTAAGCCATATTCTGAACCATAGACGTAGAGTGCCTGGTTTAATTGTACCAGTTTTTTTTTGCTCGCCACTGTACCTTGTTGTATGTTGGTACATTTTGTATTTGTGTTTCACCAACGGTAATGTTATTCATCTCTTGCCCTGCTAAACGAATTCCACCTTTAGCAAGAGATCGTTAACGTATCAAATATCGTATTACCACGGGACCTTCAGTTTTCCCTCCTATCCGCGTTTTATAAAAACGACCACTCGGCCTAGTATGAACTTGAGCCGCTCGGGTGAAGGACAAGCACTCTACCCATTCCATTACCGAGGCAGCCGTATATTTTTATTGTTACTGATTATGACGACTACATAATCACCGCACCTAAGATTAGTCAATAGTTCTATGGAACTTGTGTTTTGACCACGTCTTAATATAAGATAACTTCCACTGCAAACACCAAGCTCCACTTAAACATCAACATTAAGTATTAACTCAGTGTGACATTGCAACACATATCTAGGCATATTTATTTTATTTATATGATAGTTATCAAACGATGAAAAACCAGGATAGTATTGCTACAAAAGGGTTGATTTATTTATGTATGAATAAAAATTAAATACTATTATAAAGTATATAATAGTAAATTATACAAATTTTAACATATTTGGTAAGAGTAAATAAACAGTATCTGAAATATAAATAATTAAACAATTGTAAATAAACAGGTTTTGTACATGTACATATATATATATATATATATATATATATATATATATATATACATATGTATATATAATATATATATATATATATATATATATATATATATGAGATGGTTAAAACTAAGATTAATACAGGGGCAAGAATTAACAAGCTTATATTCTTTATAGTGGGCAAATTTAAATAGATTGGAGAATGTATACACTACGTTTTAACAAGTAAATTAGTAGACGAGTGAGAGAATATGGTTTTGGTTTAAAGAAACAGGCTTTGTGGAATTTGCACAAGTTTGTTTATTCATAAAAAGCAATGAGCTATACCAATAGCATGTGAGGAAGGTCAGAACGATTGATATTTTTGAGTACGATTTGTTTCGTAGAACATATCTCAGTAAATGTGCAGTTTATTCAAATTATTTAAGCAATTTAGAAACCTTACAGATATTAATCACATGTAGTAGGTTAATAATAATATGTAGAACATGTATAGATTTAGTTACAATGCAGGAACTATATAAACTTTAAGAAAAGGTTATGATACGAACACTGTACAGTTATAATTCACAGACAAAGTGTACAAAAAGTGCAGGAGAAGTGATAGTGCGTTATAAACATTAACTAGAACATGAACAACATTTTTACAATGGGATATTTTATATAAAATTACATTTTGTGTATAAAATTTACATAAATGTGTTAAACAATATGGATTTCTGAATTGACAAAGTTTTAGACTACAGAGTGAAAGTAAACAGTGTTGATGTTAAAGACAGTTATGAGTACAATTGTAATAAATTAGGCTAAGTATTAATTTTAAGAATTTTGTAAATTTATAGTTTTGTTAGGATAATTTAAGCTTAAAATAAATTATAAAAGCAATTAATAGAAGGTTTCCCTCGTTTTCATAAAGAAATTTACAATGTACAAGTTATATGAACATAAAATTAGAAAAGTGGGGTTAACTACCTAAAATTATAATATGAAAAAGGAATTTCTGTTAAAATTAAGTTATATGGTTTGAAGTAAATGTATTCTGATACAGTTTTTCATGTAGATTACGAATATGTAATTAGTTTAGGTGTAAAATATAGAATTTCTTAGATATATGTAAAATTAGGTTATAAATTGTCAAATTCCAAAGCTTCGAAGCAAAACAGGACTTGTGATGTATCTTTTTATGCGGAATTTTGCCCTGATTCGGAATCTGTTTACAAAAAGTAAATCCGACTTATTTTAAGAAAGTAATAGCATAATTTGTATTTTAGTTAAGTTTACAATTTTGTTTAGACCAATCAGATGCTTGGATCTTTTGTGTGTATGGTACAGAAAAAGTTGAAATGTTGGTAGCTAAGAGAAATGTATAAAAGGAATTGCTCCTGATTTCTCGCTCTCTTGTTTTTTTAGATGTTTATGACTAACAAGTCAAAGTGTTAATAGTGTTGGTGTTAACATGTAAGTTACAAGTTACGTTTATATTATCGGAATTTTGAAACGCGATCAATAAAGAGTCGAGACTCAGAAACAATTGTTTTAACCTATAACTAAATTTAAAAATTAGGTTACCGATATAAATTGTCGATTATAATAAAATTGTTTCGATTTGAATTCGTGTTCAAATATGGGTTTATGTTTTTTTTTTCTTCATGTTAATAAAATTATTTAGTTATTTGGATTTGATGTTTAGTTTCTTTGAAAGCGACGCATAGTGTTAATAAACTAAATTCCATAACGGGATCTAAAATAAAAGTGAAATTAATTAAAATTTATATGAAAATAAAGTATAAACTTAATATCGAAAAATTTTGTAAACATTTAAACCAACATATAAACATACGATTTAAAATAAAGTGCTTAATTGAAAATATATAAGCAATATTACGTTACATCACATTTACCACGACGAAAAGTCGTTCATCAACAAATTGGATTTGGATGAATTGTGGAAGTTTAGACAGCACCATTGTGAACAGCAAAGCAGTATCATCGGCTAGACATGGGAAGAAGTCTACGTACAATATTCAAATATGGAACCAGCCAAATGAAAACATCTTTGGGAAAATACAGTAACACGTGAGTGAAATTTGATTTTCATAACCCACTTATTGCATTGATTATTCATTTGATTTCCTGTATTTATGTTTTTATTGATTATATGTGTAAATGTGTGTGCGACAACATGGTATAAATATCTGTAAGGTAAATGAACCGGTGTGATTATCAACATTATCATTTTATTTTTGAACAAAACAGAATTGAACTCACTTATTTTAAATCGTTTATTGACATTTTTGACAGGCTGCATTTTACTTAATTTAGTTAGGATGCTACGCATGCGTTATTGTGCAGGTTTAACTAAGGTCTGTTTCATATACCAACCAATGTTTATAATTTACAATTTATTTGACAAAGAACATTTCCATGTTAGAAATAAGATTATCCATGATTTCAGAATTACATTTTAACTAAATTAAAATAACTTCAAAGATTAAATTATTTTTATTTTATTTGCCAACAATAAGCGTTAAAGCTAATGAACTCTATCCCCAATTGAGATAATTTGAGCTAGTTCGGTTCAGTATAAATTTTATAATAAAAAGAAATATTAAATTATATTTATCTTTAATGATATAATCATTACAATATATATATATATATATATATATATATATATATATATATATATATAATGTGTGGTTTAAACTAATTACTAATTGTGCATGTCTCATTAAGCATATAAAATTTGCGACAATCCTCTACAATAAATAATCGATTTTAGATTTTACGTACACAAATAGACCAAGAGAGAACTAAATATTCTCTAGAAAAAGAGAAGAGAATCGAATACTAGTTGATTCTCAGATACAAAAATAAATAAATACTACAGAAAAGAAAAATTGTCTAAATAATTCCAATTCACAGAGTGAAACAGAGTTTCTGTCTATAATACTGTTTTGCAGTAACACTCCTATCTCCACTTATTTTAAAGTTCTTCAAAATTCTTAAAGAAGTATTTCTATCAAGCGAAGAAAAAGCTTGTGCACAATAATTATGTAAAATAATACTAGCATAAATACAAAAATAAATAGTAATTTATAGAAAATTAGATAGAGACTCTTTGACTATAACTTCTTCACATCTTGTATATGGTGAATCACACTCTCCATAAAACGTTAAAGACCATAAACAAATGCCCAGTACAAGATATTAAACACAAGAAATGCGCAAGGAAACACAATTCGTGATCTTTTATCAATCCACATTGCAACTTCTTGAGGTGTCATACTCGTCCATTTCTGCAATTTATCAGTAGTTGTATTAACATTGGTAGGTATAGGAATAGTAAGCTGGCTATCACAACTAACTAAATCATTATCATCTCTTTGAATTTTAGGAATTTCCATGGTGCTAGGAAAGCTCTGAAAAAATAGAGATATATTAATATCCAAAACTCAAAATGTTACTTACGTGAACAGTTAAATAGTTATTGTAAGAATTTTCCTTATTATTGCATCCGTATTCAGTTAAGCTTGAGCACGATTGTGATAAATGTAATTTATTTGATGAAGACGATTTTTGGAATTCCTTCCTTGCCAGTCTAGGTGTTAAGGTAGATTTGAGGATATACTTGCTGTTAACTTTTTTCAACTCCACCTTTTTCCTGTTATATAACATGTCATTTCTTTGAAAGCGAAGTTAATACATTTACCTACTTTCTTCTCCAAATTATATTAACAAAAGCAAATTCGACCATGGATAAGAATATGAAAATGGTACAGCCCAAAAACCAAATCTCGCTTGCTTTTATGTAAGAAACTTTCGGTAATTGTCTGCTCTGCCCTTGGGCTAAAGTTATAAAAGCCAACATTGTTGAAGTTCCTATTAAAACATAAAAATTGTAGAATATTATACAAATGTTGTGCATCGCCCACCTAAAGTGGTACGTGGAGCTGTATTATCGGCTTGTAACCAAAATGTTACCCACGATATTGCAACTAACAAAGTAGAAGGTATAAAATAATCCATTATATAATATCCTATCTCTCTCTGCAATTTAAATTCGAAAACCAAAATACTGTAGTTACCCACTAAAAAGGAATACAAATTTACAAAGTGATTATTTTTGTAAGCAAGATCATTACCGAACGCTCCACGAGACAAAGATGCCGGTACTGATTTTGCAAGTGTATTATAGCGAACCATTGAGAATTCAGTAAGATGCAGTTGATAAGCCACTTTAACTGGTTCAACCATATCCCAATTTAAGATAAGTTTGCTTGCATTGTATGTCCCTGTATTAAATGTTTCTTAATACCTAAATTAATTTAAATGTTCACGTATACTTACAACTTCTGAATGAGATGTGGCAATCTTGCGAGTCAAAAGGAAATTTTTTTAAATCCATCCAACAATAAATTGTAGACTTCATTTTATAAGAATAAATTACTTCACCCTGTGGACTAACCGAAACAAATTGGTCATTTCCTCCAAGTCCCATAATAGAGTTCTCCCGTGAGTTTATTAAAATTATATGAGGAATCCATATTTTATTTTTTAATAAATCATCACCCAACAATACACCTCGCGATGGTGATAACTCACTATACTTTAGCCTATAGTCTATGTAACGATACACTACTAGCATGTGAACTTTGAATTTCTGTAATAATAAAAATAATGATTGTAAAGAAATTTAACGTACCTGTAAAGGAAACGTACCATTTGTTCGACTGACTCGATATGAATCAAGTCAACTTGTAAAGTGACATTAAACGCTTCATTCATTGGTGGCCTTGTAACTTTATCATATCGGCACTCGTGCGTAAGTTTTGTTACAAACTGATTTGCTGTTAATTTATCTAAATCACCTTCTAATGGAGAGCAGGAATTAGATTCAGAAGAGCTTTCGGTGGTACTGCTAGATGGGCGCTCTGTTGTTTTATACTGGGGATAAGGTTGAGTAGGTTTAGGTGGTTGTGAGTAAAGTATTGTAGCAATTGGCTGGTTGTCATCTTTGCTCTTTGGAGTGTAAGTATATTGTCGGCTTAAATCTGCTTCCAAACGTTGCGCTTGGTTATGCCTTTAACAAATATATAAATGTAGATATGCTCAGTAGTGAGAGATGGTGAAAATACTAATTGTTAGCAACCCATTTTCTTTAAAAATAGTTTCAGTTTGCTTCAATAATAATCGAGTTTACCTTAAATTACCACTTATACGTGTTATTTTGAAGCATAACATAATGTGTTTAAGAATATCACACATTGTTTAAATAAGAAAATTGCAATAATCTTAATTAATTAATGTTACTAGTTAAGGGTGAACCCGAATTCCTGCTTGGTAATTGAAATGCTAAGTAACTATAATAGTATATTATTCCATAGGAAATATGTAGGACAACAACATTACACCTCTTTATATAATTATATTACAACTTGTACCGTTTTAATCATTAACGTAAGTAAGTGCACATTGTCTTATCCAAATTTCTTATTCTGTGCTGGCAGGAGTAAAAAAAATATTTGAAAATGGAACAGAATATAGTATATACAAACGATTAAAGTTAGAATGCTCCGCTATGATTTTCTCATAACATTTGCTGTTGTGTGCATATATAAAGCGGCATTCCATAAAAACCCACCTATATATATATATATATATATATATATATATATATATATATATGTATATTCGAAACACATTATGGGCTTAGGGGCGCAGAACGTGTTTGGGTATAAAAATGGTAAATATCTAAGATACATACAAGAGGAAATGAACTAGAACACAATGTAAGTCTCCTTTTTTGCATTAACTCCTATTTTTGATCGTTTCTGTTATTAAAAAAAAATAACTCGCAGCTACTCTCATCAAATCAAATACATTTTTTCGTTTGTGCCTAAGTTATCTAAAATATTGCAGTATTTTACTTCGAATACCTTTTACGTTAGCTTAATGTTCACTATTATAGATCGAGTAATTATTAGTATCTATGTATGTACGCTTTATCATTTTCGTGATGTCTATACATGTCAATATAAAAATGAACGGGCTGTCCCAAGTTCGAGGGCAAGCAAGGGGATCTCGCTTATTATAAGAGATAGGATATAGGTTTAAATTCGGAACTTTTGCTAAATTCGATGCCGAGTAATAATCTGAAAAGAAATTTGAGCTAACTCGAATGGATTTGGTTTTATGCTCAAAAAACTAAAAATTTCGATTTTTGTTTTTCGCGTTTGGCTATCTTATTATTAGGAATTTTCAAAATTCGATTAAACATTATTAAGGCAACTTTTTACGCACAATACTAATACGGTATTAAAAATATTATGCGACGTTTTGTTTATTCTGAACCATCATCAGGTTTATTTTTTCTTATCGGGGTTAAGACATATTTTTATGGCGTTGGATGGAAAATGTTATGCTGATTTTAGCAATATATAACACTTCATGGTTTGGTCGACTGCGAACTAAAATACTCTTAAATTAAAAAATAAATATTACATTATCACGATACCCATGAATCAAACAAAACTCAGGAGTTGGCTTTTGTCATGTCATTTTCTAATTGTAAAAAGGGTAATAACTGCAAGATTCTTCGTGTTAGTGCTTTAAAATTTGCAAGTTTCTTTAGAATGTTTTCAAATTCAGAAAAACGAGACATGATAAGGATATTTTATAGCTGCAATAGAAATAGTGTCAGAGCAGAACAAAGATATTTAGAGGAATATCCGGAGAGGCAGCAACCAAACCAGAGATATTTTTTAAAATTAGACCAAAATTTGCGAGTACTTGAATGTTTTCAGAAACATCGAAATGCATATGGTAGCAGACTAGACAGAGATGCCGAAGAAGAAATATTACATCAGATACTATTTGTTAGTATTATACTAATTATAAGAATTTCCACTCACTTCACTGCTAATTTCAGCAGACATTTTTTTTGGAGAGTTATGACTTTATGTTATCCATCTTAGGTTCAAGAAAATCCTTCAACATCTACCAAAGAAATAGAGCAAACTATTGAAGTGCCAAAAACGACAGTTTGGCGAGTGTTAAAGCAACACCGTTATAAACCATTTAAGTTACACGTTAGTCAAACTCTTCGGCCTGGGGACGATATGAGACGGTTGAATTTTTGTAACCAACTTAATACCAAAATGCTGGAAAATCGCAACTTTCTCAATCAAATAATTTGGACGGATGAGTGCAATTTTTCCACTAATGGAATGTTTAATCGTAATAACGAGCACTACTGGTCCGTTGAAAATCCACGAATTCACAGGAAAATGCGAGGACAAGGCCACCGGTCCTTTAATGTGTGGGTTGGAATCTGGAAGTATAGGCCCTTGGGCCAATTATTTACGAAGGTATCCTAACGTCTCAACGCTACCTCGCATTTCTAACACACGAAATATCAGACCTTTTGGATGATGTTCCGCTAAACGAAAGATGGACTCTCTGGTGGCAAATGGATGGAGCTCCTCCTCATAATGCTGCGATAATAAGTGAATATCTTAACGGCGAATTTCCTGATAAATGGATGGGAACCACTTAGGTGGCCAGCAAGAAGTCCAGATTTAACCCCTTTAGATTACTTCCTCTGGGGCTATTTAAAAAATATGATTCATAAGACGCCACCGCAAAAAATAGAAGAACTTTAGAATAGGGTTGTTAATGAACTTCGTCAAATTCCCAGGCGAACCATTCAAAGAAGCGTAAACAATTGTAGAAGAAGAATTCGTTACTGTATACAAGAAGGAGGAAACTTGTTCGAACATTTATTATAATAATTTTTGTTTGTTTGTCTGTGTAATTATTTTGTTGTTACCTATCGATAAATTTGCGTTGTCGCTATTATGACCGTGTTACATAGACCTACTTGTTTGAGTTGTTTGTTAATGTTTTTTTTTTAATTGTTTGACTGTTTTTGTATTTTTTTGGATGTTCTAACGAGTTTAACAAATTAAATAAGTAGAACTACTGTAATTATTCCTTGCTGGATCCAAGAAGGCGGAATCTTGTTCTTCGTACTTTTCTCATTATTTTAGTTCGCAGTCGATCAAACCATAAAGTGTTATATATTGCTAAAATCAGCATAAAATTCTCCATCCAACGACATAAAAATATATCTTAACCCCCATAAGAAGAAATAAACCTGATGATGGTTCAGAATAAACAAAACGTCACATAATATTTTTAATACCGTATTAGTATTGTGCGTAAAAAGGTGCCTTCATAATGTTTAATCGAATTTTGAAAATTCCTAATAATAAGGTGGCCAAACGCGAAAAACGAAAATCGCAATTTTTAGTTTTTTGAGCATAAAACCAAATCCATTCGAGTTAGCTCAAATTTCTTTTCAGATTAGTACTCGGCATCGAATTTAGCAAAAGTGCCGAATTTAAACCTATATCCTATCTCTTATAATAAGCGAGATCCCCATGCTTGCCCTCGAATTTATACAATCTCAAATAAAACAGAAGTTCGAATCAAGAAGGAACAATAAACCATTACATGAAAAACATTGTTACTTTAGGTTTGATTTAATATCGTCCTCTAAATATTCCTTAATTGGGTAGGGCGCTGTGGTCCATACCTCATATACAATAATAATATTAATCACAAATTGAATCAAGAAAGAAATTAGGAATACCTAAAAGATGATAAATAATTTTTCTATTCTAGATAATGAGATGCTCAAAATGCCCACCGTTTTCTTAGATACACAGATCTTGCACGTGTCAAGAAAAAGTAACTAAGGTTCACTAACATTTGTTGATTAATTTCTTTAAATGTCCTTCTTATTCTGGTTTTCATATCCTCACGTGTTGTAGGCGCAGTTTGGTATACTTTTTCTTTTACATAACCCCGCAAAAAACCATTTAATTTCGTCATATCTGGAGGCCAAGTAGTTGGTCCACCTCTACCAATCCACCAAACTCTAAATTCTTTATCTAAATAACTTCTTAATCGTACGCTGTAATGGAGTGATGCCCCATCTTGCTGTAACCATAATCTTCGTCTAGTGGCTAAAGGTACATTTTCCAACAATTGTGGCAGTACGTTTATTAAAAAATTTAGATACGTATCTTCATTTACTCAGTTATCAATAAAGTAACGGCCAATTACACGTCTTCCTACGATCCCTCCCCAAACGTTTAAAGGCCCTTCCAAAATGAGGATTTTCTGTGGTACAATAATGCACATTATGCTTGTTAACATTTCCATTGTTATGAAATGTAGCATCGTCAGAAAACAATACATAATCAAAAAAAATGTGGCTGCTCCTGGACTTGACTAAGCACCCATTCACGAAATACTCTTCTTCGTTCAAAATCGTTACCTTTAAGTCCCTGTAGTAGTTCAATATGATAGGGGTAAAATTTATTGTTTCTTAATATTTTGGAGACGCTGGACTGGTTAAAATTTAATTCTTTAGTTAAAGTTCTTGTGCTAACATGTGAATTTTCGACTACGTGTAGCAGGACAGATAATTTATTTTCTTGATTTCTTATAGCTTATGTCGTTCCCGCTTTTCATACATACTGCTCCGCTTTCTTTAAATGAAAATTTCAATCTAAGGAATGCACGATAGTCGGGATGCCTTGGGTTGAGGTATCGCTGCGCATAAATTCTAGAAGCCCAAAAACCATTACCATTACCCGCTCCGATAGAATAAATCATGTTAATTGTTTCTTGTTTTGTAAACGTCATTTTACACAACACAAACCGTACTGATAACGTTTAACAAAAAAACCTCCAAATTGTTTCGAAGTTGTTTCAGACAAATGATTTTAATAATAAACGCCAAATTCGATTATCGATCTGGATTAGAAACAAATAATTAGGCAGACGATAATTTTCTTAATAATCGTAACAGCGTTCTTTTTTTCTGAAAAACCACTGGATTTTGACTATCATCATTAGTATAAAAAAATGTATAGCTTAAATAGTGACATTTTGACAACCCACTATTAATTCGGGCCTTTTAAGGTCATTTCTTAAAATAAAAAGGAGATAACTCCATAACGGTTAAAGTTAGGACATAAAACCTTATTATCAAAAAGAATGTACCCGTTATTGGCTTGTCAAAAATGCAAAATTATATAGGGTGTTTCATTTAAAAATTGTGAGTAAAATATCAATTCGCATAAGTCAATCACCCAATATGTATTTCTTAATTTTATTTGAATATTAATCCAAAATCATTAACTAGGCGTAATGAGCCTAGTCCTAGTTATAGCCCAAATTCTTATTAGATGTATGAGTAATAAAATTTCCAAAAGCGAGCGCTTTTTTCGCTCAAAATTAAAATAATTCAGTAACCTTTAAAATTAGACCCTTAATACCCTATACCAAAAAGCACCTACTCTTTAAGGTCTTTTCGAAAATGTAATGTAATGTAATATTGAGAAAACAACTTTGGGTTACTACTGGTTATTGGACCACCCTGTATATTGGAAAATATTTTTAGAATATAGTGCTCATGTTTCTGTACAAGAGAAACATTGGGTGGGTGGGTGTCTGAGTTGATTGCGCGCGGGCGTGCGTGCGTGCGTGCGTGTGTGCGTGTGAGCGTGCGTGCGTGCTTGCGTGCGTGCGTGCGTGTGTATGTGAGGAATATTTATTGTTGAGGAGCGTTTACAATCATGTTACTTTTGTAAATCTTTACATGTAGAATTCATTTTGGTCTTTATGACTAAACTAACTAAACACCCTGTTGGCAATAGTTGTTATGACACTTCGTTAATACGCATGACTTCGTTTAGAAAATGCTTCGTTACTTCTTGAATCTAAACATTTCGCATTATAACCTAGATTGCATCGTCTTTGTGAACTCTTGGTTGCCTAAGTTCACGGAAAAAACTTTCATACCGGTTTCAATTCCACAAAGTACTTGAGGCAACATAACTTCTGGATTATTTCTATTCGTTATTCTATTCGTCGCCATTTATCAAAATGCAATCGCTGTTTTCGGGTGAATCCCACTACTTATTGTCCTCCTAGACGAAATTTGCCTTCCCTATTCCAGAGGTACAACCAACGGCTCTAAAAGGTTTTAGAGTCGTTGGTTGTAACTCCACCGGACTCTTCACCATACCGTCAGCTAGGCTCCGTAGAACCAGACTTATCTTTACCATTTGGTTTGTTTTGTTCTCAATTCGACGCATTTAAAAATTGCGTACTCGTTGTCTACAGAAGTGTTCATGAGTACTGTCAGATGTTTCATCACTCGTCACTCGTTTGATTCACAAACTATTTCGTTACTAGTGTTACATGTATTGGTCTACCCATATGGTGAGTCGTTTAGTTATAGCTAAAAATGCTTATATACTATTATAATAAGGAAAATGCCCCCATGAAATAATAATTAAACACTAAATTAAAGCAACAAATGAAATCATGTCATCACTGTGTCTAATTCAATTTATGACATACTTACGTGAAGATTTAGTACCAGTATTGTATCAGAAAAATAATACATATATATATATATATATATATATATATATATATATATATATATACTTTTTTCAATACCATGGTTATTTAAACGTCTTTAAGAATCTCTATATCGTAATTACGTGATGTGAAGATTTTTTTCATTACCGGAGTAGCCGGTGATATGCATAAAATAGCTAGCATTAATTGTATGCAACTCCCAACATTCCGTAAGAATTGAGATTTATTAAATACACCGTATGGGAAAATTTGTAAACGTTTCGTATCTAGTATTAAAACCAAAGTATAGTATTAAAATTATCCACTTAAAAATAAGCAGACAGACGTGTGACTGCGTGCGTGCGTGCGTGTGCGTGTGTGTGGATGTACATCAGTATCCACGATAACTCCAGAACGACAACATACGTACTTAAAATTTTGTATTTATCGTGCCTTTATTTCTCCTGAAGCTCATTAGATATTGGAAAAAATGCATCGGCGTAGAAGAACAGTTTATTTGGAGCGGTTTTTGATTTTTATCAAAGAATTCTAAAACAGCATATTTCATAGATATAAAAATACCAGCATATATGTACAACGTGTCCCAGATAACATTTCCAGCATGGGGATCTCGCTTATTATAAAAGATACAGATTTGATGAAATTAGATGAATTACTCCTAAGGATTAGTAAAATTATAGGACACTCTCCAATTTCCAAATTTCCATGTATTTTAAGACTTATGGCAAGAAAAAGAAAAATGTCAAATTTCTTTTTCTTGTAATATCTTTTTTGTTATATTAGACATATAAATTTTATTTGCACTTTCTTAAGATATTTTTTATGCAGAATTTAAATATCAATTTGGATTTTTATTTGCACTTTCTATTTTTTAGTTTCAACCCCTAAATTAAATTTTTCTTATGGAACGACAAGTCGGCTTTGAAATAATTGATCGTGTTTTTTTATCCTCTTTACAATGATATAGCACATTTACTATCTATTTTTAAAAACAACAAAGAAAATTTAAAAAAATGTATTTTATTAAAGACTCTAACAATAAGTAGGCCGTGAAACATGAGAAAACGACAAATAATAGATAACAACTAGAGTTAAGCAGGTAATAGTATTGGAGATAATTATCCAATTATAAAAGATGTTCAAACAATTGACCATTCCGTTCTAAACATAATTGTGCCCTGCGTAGTGTCGACGTAATTGCTCTGCGTTTAATGCTACCAAATGCTGCAAGAACAGCTTCACGAAGATCTTCGGCAGTCTCAAATGTTTGCACGTACACTCGATTTTTTACGTAGCCCCAAAGGAAAAAGTCCAAGGGCGTTAAGTCTGGAGATCTGGGTGGCCATAGAATCGGCCCTCGATTACCAATCCATGAATTTGGAAACCGATTATTAAGATATTCGCTGATGATGTTTGAATTGTGGGGTGGGGCGCCATCTTGTTGGAAGCAGATATTAATATTCTCAATCAGTGGTAAATCATCAAGTTTATTTTCTAAATCAGTTTGTAGTAAATTCAAATACCTTTCACTATTTAATGTTTCGTTAAAAAATATGGGCCCAATAAGTTTAGCGCCTAAAATGCCACACCACTCTCACCAAATCTCACTTGATGCCGACTTTCCTTAACAACGTGAGGATTTTCACGGTTCCAAAAGTGAACATTGTGCCGATTGAAAAGGCCATTATTTGTAAATCTGCTTCGTCAGACCACAAAATCGTAGCTGGAAAATTATCGTTGTTCTCACATTGATTAACATACCATTGGCAAAATTGTAATCTTCTCCCCTGATCTCCATCTCTAAGTCCCTGCAGAATGGTGTACTTATACGGATGATACCTGTAACGTTTTAAAATCCTTTGTGATGTAGTTTTCGAAAACCAGTGTTATGTTCAATTTCTCTAACAGATGTTGAAGTATTTTCAATAACTGATTGTAATACATTTAGTTCTGCATCTTCATTCCGTAATTTCGGATTTCTAGTAGGTTTTGAAAATGAACCATATTGTTTTAAATTAATTACCAAATTTCTGTACGTACGAGCACTGGGCTGCCTTATTTCAGGATACAGCCGTTCAGCTTCTAAACTGTTTTTATGAGACAAGATGTAACAACTCAACATATGAAACTTTTCAGTATTAGTAAATAAAGCCATGTTTGACACAAAAATATTCTGGAACGAATAATTTTTAAGTGACATTAAATTCGATTTTGTTTTTATGTTTCACGGCCTGCTTATTGTTAGAGTCTTTAATAAAATACATTTTTTTAAATTTTCTTTGTTTTTAAAAATAGATAGTAAATGTGCTATATCATTGTAAAGAGGATAAAAAAACACGATCAATTATTTCAAAGCCGACTTGTCGTTCCATAAGAAAAATTCAATTTAGGGGTTGAAACTAAAAAATAGAAAGTGCAAATAAAAATCCAAATTGATATTTAAATTCTGCATAAAAAATATCTTAAGAAAGTGCAAATAAAATTTATATGTCTAATATAACAAAAAAGATATTACAAGAAAAAGAAATTTGACATTTTTCTTTTTCTTGCCATAAGTCTTAAAATACAAGGAAATTTGGAAATTGGAGAGTGTCCTATAATTTCACTAATCCTTAGGAGTAATTAATCTAATTTAACCAAATCTGTATCTTTTATAATAAGCGAGATCCCGATGCTGGAAATGTTATCTGGGACACGTTGTATACCTAAAAATACTTATTTATAAATTTTAAACATATCGCTTATTTTTGTTCTATGCCATTTTTATGTGACGATGAGGTAGAAATGTAGTATTAGTTCGAATTTTCTTAATATCTGAATAACGATTAACTTTATAGGAAAATGTGTAAATATAATTTATAAAGAAAATTTAATTTTACAAAACTTTTGTTTATACAGTTTTTTTAGTTTAAGTTGAATATGTCTAACAATTAATTAAACTATACAGGGTTAGCCATACCACCCGTTCATTAGAAAATTTTCGACTTCCCACTATCGTAACATAATGAAATTTGGTTTCAGGCTAGAATCGACCATTTTAAATCCAACTAAAATATTTGCAAAATGGCGTCACTTCCGGATACACGGAAGTAACTACCAACTTCGTTATTTTAAATGGAACCCCCTATTATTTTTGCGATTTTTGGAATTCTCGTTAAATTTTAGGACCAGTTTATGTAAAGCGTCTTATATCTCAAACTTAACGTTTCCGAGTTATTTCGAAAAATATGAAAATTTTGATAGTTGCATGGTATCACGAAAATCGGTATTGTGCAATAACCGCTGCGAATTTGGGAATAGGTTTTCTGGGGCTACAAGAAGACCTAACAAACTAAGGTTTGACGAGTTTTAATTTTTAAAAAAATCTTCCACAAACCCCCAAATAAGCGTCCCAAGTTGTGTGATTCTGAACCTCACTAACTTGGTTTAAACAAGACAAAATTGAAGA
Source organism: Vesta saturnalis (assembly GCA_036346205.1). NCBI lineage: Eukaryota > Metazoa > Arthropoda > Insecta > Coleoptera > Lampyridae > Vesta > Vesta saturnalis. The sequence goes on from JARFJB010000682.1 coordinate 2,892,886, forward strand.
GAATTGAGTTCAACTATTTGCGTTTCGGGAAAGTTAAAGCTACCAAAAATGTTCCAAAACCGGTGAGCAATGATGAGGGAAATGTAATAAGTACACTGGCTTATTTCTACGCATCACCACAACGCTCAACACCATCTACAGAAATGAATTTGGGTATATCTGCTTCATCTGTCAGATGAATTTTGAAAAACCACCATACTCGTTCCAAAACGTACAGACCTTTAGTGATGAGATCCGCCAAAGTTCTGTGAGTTCATGTTATTAAAAATTCAAGAATACCACCAATCCCTTTTTAACATATTTTGGACAGATCAAGAAAATTTTTCTAGGGATAATAAATGGAAGAAACAAACAATTCTGGGCAGAAGAAAATCCACACGCTATTATAGGATATGCGCATTTTCAGGATATGTTTAATTTTAATGTTTTTGCAGTACTTTTGAGCAATCAGGTGCGATATTGTATTTATGGAGAAAACTTAAATAGCGCTAAATATGTGGAAATTCTACCAGCAACTGTGAATCCATTCATCGAGCAGTTTCCTATCGATGAGCGCCAAAATTTTTGATATTATTAGATGGCACATAATTATCATGAGGTTCATCTCCAATTGACATGATTTTTTGATGATAGATGGATTAGTCCTAATGGACCTTGGAGATGGCCTCCACGATCGCCTGATTTAACCCCTTTAGATTTTAACTTATGTCAAAACCAAGGTCTCATTATTATTATAAGCTTTGTTATTAGCGAATAAGTTCAAAAGTAAATATGTAATTAAAAAAATTATTGTTAAAATTATTTAATTTCCTTTAATTTCCACTTTGGAAGGTCGCGGGTTGTTCGACACCAAATACTTAAAACATTATAATTTCGAGTACCTTTACTCTAACTTACTATATACAGTGCATTATTTGTTACACGTCCAAACCCCACTAGGCTTCATGCAGGCTTACCGAAGTAAGTGTGTTGCCAAGCCAGCTACAGTGGAAATGGGCGGGGTCGATATAAGGGGTTAAAAACTTGAAAAGTAGTTTCAAACATCTTACACTTACCATAAATCTACAACTCACAATGCTCAGTCCGGAAAAATTGTTTCTAGGCGCCACCACAATCTTAAAATTTTCTAAAATAAATAGTCTTAGGCGGGATGTTAAATTAATCCTATCTGACTGTGGAAGACAGGATTGTAGCCTATTAGTAAAACCATTCAACACTCAAGTTCACACACACTCGAAAAGAAATTGATACAAAAGCTTAAGAAAATTTTGAAAGACACGGGTCGCCGTGAACTTATTGAACGCATCCCATACATCTGAAAATTCTAGTCATAAAACGTTAATTTGAATACTTTTTAAGTATTCCTCGTACACCTATAAATTTATATTCCTAACTGTAAGCCTGAATTAAGTAAATATTTCTCAATTTAGAAAAGAATCAAAATAAAAAAAGTCGGTTTAATAATTTACATATCACCAAATATTCGTTTATTTCTGAAAAATAGAACGGTCAGTGCTTTCACCATCAATAATATCTTTACATTTTAGCACTTTCTCTTTAAAAATCGTATTTAAACATTCATCAATAATAATAATATTAAATTTTAATACTTCAAATCTGTAATTTATACTTAATAAAAATATTCTGTTCCAGTGTTCGGTATTCCACTGATCATTAGACTCAAAAATATTCAAAAATTAATATAAGTTGTTAATAGACAGGTTCATTTACACAGGTTAATGCTAAAATTTTATCTCAGCTGACACAAATAAACAACAAAAGTAAATTAAATAATGGATATATATATATATATATATAAGTAAGTGGGTAATCTTGACTGATAATGAATATAATATATAATATAAGAAATATAAGATATAATTGACTGCATTCCCCAATAAACTTATCTTATATATATATATATATATATATATATATATATTGACCAATTTGAAATTGTAAATATGTACACACGTGGGTTCAAAACAAGAACAAATTTTTATAGATTAAAAATTCCCCCAATATCTCATATACTAAACACATTAAAATTGATTAAGTTTCATTTTCCCTTTTTCTTAATAATAAGAAATTACTAACTAAGCAAATAAAAATGAACTTAAAAGATAATCGTACTTGAATCTGTAAAACACAGCCTAAAACTAGTGCTTACAATTTACGTTAATTAATCCTCTATCCGATTATAGTATGATCTGCTTCAGTAATCCTTTTCAAATTTGTAAACACACTTGGCACAAAACATAGAACAGCCGTGTTCGCTAACGCATTCGACTGTACACTCGCGAGCGCAGTTGTCTGTCGTTCACTCGCATATTTCACATGGGATCTTTGCTTTAATGTTTGCCCTTCAACGTAAACGTTCAACACAATAAGAACTTTTACTTCCACTTATATAATAGAATTCTTATTTGCTTTGTACAATCACTTTGGTATTACTAACGATTGTATACTTAATGTCACCAACAATCACTAATCTCTAACTAAATTCACAAACTTTTAATTCGGTTAGTTAAAGGGTTACTTCAGGCTTTCCATTTATTATTAGATCACTCGCTTACTGAACGCTTAACTGAATATTTTGCTGTTTTATAGTTAAATTTGCTTTCGCACTTTTTTAAAATTTATTGAAAGGAAATCACTATTATCTCCTTTCAATTTACACTTAAACTATTTATTTATGAATATCTGTATGACTTGTCCCCTGATGGGTTATTGCAGTCGTTTATATATGCGTGCTGCTGAGCTACAATTTTCACAAATAAAAAAAATCCAACGCTGACCATTCTAAGGTCCCTTCAAAACGCCGCGCGTGTGATCTTTACTTAAGTCTGCCCGAACTATCTGAACTCACTAACTCTTCAATTGGGCACTCGCTTATATGCCTTCTATCAAACATTCTCGCGCCAAAACTACCGAGAACCTATCACAATCATGTATTTAGTGCGTTTCTTTGTCGAGTGAAAGTCCTAAAACGGAATCACCGTTACGCAAAGTAAAAATAACGTAGCCATCTTGAATTTGCTTACAAACATACTCACAACTCTCCGAAAAAGCCATTAATTGTAATTACATTCACTCTGTACATTATCCAGACCATAAATCAATTATGCATGTGGGCGAATCCGCACAATTTAACGAATTCCATCACATTCTAACAACTTCATTCTTGAATATGCATTACATTTTCCCCTTATTGCACAATATTACAAAATTTCTACAACCAAAAATATGCATTATGCACATTAAAACAATATCAATATATCATAAAGTAACTTATCCATACGTCTACATCATTTCTTTAATCCAAATTCTTTTAGTACACAGTAAAAATTTGGTAGTCTGTTACCAGTGCCGTCCCAGTCAAAATTTCCTCAAAACATTATTTCTCAACCAAATTTAATGCTTTCAATATGAAAATCTTTCTACAAAATTCAAATATTCTTTCACATGATATCTAATGCTCCATTAAACTCCAGTGGCGTATCATTTACACAAATTTACAAACACAAAAAAAAAGTTTTTCGTGCAAGCTCACTTCATTTACATTCAAAATGCGTTCCATACGTTAGCAAAATACAGCATATGCACGATACGTCAAAATAACCTTACATACTATATACCGAATAGTTATTTGTTTCATTGAATCCGCAAACTCGTTCGCATGTTGGATAAAAATATAGTTCGTCGCCACATATTTGCGCATTAAACTGTTAATTTGCGCTTGTAATTTATTTCTATTTCTAGGAGAGTCTCAAGATCAAAACAAAAACGTATGACAACATTTTTGAATGAACCACCAGTTGCTAACACATATAAATTTCCTTAAATTCAATTACTTAATTTATTTGTAGGTATAGTGATTCAGGATGTCAACAGTAGGTTTATGTGAAATAGAAGATTGTGATGTTTAATAACTGCCATCTTCAATTGGGATATCATGATTCACGATCTGGTTTTACAACGACCCAGCCCTCCTCCATCAAAACTAAATGAGGTTGTAACACATATTTTGATGGTCCGAACGTGCGTAGAGCACGTTCGGCGAGGCATGTCATTTAAGTGTTGCATACAGGGCATAGTAGGCGGCGCTAATCAAATGTCACTACTAAAACTTAACCTCTACTTTGTGTATAACCAAATCCAAAGTGTCAGTGCGATACGTATAGTGGTGTAGATACAGTGAATTTTCAAAGTTGACAAGTTGTTCGAACAATGGAACTAAACCGAGAAAATTATCTCAACAAGAATGCCTTGCCGAGGTGGTTTCTGTTTTCCGAAATAGAGCAGCACATCAGTCGACAATTTCTCGGTGGTATGGAGAATTCAAACGTAGTAGGATGAATCTTATTGACTATCCAAGGGTAGGTGCACCAAAAAGGACCGTCACCTAGGAAAACGTCTGTGCTGTGCGCAAGCTCATCAAGGAAGACCAACATGTGACATATCGCGAGATTGAGGCATTATTGGGGATTTCAAAGACTTCAATTCACAAAAATTTGGCGGTAAAGAAATTAGTCTCCTGTTGGATACCGCATATGTTAACCGAAGAACAGAAACAAGTTAGGGCCAATTGGTGTCAAAGAACTGTAGACCGCTTCAACGCAGGAAACTCTAAAAACGTGTATAGCATCGTCAGTGGTGATGAATCGTGGATTTACTCATATGAACCCGAAAATAAACGCCAGTCGTCTGAGTGTTCCAAAGTGAAGAAAAACCAACAAAAGTAATCCGATCTCGAAGCGTATCCAAGAAGATGGTCGCGACATTTGTCTCAAAAGAAGGTCATATAGCAACAATTCCTCTGCAAGATCAAAGAACTGTTACTGCCAATTGGTATACAACTGTTTGCCGGAAGTCATCGCTGAGCTTCCGAAAACCAACCCGAAACGAAGAATCATCCTCCAATGCAAGTTGGCACACAGCTCGCAAGACAATTGCATTTTTAATGCAACAAAACGTCGAATTGTTAGACCATCCTCCGCATAGTCCCGACCTAACTCCCAACAATTTCTTTAACTTTCCGAAAAGCAAGAACGGACTGCGTGGTCACAGGTTTCAGTCGCCAGAAGCAGTCGACGCCTTCAAAAACGTCATTAGGACTGTACCAACAAACGAGTGGATTAACTACTTCCAGAATCGGTTCGAGCGCATGCAAAAGTGCATTGATCTTCGTGAAGGATACTTCTCAAAACAATAGTCTTTAAAAGCTATCTACTGTTTTAATCCAGCTCTATATGCAACACTTAAAAGACAACCCTCGTATTGCAATATATAGGTATTGATTGATAAGGTGTAAATCGGAGTATGAATAAAAATTAATTGCATATAAAAATTATAATAGTTAATTGTACAACTTCTAGTATCTTTGGTCAGAGTAAATAAATAAGAACTATCTGTAACATTATCTACAAATACAAATAAAAAATGAATTTTAAATAAGAAAATGGATTTCCAACTTATGCCTGTAAATAATGCTTTACTTAAAATAGTCACAAATTGATTCTATTAAGCTTTGCGGTAGTTCTCGATACCTCTTGCTCTAATTTTCGTGCAAAATATAGCAAGAACCACATTTTTTTAAAGTTAACATTACGTATAAACTAAGTAGATAACAAATAAAAGTAAAAAAATGCCCAAATCATTCAAATTCACACAGTGAAAATACTATACAGGGTGTGGCGCGAAGAGTTTTGATTAAAAGTAATGGCGGATACAGTTATGTTAAAAATCTGAAATTGCGAATCTGTAAGTTTTGGATGACGCTGAGTTCAAATATAATATTGTCCTGAATGTGTCACTTCCGGTTATACCGGAAGTAGACGTCAACGTTGTTATTTTAAATGGAACCTAATATTTTTTATTTTATTTTCGAATTCTACATGAAATTATAGATAAAATTTGTGCACAATGTCCTATACCAAAAATGAAGTATTTTCGAGATATTTCGATTTTTTTTTAAATTTTGAAAAAATCTAAGTCCATATTGAATAACGATATCTCCATTAATAACGAAGCTAGTGGCGTGAAATTGTAACCTCTAAACAACAAGCGCTTGCCCGTTAACTCCATATATCCATCTCATTGATATTTCATACAGGGTGTTTTAAACTTAGCCGCCAACATGCGTAATTTAAATCATTTATAAGTTGCTTATCTTAAATAGAACACCCTGTATTTTGTTACATTTTCCGCTTAATTTTTTTAAGCCAATTCGTTTGGTATCAGTATTCCCTATACCTAAATCCAACCACTTTTCAGATATTTCATTATCTTAGTTAAAACATAATAACACTTAATTATTTCAACATTACTAAGGATAGGCCATGGCTGTCAAAGATGTGATATTTAGAACGTTAATTGTTTATGTTGTTTTGACAGTTTTCTTTACCAGTTTGTATTTCATAGTAAATAATGGCAAATGTAGGATTTACTAATGATGATTTTTAAAATCTTATTATTATTTACGGCGAGTGTAATATAATTGTTGAACGGACTTGCCGTGTTTTTGCAGAAAGATATCCAAATCGACCAAATGCAACTGGTGATATTGTAAGAAGATTGCTTAAAAACTGCCGTCAGTTTGGTCAATTTAAGACAAAAATTAATAAAAATAATCCACTAGTGGACAGTGACATAAACGAAATTAATGTTTTGGGTTATTTTACGGCCTCCCCAAATGCCTCCATTAGAGATTGTGAGAGAGATCTTACTTTGTCGACGAGAGCAATTCATCCCATTTTAAAAAAACACAAATGGAAACCATTTTCATATCATTTGGTGCAACACTTACAATTAGGTGATCTTCCACGAAGGGTACAATTCTGTGGATGGTTTTTAATGAAGACCCAAGACGATGAAAACTTCATAAAAAAAGTTATATGGTGTGATGAAGTAAAGTTTAGCAAAAATGGATTATTTAATCGAAATAATCCCATTTTTGGTCTAATGAACATCCACATGTTAGTAGAGAACGTTATTTCCAAGATAGTTGGAGTTTTAATGTTTTTTGTGCAATAAAAGACGATAAAATTTTAGCATTAAAATTTTATGATGAAAATTTAAATGGTACAAGATATTGCCACATTTTAGAAGAAGCCATACGACCGGCGTTACATACTTTAAGAAATGGAGAGGCGGCTTCAGCTTGGCATCAGCAAGATGGAGCACCTCTTCATAACTTTGGGCCTGTTGCTCAGCATCTTTACGACATGTTTGATGATAGATGGATTGCCAATCAGAGTCCGTTTCGTTGGCCAGTTCCCTCGCCTGATTTGGCTCCTCTAGATTTTGGTATTTGGGGTTACATTAAAAATCAGGGATTTTCCAAACCTGTTACGACAAAGGAAGATATGATGCAGAGAGTCTTACTTGCTTTTAATTCTCTAACACCCGACCATATTTCCAGAATTACAAGACATAACTTAATGAAAAGGATTCATAAATGTTTAGAAGTAGATGGTGCTAATTTTGAACACTTATTATAAAACTTTATTTGTTTAATATTACATTTAGTTATTTTTGTTTGCAAGTTATCTAATTAAATTAATACAAAGTACCTAGTCAACGTTTTTAATGATATCCACAGTTAATAATCCTTTCAGGCTATTGGTAACTTTTCAGAATTAATAACTTATGAAAAAATAACAAAATATCACATTAAATAATGGAAATCATGGCTTACCAAAATTTTTAAGAAAATCGAAATATCTCTAAAATACTTTATTTTTGGTATAGGACATTGTGCACAAATTTTATCTAGAATTTCATGTAGAATTCGAAAATAAAATAAAAAGTATTAGGTTCCATTTAAAATAACAAAGTTGACGTTTACTTCCGGTATAACCGGAAGTGCCACATTCAGGATAATATTATATTTGAACTCAGCGTCATCTAAAACCTACAGCTTCGTAATTTCAGATTTTTAACAACAATATCCGCCATTACATTTACTCAAAACTCTGCGCGCCACACCCTGTATTGCATTAACTCCTGTTTTACAGTTACTCCAAATTCTCGCATTCATTGTAATAAATAATACAAAAATTAATACTGAATTAAAATACTAATTTATGAATTTCCAAAATCGAAATTGACTATTTCTTTTCATAAATTTTTCACATCGTTTCACCGGCGAAAATATACCCCATTCATTGTTAAAGACCATACACAAATGACCAGTATAAAATATTAAACACAAGAAATGCGCAAGGAAACACAAGTCGTGATCTTTTATCAATCCATATTGCAACCTCTTGAGGTGTCATACTTGTCCATTTGTGCAATTTTTCAGTTGCTGAATTAACATTGTTAGGTACCGGAATAGTAAGCTGACTGTCAGTGTTAACTAAATCGTCATCTGCTTGGATTTTTGGAATTTCCAAGGTGCTAGGAAAACTCTGAAGAAATAAAGATACATTAATATGCAAAAGGCAATACGTTACTTACATGAACAGTTAAGTAGTTGTTGTAAGAATTTTCTTTATTATTGCATCCGCACTCATTTAAGCTTGAGCACGAATGTGATTTATGTAATTTACTTGTGGAAGACGATTTTTGGAATTGCCTCCTTGCCAATCTAGGTGTTAAGGTACCTTTGAGAATGTACTTACTGTTAACTTTTTTCAACTCCACCTTTTTCCTATTATATAACAAGTCATTTTTTTTAAAACGGAGATAATTGCTTTACCTACTTTCTTCTCCATATTATATTAACAAAAGCAAATTCGGCCATTGATAAGAATATGAAAATGGTACAGCCCAAAAACCAAATCTCATTTGCCTTGATATAAGAAACTTTCGGTAATCGTCTGCTCTGTCCTTGAGCTAAAGTTATGAAAGCCAACATTGTTGAAGTTCCTATTAAAATTCTATAATAGTACAACATTGAACACAGTTTTACATTTGTCCTACCTAACATTGTACGTGGAGCTGTATTATCAGCTTGCAACCAAAATGTTACCCAAGATGTTGCTACTAACAGAGTAGATGGTATGAAATAATCCATTACATAAAATCCTATTTCTCGTTGCAATTTAAACTCGAATACCAAACTACTGTAGTTCCCCACTACAAACGCATACAAGTTTACATTTTACTATTCTTATAAACATGATCAATACCGAAAGCTCCACGTGATAAAGATGCCGGTACCGATTGTGCAAGTGTATTGTAGTGAACCATTGAGAATTCAGTAAGATGCAGTTGATCAGCAACTTTAACTGGTTCAACCATATCCCAATTTAAGATAAGTTTGCTTGCATTGTATGTCCCTGTATTAAATTTTTCTTAATACCTAAATTAATTTAAATGTTCACATATACTTACAACTTCGGAATTCCATGTGACAATCTTGTGCGTCAAACGGAAATTTCTTTAAATCCATCCAACAATAAATGGTAGCCGTCATTCTATAAGAGTAAATTACTTCACCCTGTGGATTAATCGAAACAAATTGGTCATTCCCTCCAAGTCCCATGATAGAGTTTTCCCGTACGTTCATTAAAACTATGTGAGGAACCCATATTTTATTTCTTAATAAATCTTCACCTAACATTACACCTCGAGCTGGCGATAACTCACTATACTTTAACCTATAGTCTATGTAGCGATACGATACTAACATGTGCACTTTGAATTTCTGTAAATTATTAACGATTCATAAGAAAATTTAAAGTATCCATAAAGGAAACGTACCATTTCTTCAACTGACTCTATATGCATTAAGTCAACGTCTAAACTAACATTAAGCGCTTCATTCATTGGTGGTCTTGTAACTTTATCATATCGACAACCGTGTGTAAGTTTTGTTATAAACTGGTTCACAGATAATTTGTCCAAATCACCTTCTAGCGGAGGGCATGATTGAGACTCAGAGGTGCTTTCGGTAGTACTTCTAGGTATGTGCTCTGTAGTTTGGTATTGCAGATAAGGTTGAGAAGGTTTCGATGGTAGCGAGTAAAGTATTATTGGAATTGGTTGATTGTCATCTTTGCTTTTTGCAGCGTAAGTATATTGTTGTCTGCTTAAATCTACTTCCAAATGCTGCTCTTGAGTAGGCCTTTAACAAATATAAGGATGCCTATTGCTCAGTTTTTAAACAAAGTTAATTCATATCTATCAAAGTACCTGATAATTAACAAACTATTTTCTTTAAGAATAGTTTCAGATAATTGTCACAGTATCTACCAATTAACTTTTGCCTCAAGACTCCTATGAACTAAAGTAGTCCATAAAACAACAAAGCATTCTAATAAAATTCTAGTTTTAGAGAACTTTATTACAAATGTTTAGTGGCCAGCAATACTTTAAAGTCTTGCCGGAATTTTCTTCCATAATTTAGTAATTTGAACGTAAATCGACCGCTCGTATTTGTTGGTACTTGCAGAGAACACATATCGTTAAGATTCATGCACCACCATGAACTGATAAACATAACTGCCACGACTATTGGCTGTGAAGTTGTAGTGTATTTGTTGAATCACATGTGCCAAAGTTGGGTAAGTTGAATCCATTGTAAAATATTTTTATCCATGTATAAATAATAAAAATTGTTTAATTACGTTTGTTTACAATGTTGTAAATAAGTGTGGGTGAAATTAATACCCATTATTGTGTAGCAAGACCTATTTCTTCTTTTTTTTGGACTACAAGTGCCGTCAGGAATGGGAGACCAAAAATAAAATGGTATTATAAGAAGTCATTGTCTCAAAATGAATTAGAATCATTGGTGGAAAGAATATTATTTGAAGACATACCACTAGATAACAGCTTCTGGGCTGATGAAGAAGATAATGAAGATGACGAATTCAGTTTTTTAGAATGTAGAAATGATGAATTGTCGCAATGTACTGCTACTTCTACAACAAAACTAGTCGAAGATAAAAACGATAAAGAAATTATTCAATCTGAGTTTTTGGATATCAATGAACTCGTTAGACCATGAACATCAAGAAGCAAAGAATTTCCACAACGCCATAAGGATGTTCAAATAAGTTCTGTAACAAATACCTGAATATCAACGACATGTTGGTCCAGATGACAATTTTTTTTTTTAAGATTGCAGAACAGCTACGGGCATCTACCTGAAGTTATTAGGCAAATCAATAGAAGATACTGTCTATCAATCTAATTTATATGCAACTCATCGTAATAAAACCTTCAAGTTGTCAAACAATGAATGTTCATTCATTAGTATACATTTTTTAACGTCTTACCATCGGTTGCCAACGTGGAAACAATATTAGAACTCCGGCACTGATTTGGTTATACCACTTATTACAAATTGTATGACAAGAAATCGATTTAAGGAAATTCTACTGTATTTACATTGAGATCTTTGTCGGATACTTTACAGAAAACTTGGAACGCATGTATAACTCAAGTATCAGATTCAAAGGTCTGAACTCTCTGAAGCAATATAACCCACAGAAACCAATCAAACGTGAATACAAGATTTGTTGTGTCTCTGATCAGAATAGGTTTATTTTTTGCTTTGAGCTATACCAAGGGAATAACTACAAATTGCAAAAGGAATTTGTAGTTTGCTACGTGTCTAACCTCCCACGTTTGACTGAGAACTCAGTCAAACGGTAAATCCACCGCAGAGCACTTTGTTGGCGTGGGTAGTCTTAAATCGTAGATAAATAGAGAATATCTAATTAGATTAGTTAGAAAAAAAAAGAAAAAAAAATTGTAGTACCAGTGATAAGGAAAGCAAACAATAATTGAGCGCCACAAGCTTTAAAACCGCAAAATCTTGTTTAATAAGAAAAGTCCCGTAAAGCTTGAATCAGGCAGAGAGTAATAATAAGTAAACACCAGTTCCCTTAATAGCATTATTTTATTTAAATTCTCACAAAAGGATTAAACTAGTTTCGTATTAATATATCAAACGTGACGGTCACCAACAATTATCACATGCGCGTATTTATAATAAGATTATATCTTAAATTCACAAAAACAGAATAAACAAACATTATATAAATATATGTAAGGGTTCACTCTTAATAAATACTGATGAAGGTAAATAATTTTCCCCGAAGAAAAAAAAAGATTAAATTTTTATTTACTAATTCAACTTCTCGGGTTCGTTGAAAGATCTTTCAATGTTAAACCTGAAAAGGAAAACCCATATGCAACAGACTAAATATTACTTAGAATTCGGTAGTTTGACCTATCGTTGTTTTATAAAATCACCCTAACAATCACAAAATCATAAAAATATAAGTGGAAAAGGTTGTTCAGTTCACACTTGACATCAGCAATAATTCACATGTCACCAGACAATTAAAATTATGTCGTATCTAATCTGAACATTCCAATTCACAGTATAAAATCATATTTAAATCTAAAAGATAAATTTAAAAAGGTACAATAACCCGCTTGATAGTTTGATGTAAAAGTATAAATTGAATTACAAACACAACCGGTATGACAAAAAAAAGTTATATGCACGCCGCTATTAATTCACCAACGATAAAATGGACGGCAACGTTAAAACCAACTGGGTGTGAACGGTGGAGTTTGTTATCAGTAAATCCAAATTATATCATTATAACCACACAATAAGGCAGTTAACGTTACTACCAATTTACACTAACCTTACAATAGTGAGTTACATACGAGTGGTTTACCTAAAAGAGTAAACGCAGGTAAGAGTACGCGCAGCGAATTGCGTCGATCCAGAATATTTGACAACATTGAACAGTTCAGTTACTAAAAGGCACCGTAACGGAAAATTTGTTAGGTTTCCGCTTTATTTGAAAGAATTACAAGCATTTGTATTTTAGTGCTGTTGTGGATGTAATATAGAACCAAATTAAATTGAGTGTAGAGCCAAGCAATGGTGTTTTAAATAAAGGTAAAACTAATAATCCGTAAAAATAGTATCTCTACTTTTTAAGGTTATAATCGTTCGATGTGAAATTCTTTCTTGCGTTAGGAACTGTTAATTTCAGTAAAAAAAAGTGCTATGTGACCAAGAGTACGCATAAGGTTGGTTGTTAAGAGTTCGTACTGTCTACTTAGTTATATGAAAAGACACATTATGCCAAACGTATATTATCACACTTTTTTTTCAATGAGAATATCCTTCAAAGTGTAAAAAACCGTTAAAATGGGGAATATAAGAGGCTCATCGCCCGCTCTCTAGCAATTAATGAATGTACACTCAGAAAACGGTTGAACAATGGCATTCGCGAAAGGACTGTTGATGTTTTAATGTTACATGTTCATAGGATTTGGGAAAGTTTTCGTTTTGGAAGCAGGCGGAGATCTACTTGCCGTCACTAAAACTTGTCATTATGTAAACTCAAATGCAACAAGAAATTTAATTAAACAAAAATCGCCGGAATATAAAATGTTGTATGAAATACGGATCATAAACAACTATTATGGCACACGTCTTATTAACAGACTCGACTAACACGTCGTCTGATAATATTCACGGCTAGTACCATAAAGATTGTTATTATGATCCTTATAACATAAGTATCTATTATAGCTCTGTTGACAGAAAAATGCAGATAATTGTCTAACTAACTTGTTCCAGAATGTTTGTAGATTCAACATAAGTAAAAATAGTTGCGCAGTATACATATTTCTAACCTTTATTAATCAAAATATGTTAAGTGCGTACTCTTGTATACGTTTACCCTATGATAGTTATGCAAAACAAAGAAAAGCTGCAGAGCACAGATTTCCAAAAAGGTAAATATTGAGTGATCCATATCGACAACTGCAGAAGACAGTTTACGAAACAGAAAGGTTTATAGTACAAATTTAATGTTGATATAACTAACGCATGCAAGAATGGAATTATCTGACCTGGTTTGACGAGAAATTGTACTATATACCCGGATGTTAACAAACTTCTCCCGGTTTAATGCAGGCCTAGTCGAGTACAGGTTATAATGATGTCAAATCAGTCACCAGTTTGAGAACGTACAGCCATGTTCCATAATCGTAGTAACTACTAATATAAAACGGTCAGGGAGAAGAAATATACATCTTCAATACAGCGTAGTGATAATTCCATACAAACAAAAAAAAAACAAAAGACGACGAGACGGCGAGAACAGGAGACGCAAAAAAAAGAAGCTAAAATAGTATAACGTAAGTAAATGCAAAGTGACAATACACCGATTTTTACCTCTTAGATTATAGGGTATTCAATACCTGTTAAAGACAACTGTTTTCCGCTATAATGCGACGTTACTGTCGCTATTTTAATATTACGAAACTGCCAGTCCAAAAGCTCCGCCTCCCTAAGACTTTAATATTTACCTACGCAAAAGTTATTGTTGAAAAAATATACCAAGAATCTGTTATTATTAACTAAACTAAATATTTATTTCATATGTTCTTTGAAATGGAAATATGAAATAAATATTTTTCTTTCAATAATTTTTGATAAAATATATTCTAAATAAAAATTTACATAGGTATCTGCTAAAAAAACTCTTTTTGTTACCTGCGCACATCTTATCCTATTATCGGCTTGTATTATAATGCTTTAGGGCATTTTTCAGATAAAGAAGAATGTTTACTTCAATTGAATAAAAGAAACAAATAATTATAAGGATAAATGCATTTCTTGCTCAATACAAATCCTTTAATTAGATTTTTATCACACAATAACACTAAACAATGTCATGGATATAAAATGTTTTGATAACAATAGTTTGATCTTGGGAATTTATGGAAACTTTACAACAGACAATTAAAAATTTATTCATGGGTATCTTACTGTTGAATCTATATTCTAGAGCGTATAAATAAATAGTTTTTGAATTTTATGTTTAGCGTTCATTAGCTAGTGCTCTAACTAGCTCATATTCACCGCCCCTTAGTAAAAGCACTAAAAACCGGTACCTGTGTAATTGACGTTGGAATAGTGGGCTATGAATAATACATGGTGTTATAACGTGTGTGTATTTGTCTTTCCGTAATTGATTTAGTGATAAATTGTAATGCTACAGGAAAAATCTTAAAAACTTATCACTATTTTTGAGTAAAAGTAGATGTTTTCACCCACGGTTATTGGGTTTTGAATATAATTCGACATGTTATTACAACACTTACACAATAGAAGATTATTTGTTGCCACGCTCGGTTTATCCGTCGGCCGACCACAATACGTAGCTGTCGCCCAACGAGGGAGAGCGAGCCGCCGATTATGGAGTGTGCACGCTGCAAATTCCCTTGCTAATATATATATATATATATATATATATATATATATATATATATATATATATATATATATATATATATATTCTATTTAGATTTCCACAAGTATTCATGTTTAAATAAGACAATTTTTCTTTAAAACTTGTGTAAATAAACGTATCACCCTACATTATTTAAAATAAACAATTGAGAGCTAATCTCTTAATTTCGTGATAGTCTGGTTTTGTTAAAACTAATAGGATATAGGGAACGCTTAAGAAAAGTAAAAGTATTTCTTAAGTACTTTTCAAAGATGATATAAAAAACGGGGCGTTCCATTTGAAATAACCAAGATAATCATGGGTGCGAGTTTTGGATCACCCTGTACAAAAAATACTATCACAAAAGTGATAAGTTTTAACAAAACCAGACTATCACGAAATTATTTTGCCCATGATAGATTAGCCCTCAATTGTATATTTTAAATGATATAGGGTCACGATTTCATTACGATTTTCGTATAAAAATGCCATATCTTTAAAAGTACCCTGTAGAATCTAGTAAAAACCTTTATCATTGGAATAGTAAAAATGAACCTAATTGAAATTTGACATAATATACAGGATATTAGATTAAAAAAACATAAATTTGGTATGCTGTGACTATAAAAAAACCCTGTATATTATTAAATAATTTTAAAATGTGAAGCTTGACTTTATGAATAATTTTATTTAAAACTTTTTCGCAACTCTGAAGGTAACGGAGTTATCGAACTCCGAGCATAAGTTGATCACCCTATATATATATATATATATATATATATATATATATATATATATATATATATATATATATATATATATATATATATATATATATATATATATATATATATATATATATATATATATATATATATATATATATATATATATATATATATATATATATATGTAAAAATGCTGATTTTAGGTTTGTTTCAGAGAAGTTTCAAATATAGTATAAAAATGAATTTCAAGGGTTTGAAAATTGGAACATTCAAACCCAAGAAGACTAAACAACTCTGATATCAGCGATTTAACTTAATATTCTTGCTTTTAGTTATTTATTTAGGGTTTCGTAGAGTGCGCTGATACTAAAAATTACGGTGCTTGCCTTTACGATGAACTGACCTATTTCAACATTATAAATATTGTATACAAAGGCAATTATTTTATACATATATTGATACTCGATAACAAGCAGGAAGCTTCATAGTTTTACAAAAAAACATTGGTAAATCAGTTTGATTTGACTAAAACATGTGTCTTGACAGATTTATGTGCTGGCCATAGTATGCTTTGTACTTCGGCAATACTTCTGGCGACTACCAGGAACCATATTAACTCATTTAAATACCACGGTGAGTGAAAATTGCCCATGAGATATGTAAAAAATTAAATCTCTTTTAAATTAACATTGCGAAAAAAATGCAGCAAAAACAATACAATGAGGCAAATGCCCATAAAAGCTGCAGTCTGTCGCAGTACAGTGTTCTACAAAATAAATCTGATTTCACATTCAACATAATGTAAATATCAATAAATAAGTTTGTAAGGTCGTTTTTAAAGAAAAGTTAAGTGAAAGGAATTACAAAAATGAAAAAACAACATTGAGTGTTCAAATAAAATTGTCACTAGTGATGCGAAGTAAAGTTTAGATCACCGATCTAACCCATACATGACTTATACGTTACCTTATACTTTTAATATTTTAAAAGTTGTGTAGATGGATTAATGATCTTTTTAGAACAGTAACCTAAAAATTAGTAAACGTCTTGTTTTTAACAATTTCGTAATACTATTATGAAAACTAAGGCTATCACGATTTTAATAATTTTTATATATGAATCACAAAGTTGGCCGACTGACTGATCCACCCATCAACCCACAGTCCAAACTAGTTAACTTAGAATTTTTCAGGTATAAGAGCCTACATGGTGTAAAGTGTAAAACAAGAAACAATTTAAAAGTATGATCTCCTTAAGAGGGTGAAACATGGAGCTGAAGGTCGATATCATTTTCCTGGTTAATTCCATTAGGAGATTAAAATTTGGATGATAAGTTCCTTATTGAACAAGAGTGGATACCACGGGGCGGTTTTTGAAATTTTTTGTTGGAGGGTGAAATTAAGAGTTAAAAGGAAGTGGAGGGCAATGAACGTATTTGCCGTTTATAACCATACTATCTCCAAATTTTCTAGAAATATGCAGCCCACATTTTTTATAATTTCAGTATCTGCAGAGATAAAATACAGGGTCGGCTTGGTTAGGAGTGCCATCCAATATTTGATCTACTACGAGTGGACACTTCATATTCGACAAATAGACGCATGGGTGCTTATATAATCCAATGCATTTCAATTTTTAAAAACTTTTTTAAAACCAGGACTGTATAAATGTTTATAAATGTTTTATAAACATTTTAAAATGTTTTTAAAAAATACCAAGAAATTGTTAAAAAATATGAATTTAGAAATACTCGTGTAGAACCGTAACAATAATAGTTTAAATAGAAACATGCAAGGCCGACTTTAGACACTATGGGCAAGAAAAAATGTTTCACATTTAAATTAAAAGGGCGATTTTTAGACACTGTAAATTGTAATACTATTTAATGCAATTTTAAATACTCTCGTTAACAATACCAGGCCTAGTAGTTGACGAATCCGCGGATAACATTAATTGTAAATGTAGCGTTGAAATTAGTGCAAATACTTTTAAATTTGTAACCTTGAACAACAAAAATAGTAATCTGTAGTAGATAGTTTTACATGTTATACCTACACAGGTGTTACAATAATATATAATGTTCGTGAATAAGAGATTTTTTATTAAAATTAAGCCAATAGAAACCAGTTGTGTCGTCTTGATTGTTAAAGCTAATTGAACATAAATCACACATTATTTTAACCTAAAAGCCAAAAATTATTGGGTACATACAATATTAGTAATTGAAGCAAAATTTAATTTTAACTTTAAAATTGAAATCTTGACAACCACAATATAAAATGTAGCATTTACGTGGAACTTATCTCACATGTAAGTGAAGATACAAAGTAAGAATTAGTTTAATATTTAATATTGTTTGTTTTTCTGCCGTTCAAACTGAAAAAAGTCCTAAAAATCTGATACTAGTTTCCTATTTTGTGAATAATGAAATATTCCCCCAATCCTATACAATCGAAATAATTTAAGCATTAAACAAAGGTCTTTTGTTTAATCGTCTTACGCAGTAGACATTTTTAAATTGATTGTGTGGAATTTTCAATATTCTTATATTATTTCTACACTAACTGGTTTCAAACTGAGTGATATCTGCATATCACAATTACAAGCATGGCTCTTAACATAAAATTTGCAAATAAATCGATGTCTCAAATTCGGACTCATTTGATGTATACGAAATAGCCCTTAAAGAACCCGAACATAGCTGTCACTACTTGGGCTACACAGGGTCACGTTAGTATATTCAAACAAGCTGTATAGAAAAGCGACCTCTGCAGCGTGATGACAAGAAGCAATCTGTATATACCGCACATATAAAAGGTATATTATGGAGCCCACCCTAAAATTCGTATTTACGCGTTTTGTCATATGTACATCATATTTTGATGAGTATATATATATATATATATATATATATATATATATACATGGGTACCTTAGGCAGCCCGCAACTGGGCTTCATAACGTTTTTCGGGCTTGAGAGCATACTGTTAATATGTCGTACGGAGTCCACAATGACCTTAAATATGTTCACAGATATATATATATATATATATATATATATATATATATATATATATATATATATACATATATATAGTAGATAAGTATAATGATAATTGAATCAATATGGTAAATCTTTTTTTGGGGTTTTTTAATGGTGTACTTTAAATTATACAATCTAAACGTTTCGATAACACTTATAGTTATCTTCGTCAGTAGTAATGTTTGTTAAAAATTGTTAAAGATGTTGTAAACAATTTTGTCAAAGTTGAAAAATTAAAACATAAACATAAGCCTGCTACTAATATAACAGTTTGAGAAACGTATAAAGCCAACTATAAAAAAAAGTTATATTAATAGCAGGCTTATGTTTATGTTTTAATTTCTCAAATTTGACAAAATTGTTTACAACATCTTTAACAATTTTTAACAAACATTACTACTGACGAAGATAACTGTAAGTGTTATCGAAACGTTTAGATTGTATAATTTAAAGTACACCATTAAAAAATCCCAAAAAAGATATGTATTTTATTATGAGTATTAATAGTGAAAGTTTACATTTTCATATGAATCAATATGGTGTCTCTTTAATTTATTATTAATGACAGGAAAGTTATGTGCATATTTCAGGGTAGGTATTTGTAACTTGAAATAGTACCTACTTTATAAATAAATAATTTTATCTCGTCCTTGAGAATTAATGGTACGATAACATTCCATTCATTACGCACTTAATACGTTAATTACCAGCATGGTATTGATATCGGTTTGATGCACAAAAATAGTTTATAATTATCCTTTAATCGAGTTTCCTAATGTTGTGAATACTAATGTTTACAATTAGACTTGAAACATTAATTACATTCCTAAGTACAGATATTTAGTGTTAAAATCTAGAACGGAAGCATTTCCTTAATTCAGTTTAGGCATTAATTTTTAAATAGACAGAAGAAGAAGAAAATTCAGTAGGCACCTGCGTTTCAAGTAAGTAAATTAGGCGACTGTTGGTTAGTCCACGCAAGTACTAGGGAGGGGGCGGGGGACTTAATGAGGCACGGAGAAGGTAAAAACATTTCAATTACACAATCTTTATTACTAATTTTTTACTGATAAGTAATGAATAAATTAATACATCAACTGCAATTCTATGACAATACGTGCCATAAAGAACGCTTTTCTTATTCTGTTTTCATGTTTCATGTATGCATTAGTTTCGATTTCATCAATTGCTAAGGCCCTTTTTTAGTAAACCATCATTTTTTTCTAAATTATGCCAACGTAATTCCCTTATATGGATCCTCCAAATTCATTAAAACAATTGTTTCGGCGATTGTTAATAATTCCTTTTGTTGTATAGTTAAACTTACAGTACACTACTGAGCATAGGAAGTTTATATGTATAGAACAACCTAAGTGGTATAATAGCTAATAATTATATCACTCTTGAGACCGGAAATTTGTTTACTCAGAAGCTTACATGAATAAAAAGTTTACCTCGAGTAGGATTTGAACCTACTACATGTACTTTGCAAGGTACACTTCTGTTCACGGAAACTGCATACACTAAGATTTAAGTTGTAACTCGATCTTTAACGTAACTGACAATGCCACTCATCCAATCATCAAAATCTTTTAACATTCATTTGAACGTCAACATTTTCAAAAAGTAGTCACTAGTTCATTCATTGTTCTATATTCTAAACTTGTTTATCCTGTTGTTATTGTCATTAATATAATTACGTATATTTACAATTCTTCAGTTACCAGTTTATCATTCTTAATAATTTATTGGAAGGAAACCGATCCCTAGTTACTCACGCGCAACCATGGAAATAGAACTAGAGCAAATTTACAAAGCTTAAAAAAACCAAAAACGCTCTCAAGACTTGTATGCTTTTTCAGTGAACAGAAGTGTGCCTGTCGTAGGTTCAAATCCTACTCGAGGTAAACTTTTTATTTACGTATTTAATAAAATTAATAATAATTTTTAATTACGTATTTACCTTTGAATTTATTCGTTCATAACAAAACATTTTGCTTCAAACCTTTATGGTTTAGAGGAAGTCATCGTACAAAGGAACAGAAAGATGGTTCCAGGATGCACATAACATACCCATTAGTTGTAAAAGAATATCAATATGGGTGAATCGTCGTTCACGAAAATTTTTGGACATCATTTTGACAACGATTACATTATTTACTGTCAACGATTTGAGAAAATATCGTCTTTAGAATTTCGACGGCCAATTAATCTTGGATTCATGGCAATGAAGGATGTACAACGTCTCTGATGACATACGATTGGGAAACCTTGGACAACATTAGGTAATATATGACGAAAAAAAGGCACGTGTGAAATGTGTAGTGCCAATACAATTCAATCAAAATCACATAGCAGTACTGCGTGTGATGTGTATCTGTGCAGCATTGAAACAAAGAATTGCTTAATAGAGTACCATAAGGTGCAATAGGTATTATTTTTGACTACAAAATAATAATAGGCCATTAAAAATTAAATATTGTTAAACTGCCTTCAAGATGACAAATCAGAACACCCTCTAACGGTCGAAGGCTAACAATGAAAAATGTCAGCCAAAAACACATTTAACAAAATTTAATCAAGTTATGATGTAAGTGTAAAGTTGTGAAAAACTTCAATCTGAAAATGATAGAAGCATTCACAAATATAAACATGACATTTTTCATTGTTAGCCTTCGACCGTTAGGGGGTGCTCTGATTTGTCATCCTTAAGGCAGTTTAACAATATTTAATTTTTAATGACCTAGTAATTATTTACTAAAATTTAATTCTATAGTTGACTTTATACGTTCCTAAAACTGTTATATTAATAACAGGCTGATGTTTATGTTTTAATTTTTCAACTTTGACAGAATTGTTTTCAGCATCTTTAACAATTTTAATAGATATTACTACTGACGAAGATAACTGTAAGTGTTATCCAAACGTTTAGATTGTACAACTACCAAAAGTTGCTTTGTGGGTTATATCATGCTAAATAAATTGTAACGCAAAAACTTTAATGGGAATTGGGAATGATATGAAAATAATTACAATAAATATTCAAGGTGTCCTCCTTGAAGTTCTAAACAGTTTCCTATGCAATTACGAAAGTCTTGAACGGAATTTTAAAAAAAAAATGGGGTCAACTTATTACATGCAGTAGGTATACGATTTTTTAATTCGTCGGCATTTTGTATGTGAACTTCATTACAAATTTTAGATTTCAGATAACCCCAGAGAAAGAAATCATTTAGCGATAGATCTGGCAATCGCGGTGGCCGAGTTAAATGACCAAATATCCCTATCCATCGCTTTGGAATAGTTGTATTAAGAAAATGTGTAACTAATCCTGTAGAATGTGGTGGAGCCCCATTCATTTGGAACCAGGGGTTGTCAATATTCAACTCCTCTATTCGTGGAATAATACGAGATCGAAGTAGTTCTAAAAACTTGTTCGCATTCAAATTTCCATCAATAAAGTAGGGTCCGATTATAACATTGTTGATTATTCCAGCCCAAACGTTAACTCTGATGTTATATTGTGTATGTGTTAGGTTTTGTAAATGAGGATTCGATCGTGACCAATATCTGTTTTAGTAAAAAAGAAAGTGTATTAGGAAGATGGAAATGGATAATGGAGATAGGTACATACCGATGATTTTGGGAGTTTACTGTTCTATTCAAGGAAAACGATGCTTCATCTGTGAAGACTATTTTTCTTAAAATTTCACATTGTCACTGGATAAATTAAATAATCCTTCACAAAAATCTGTGCGTTTAATTTTGTCGTCATTGTAAAGTTGTTGGTGATTATTAAATTTGTACGACCTGCATCTAAATTGTTTTAATGTTTTAAAGACCGAACTCTGAAATTTGAAATTCTTGTGTGATTAAACGTAATGACGGTGTAGGATTGTCCTCGGTATAGCACAAAATGTTTTGTTCTAATTCCTCATTGAGGACGTGGCAGGTTTTTACTCTTTTTTTGTTGAACTTTCCGACACAACCAACTGAGTGACTATGTTATGGATGGTTGAAATAGATGGGATGTGTTCCTTAGGGTATTGTACGGAGAAGATCTCAAACTATTGCTACTTTTGTACCAATTTAAAATTTGTATTTTTATTTCAGTGGAAAGCATTTTATAAGTTAAACTGTAGGGCGGTATTTTTTAAAATATGTGACAGCTGTCAATTTTACCTACTACTCATTTGAACTACTGCAATACGTTGACGTGTTTTTTTAAACTGAACATAGGGATAATTACATTATGTATAAAATCGTATGTTCGGATTAAAGAAAAACGCACGGTATATATATATATATATATATATATATATATATATATATATATATATATATATATATATATATGGGTTGGAGTGGTTCAGAAAAATCGCTGAGAATAATCCTTAAAAAACTTAACTTTAAGTGGAGGAAAACAGTGGACAACAGAACAAAGCGATATTCGAGAAAAAAGAATAGTGTACCTTCAAAACATTAAACGTTACCGTACTGAAAACAGACCGATCGTCTTTTTGGATGAAAGCTATATTCACAGCGGACATACCAGTTCACGAAGCTGGAATGACAACAGTAACGAAGGATTATTTGCTCCTATTTCAAAGGACCAGCGAGTAATTATGGTTCACGCAGGGGGCGACATGGGTTTTATACCTAACTGTTTATTAACATTTAAATCTGGCACAAAAAGTGGAGATTACCACGACGACATGAATGGTGCCAATTATGAAAAGTGGGTCAAAGAACGTCTTCTACCGAATTTGCCAAACAACTCCGTCATTGTTATTGATAACGCCCCGTACCACAGTGTTCTACTAGATCCTGCACCAACGTCGAATAGTAGGAAAAGCGAAATGTTAGAGTGGTTACATCAAAAAGGAATTCAAGTTCCTGCGAACCTATATAAACCACAACTTCACAAAATTGTACTAGAAAATAAAAATCGGTATAAGACATATAAATTTGACAAATTAATGAACGATCATGGACACATTGCGTTACGACTTCCGCCGTATCATCCGGATCTAAATCCCATAGAATTAATTTGGGCAAAGATAAAAAGCGAAGTAGCACAGAAAAACGTTACATTTAGGTTAAATGATGTCATGGAATTGGCCAACAGAGCATTTGAAACGACAACTACAGAAGATAATAAAGTAATTAATATAGAAGACAAATATCTTGAAAGTGAACAAATTTTGGATATAGAAACTGAGAAGTTAGTTATAAATATGGGTGAAGATAGTGACAGTGATTATCAGTTTAGTGATTTGAGTGACAGTGAAAATGAAACATTTTAGACAATATTATTTTAGTAATAGGTATCAATTATGTGTAATGTAATAACATATTGATTTTATTAATTTAATTATAGTATTACTTCCAGTATAGCTTTTAATTATAATAAATTGCGTATTTACATAAAATATGGTTCTTTGAATTGCTTTTAATATACCATTAAAATATACATTATGCACCATGTGACGCCTCTGAGGTAAACGAACGCGGGAATTTGAACAACATCATAAAGTCGTCTTTCGCGCATAGGCGGACTCGTCTTCTTACACGCCGGCCACTGTATCTTCAAGAGGTTTTCAATGACGAATTTTAGGTCTAGGTTAGCAGTTTCCTTAAGCTTCACAATTCGAAATTATTATTTTTTCCATAGTAGGCTTTAATTACGCGTCGCCACCATCATGAAAGAAAAGGATACCTCGTATCGTTATTCCATATCGGTGAGTTGTCATTAAATGGCTTAACTTATTTGCATTTATAAAGTCTTAAGGCGGATTCCCGCTCGCACACAAAATGCCGATGCCGCAGAAACTCGCTGGCGCAGAAAGTTGAATCTCGTGTATTTGAATGCCGCCATTCCGCGCGCACGAAACTACACAACGCAGCCCGCAGCATTGTCTGTGGGTCACAGTAACGTAATAGTAGGTAAAAATTCAACTTTGGCCGCAGAACTACACCGTAGTCGCGCGTGATCAGCTGAGAAGTGCACGTGTTGTTTAATTTTCAAACGATTCAAAATTATGGGCAGAAAATCCCTTGTTTTTATTCAGTGTTAACCTCAAATCAACCATTCGACGCTTAAACATAAACACAGATAACTTCGAGCGGCGTACTGCGAACGAGCGGGAATGGTGCACTTTACGATTTTCCACGCTACGTAACGCCACGTACTTTTACGACACGTATTTCTGCGAAAGAGCGGGAATCCACCTTTAAAGGTTTTTCATCTACTTAGTATGATCTAATAAAGAAACTTTAGATATGATTGAACTCTATTTTAAAGCTAACAACAATGCAGCACGAGCATATGAAAAACAATTTCCGCAGACACCAACCTAACCAGAGACATTTTATATTTTTACTTGTAGCTCGTGGATCTGTTTTGAGACCGAAACCCAAAACTTATACCAAAAATAATGAAGCAAGGAATGCGGTCCAAGTGCTTTGATAAGAAAAATTGAACTGCAATTCTAAAATCAACTGTGCATCGGATCTAAAACAACATCGTTTTCATTTTTAGAAACCTAGAGAAAAAACTTGATTTTGGTGTCACTTGCTATACAGGAGGCGACATCTAGAAGAAATTTTTGACCGCTCAAAAAAATTGATAAAGTTAAATGTTTAAGAAATATTTACTAATTTATTAAGTAATATTATGGTAATTTTCTTAGAATTAATTGATTAATGCATATAATGTCCCTTCTCTAATTAGTATAATCGTTTGTTATTTATCGCCATACCTGTCATCCAACTGGGCCTGGAACATTCCGCCGAATTTTCAAAACGCCGACTCTATATTTAATGGTCCAAAACGCCGAACTCAACCATTTCGCAGACTACGCCCATTCGGCCGATATTTGAGTTGGGCCATTACGCCGACGAATACCAAAACGCCTAACGAGATTTAAGACATTTTGCCAAATGCGCAAAACGCCTACACTATATTTTAAAAGTCCAAAACGCAGAACGGACCGTGGCCAACACACCGACGACCATTTCGCTGGTTGCGCCCATTCCGCCAGAGTTCTATATTTAACTATTACGCCAAATGTGACCAAAACGCCGAAGACCATTCCATCGAATGCGCCCATTCTGCCGAATTCTTAATGTTGGGCCATTACGCCAACAGTGACCAAAGCACCTACTTGCGACTACATAAGCCAGTTTGTTTGTGTGTGTAGTATTATGTCAAATTAAATGCCTCGTATGCCAGATCTAATGACCTTCAATTTTTTTGTGAACACAGCAATGAGCATTAATACAATCAAAAAAAATTTCAATTTTGATGAAAATTCAGTGGATATAAAGATTCGCATAAATAAAAGTCCATTGTTAGAATACTTATCTTTTGGGTATTACATAGTGTCATCAAAATGTAGTCAGCGCTTTGGAAATTCGGCGAAATTAAATTTAGCTTCGCTCCCTTACCATAAATGATTGTTACGGATACAGTGAACAAATTGATATCCAATTGTGTATGGGTTTTGTAATAAAAACGGCCTGGAGGTGTTTGAGCTTACAGAAAAAGCTTTCCAAATCTCCGTAATTGAATCTATATGACCCATTTTCAGGGGCGTAGCCAAAAAATCATTTTTAGGGGGGGTCTGAATTGCCGGTGGGTTTGGGTAGTAATTTTATTTTTTAATAAAGTATAATGCTTTATATTTCACAAGTTTTAAATATGTGAAATTCTATACGACATGTACCCTGATGATTATTAATTAATCATTTTCTTTATTACCTTTTACAAATTAAGAAATAATTCATTTTATCTCCTATCATCATTATTGAACCCATTTAAAGCCTTTTACGGTAGAATCTCATTAATAACACACACCCACAGACCAATAAGTGACGCTTACGTCACCCAAGTAGCGTTGACCTTCTTCTTCTTGATTACGTAAAACGCCACATCACGCTTAAAATATTGGAGTTTTTGTTACGAGACCTTGGCCGCTTCGAACGTTCTTCCTCTGCGCCGCCAGACCTTTCCTGATGAGCTCTCGACCAGTAGACATTCTTATCGCCCGCACGCAAATTTTTTAAACACCTACACTATAATATACACAAACGGAAGCGTTGTCGCAGGGAAGTAAGATCGGCATCGTTCCTGAACATCGTCGGAAGGACGGGAAGCAAACCTAGTTCACCGACATACACCCGAAGGTCGCTAGAAGGAACGGGAAGTTTGCCCTTATTCACTAGTGACTTTTATTACACACACCTACACACGTCAATAAGGTAGAATAAATCTACATGGTGCAATGGTGTACAACAAGATGACCTTCTTCCAGAAACCGCTAACCAAATTCTGTAATAAATTCCTGCTATAAAATTACGTCCCGTTTCACAAAATCGCGATATTCCCGAAATAATATTAAGAGTATACTTAAAGTATATATGTGTTTCATAAGTAAACCCTGAATTAATTAAACTCCAGTAGTACCCAGTCCTGTCTGTACAGTAACAAATGTAAAGTATTTACGCAAAGATTAATTTTCCTGCTTCAAATAAAATCTTGAAGAATTAAAATCCGGACTGGGTAAAATTTATTTAAGTTTCCCTGTTCATCTCGTATAGATCTACCCATTTTTCCAGTTAAAACTGATAAATATAGTAAGAAAAAAAACAGTATATTTAACACGTCAAGGTAAATTACCTGCCCTGTTAGACCTAATTTAATAACCCTCCTGCTTTGTTTTGATTAAGAACAATTGTTTAACACTTAGAATATCACCGATTAACCAGAAGCATGTAGTTAAATCTTTGACCCTGCCAGTAAAAGAATATCAAAGAACCTGTCCTGCATATATTCCGGTAGCTCAATATCTCGTCGAATTTAGTCTCGATCCCATCTGTTAAAGAAAACCCCAAGTAACTGTAGCCTTAATAAAAACCCAATTTGCCAGGGGCACTAAAATCTAGCGACGCCGCTTCATTCGCTTTCATGTTGTAAATAACAACTTTTTTACTTTCTTGCTAAATAAGAAAGTATTACGGTCGAAAAAAAATCGAAAAAAATAAGTTGCGTTACAACTCCCTGAACCCTAAAACCAAAATTTTAGAAAATTTTTCAAAATGTCTGTCTGTGTGGTCACTCGCCAGCCGAAACCATACGGATGATTTTGATGAAATTTGGAATGAAGGCCTACGAGACAATTACAAGGGATGAAAATAAGGGTGTTATTTTGGGGGCAAATTTTCAAATTTTAACATAGAAGATTGAAATTCGAGTCATCAATAACTCGCATGAAACGCAATTGTTTGCATTTTTTTAAAACTTTCAAAATTGAATATGGCCGCAGTTACAGTCACATATACATTTTTTTTTGGTAGAAAATATATATTTCCGATACCGTTCAAGATATAAAAGAATTGGAAATAGATATGGGTAGTTAAATAACGGTTCTTTAAAGAGATTTCAATTTTGGTATAAATTTCCCTACATTTAAGGAGTCAAACTTAAGTATATTGTTTTCTTTTTATATTTTCTACGCAACCAGCCACTCTTATTAATGCAACTACCCCCTTCTTCTTCTAAAGCTACTAGTACAGGAGATATGAATTTTCAAATATTTAGTATTGATATTGTTATAATTTTGGTTACAAACTTGGGATTTTGGAAATAAACTTTGTTCATTTGCGCCAATGAAATAATGTTACCCTGATGAAAACACTACTTCCGGTTTCTCCGGAAATGGAAAACATTCCTCGTCTTGCTGGTATAACATACACATATTCTTACTTTGTTTGAAAGAGAGCGAAATTTTCTTTAAAACGACATGAAACAGTAGACAGTTATCTTGAAAGATAATCGAGATATCTATTTTTAACCTTCAACCACATATACACATGTAGGTATAGAAGGTTATGCAACCTACTTTTTTTCACTATCGCTAAATCGACGTATTAGCTCATTTTACAACTTTCGTCAACATCGGCCATGATCTGTGGATGTCTCGGAGTCGGGGAGTTTATTAGGGTCAGATTTTAGTTTTTATTAAATATTTCTAAAACAACTGAATATTTCAAAAGTTTAAAAATACCCATATATTGTTTAGTATTTTGCAAGAAAGTACTGTACTGTACTAGCATTCACCTAGTTAAAATAGCAACGAAAGTGTTAGCATTTGAAGTTAACAATTTATCTTCTACAAAGTGTAAATAATTTCATTAACATAACTTAATCCCGTTCCGATTATTTCTGTAACAGATTAGCATCATTTTATCCTATAAATAGTTTTTAAATTATCCAGTAATTAAAAAAAGTTTATCCCGTATATAGTAAATATAAGTTTAAAACCGTAAGATATAAAATTAAATAAGTAAGTTTAAGAATAACGATTTTATTTCTACAGTTTTGTTTACAAGCTGATAACATTTAAAGAAATATTCCTTCTAAATAATTCAAGAGAGAAGCTTAAATTACTTTAAACAGTCCCGCTTCAATCGCTACCTGTCGAGACGTGTCTAGAAAATTTTAACAAGTTTGGAATTTAACATATTTTACCCGCATTTAAGGATTTGCTCTGCGGCGGTCCCGTGAGAGATCCGTTCACTCCTATTTTTGTAGTGGAATGTGCAGTTACGTTTTTAGTTATGCATTGTAGTTATATTTCTTATTATTTTGGTTTATAAGTTGAAGTAACACTGTAACTGTATATAAATATCCAATATATTTATAAAACTATTATGATTTTTGTATATCCGACAGTGCAGTGCAGGTATCGAATTTTATAAAATAATTTCAGTTAGTGATTAATAAAGATATCCAAATAAATTTTTCGAAATGCCCGTCTACGACATTTGAGCTAAGCCGTGGTAGAGTAAATTAGAATTATACCAAACTTTCACATACTAATTAAATAATCAATAGTCCAAAGAGAAAGCCATTACCAAGCGAAGGAACACAGGGTTGTTTGTCAATTGTAAAATTGATCCTCTATTATAATGAGATATGCTTAAATTAAGCATGCACCTTTCATTAGGTATATCGTCTTATAAAAAAATCTTAACATGACAAAATTTTACGATTTAAAACATGTTACCTCGTAATCTCGTAATTTTGTTACATGAAATAACCATTCAAATCGTAGCATATGCTCGAAACAAATTGTATACTGCAAAATAATAGACACTTTTTCTACTAGGGTCCAGACAACCCGTAATCCATATTTTGGTTACGCCACTGTCCATTTTGAACATTTACTATGAATTAGTGTTTATTTGTTACATATGTGTTAGGGAAACAAAATTATGAAAATATGTACTATAATTTTATACTCAATTAATTCCATCAAAATTACCCCAGTATTAATTAATAAACTAACTAATATCTCTTAAACGGTTAACAAGGTGTATGAAAATTTCTACACGAGGTATGGATAAGTTCGATAAGTTCTTAAACGGTTAACAAGGTGTATGAAAATTTCTATACGAGGTATGGATAAGTTCGACGTTTTGATGACATGAAACTTCTTATACGTGGCGCCCCCTATGTGGTACGTGAACAAGAAAACCAAATTAAAATGTTTCTCCTTCAAAAATCCTGCTAAGTAAATTTTTAAATCAATACGTTCAAAACTTGAGGAATTATTAAAAACACTTCTTTTCAATTTTTGATTAATGTTTGCGGACATCCTGTATAAATGAAAACTTGAACTCTTTTGGAGATATTGATAGAATTGATTCAATTATAATATATCAACGCACAAACCTTCTGTCGGGAAAAATCTGCAACCCAAGGGGTTGTGTTAAAGGATGTTACCGAATAACAACCAACCTTTAAAAACAATCCCGAAGTGTTTTCGGTAATACTATTCCCAAAATAAATTTTGTTGGAAGTGCTCGAGTATTAATTTTTCTATAATGGTGGTGTATAAAGTGTCATTTGTTCTCTCTGTAGAGTAGTTGGTACACCAATTCTCCAACAAAGAACAGATCGTGGGTTCAAATCCCACTCGAGGACTTCCTTTTATATATATATATATATATATATATATATATATATATATATATATATATATATGTGTGTGTATATATATATATATATATATATATATATATATATATATTGAGATGCTTAGAAATAAGATTAATACAGGGCAAGAGTTAACAAGCTTATATTCTTCATAGTGGGCAAATTTAAATAGATTGGAGAATGCATACACTGCGGTTTAATAAGTAAATTAGTAGACGAGTGAGAGAATATGGTTTTGATTTAACTAAACAGGCTTTGTGGAATTTGCACAAGTTTGTTTATTCATAAAAAGCAATGAGCTATACCAGTAGCATGTGAGGAAGGTCAGAACGATTGATATTTGTTAGTACGATTAGTTTCGTAGAACATATTTCAGTAAAATTTAGTTTATTCAAATTATTTAAGCAATTTAGAAACTTTACAGATATTAATCACATGAAGTAGGTTAATAATAATATGTAGAACATGTATAGATTTAGTTAAAATGCAGGAACTATATAAACTTTAAGAAAGGGTTATGATAGGAACACTGTATAGTATAATTCACATACAAAGTGTACAAAAAGTGCAGGAGAAGTGGCAGTGCGTTATAAACATTAACTAGAACATGAACAACATTTTTACAATGGGATATTTTATATAAAATTACATTTTGTGTATAAAATTTACATAAATGTGTTAAACAATATGGATTTCTGAATTGACAAAGTTTTAGACTATAGAGTGAAAGTAAACAGTATTGATGTTAAAGACAGTTATAAAAACATCATAAAGTAACATTTCAAGTGATTTAGACGTTTTAAACGCAAGTTATGAGTAAAATTGTAATAAATTAGGTTAAGTATTAATTTTAAGAATTTTGCAAATTTATAGTTTTTTTAGGATAATTTAAGCTTAAAATAAATTATAAAAGCAATTAATAGAAGGTTTCCCTCGTTTTCATAAAGAAATTTACAATGTACAAGTTATATGAACATAAAATTAGAAAAGTGGGGTTAACTACCTAAAATTCTTATATGCTTAAGGAATTTATGTTAAAATTAAGTTATATGGTTTGAAGTAAATGTATTCTGATACAGTTTGTCATGTAGATTACGAATATGTAATTAGTTTAGGTGTAAAATATAGAATTTCTTAGATATATGTAAAATTAGATTATAAATTGACAAATTGCAAAGCTTCGAAGCAAAATAGGGCTTGTGAGGTATCTTTTTATGAGGAATTTTGACCTGATTCCAAATCTGCTTTCAAAAAGTAAATCCGACTTATTTTAAGAAAGTTATAGCATAATTTGTATTTTAGTTAAGTTAACAATTTTGTTTAGACCAATCAGAGCTTGGATCTTTTGTGTGTATGGTACAGAAAAAGTTGAAATTTTGGTATCTAAGAGAAATGTATATAAGGAATTGCTCCTGATTTCTCGCTCTCTTGTCTATTGTCTCTTGCCTTTTGCTTTTGTGCTCTTGCTTTTGGTTTTTTTTTTTCATTTTTATGACTAACAAGTCAAAGTGTTAATAGTGTTTGGTATTAACATGTATGTTACAAGATACGTTTATATTATCGGATTTTTGAAACGCGATCAATGAAGAGTCGAGACCTCAGAAACAATTGTTTTAACCTATAACTAAATTTAAAAATTAGGTTACCGATATAATTGTCGATTATAATAAAATAAAGTGCTTAATTGAAAATATATAAGCAATATTACGTTACATCACATTTACCACGAAGAAAAGTCGTTCATCAACAAATTGGATCTGGATGAATTATGGAAATTTATAGAGCACCATTGTGAACAGCAAAGCAGTATCATCGGCTACACATGGGAAAAAGTCTACATATTCTAATATGGAACCAGCCAAATGAAAACATCCTTGGGAAAATGCAGTAACACATGTGAGTGAAATTTTATTATCATAACCCATTTGTTGCATTGATTATTCGTTTGATTTCCTGTATTTATGTTTTTATTGATTATATGTGTAAATGTTTGTGCGACAACATGGTATAAATATCTGTAAGGTAAATGAACCGGTGTTATTATCCACATTATCATTTTATTTTTGAACAAAACAGAATTGAACTCACATATTTTAGATCGTTTATTGACATTTTTGACAGGCTGCATTTCACTTAATTCAGTTAGGACGCTACGCATGCGTTATTGTGCAGGTTCAACTAAGGTCTGTTTCATATACCAACCAATTATTATAATTTACAATTTATTTGACAAAAAACATTTTTATGTTTGAAATAAAATTTTCCATGATTTCACAATTACATTTTAACGCAATTAAAATAATTTCAAAGAATAAATTATTTTTATTTTATTTGCCAACAATAAGCGTTAAAGCTAATGAACCCTATCCCCAATTGAGATAATTTGAGCTAGTACGGTGCAGCATAATTTTATTCTTAAAATAAAAGAAATTATTATATTATATTTATTTATAATTATTTAAACAAAATATTTAAACCCATTACTATATATAATATATATATATATATATATATATATATATATATATATATATATATATATATATATATATATATATATATATATATATTTTCTTATTCTTTTTGGTTTTATTAGATCAGCTGGATGTTTAATGAATGTTTTTTGGCCTG
Source organism: Vesta saturnalis (assembly GCA_036346205.1). Lineage (NCBI taxonomy): Eukaryota > Metazoa > Arthropoda > Insecta > Coleoptera > Lampyridae > Vesta > Vesta saturnalis. The sequence goes on from JARFJB010000682.1 coordinate 2,926,516, forward strand.
AATTTTCGCAAATTTATTCCTTGCTTTTCAAAGGCTACAAAGAATAAATTTGCGAAAATTCACATAATAAAGTGCATCCAGCTGATCTAATAAAACCAAAAAAGAAAATAGAAAATAAAAATAAAATATCATTTTGCAAGATCAATATTCATTCAATTATATATATATATATATATATATATATATATATATATATATATATATATATATATATATATAAAAGCATGCATCATATATTTTAGTTTTAGTTAGAAATCATAATTAGAGAAATTTTTAAAGGTGACAAAGGTCCTAGGGAAATATACATTATGCTTAAATTTGTGCAAAATTATTTTTTTTGGCGTTTTACAATAATTAGTAATTTATTATACAATACGATAAAGGAGAATTTTAACATCGAGTAGAAAATAATCTACTAGTGTCTTTGGTCTCACGCATGTCTTAAAAAGTACTTATAATTAGAAGCATTGCAAGACAAAAATATAATAAGCCTTGTAATTTTTATTATGTTTATCACGCGGAATTGTAAAACTTAATTTCTGTTTTAGGAATTCCCCAATTTGGGGAATACCAGACTTATGAAGCTCAAAATATAAATTATTGACATATCCACAGCAAGCGTCCAACGAAAAAGCCCTTTTTAGAATGTCATATATTGAGATGTTTGAAAATTTGCCTGAAATCCTTTTGCAAGAGAGATCACGGTAGCCTCTGTTTAGAACAAATGAACCACAAACACAGGTACGTAGTCAGCTGGACGGTAACAAAATCAATAGAAGGAAAGTCATAAAGCCAAGCACCAGATCTGTTTTGGAAACCATCAAACACTGCCTTATGTGGATTTGACGAATACGCGATACTTATTGATACCATCATAGATAAATTAACTCTTATTTAGGTGGGTAGTACATTTCTTTTCTGTTTTTGGAATATAATTCCCGGAAAACACTACAAATAATGTAAAAATATCAAATTACATTTTAGAATTTTCAGTACATGCATAAACTATACGTATCCAACCTAACCCAGTGAGATGGGTCGTGGCCCTTGCCTACTTCAAATTGATTAAAACGGTTCTTGATCAAACTCACAAAAGGTTGATACTGGGTAAATAAAACGATTATGTCACGAAGGCGCCACCTAGTTTTACATTTCTAACACGAAAACGAGATGAACACTGTCTAATAGATCGGATAAGGTAGGAACGCGAACTGTTCACATGTTTAAATTTTAAATTCTTAATTTAGTATTTGTGATTTAAATGCAAATAAGATGATTTTCCACACAAATATGTTAAAACGATTGGCACTACACGTAGTGACACTAACGATAATGCATGTTCATCGAGCATTTAACACTGTATAAAATTTAAATTGTTTTACTTTAAATATACGAGCATCCCAACAGTAAAGCTTCCCAATTTAATTTCTTTAACTCGCAAATCTTAATTTGGCATTTAAACACCGTTTTTCACACATCACTCATTTTTCCACATCACAGTAATTCAATACACTGAATCAGGATAACAAAAAAACGCAAAACCGCAACAGGGAGATCGCGACGCACTTTCCGCTAAGGTTCTGCGGATATCGGTTACCTTTATGGATCGTCATAGTATCAACATGAAACCTCCTTAACTCTACAAATACAATAACCAAAATTTAATTAATCCGCTGAAATGATAAGAATTCGTGGGAACAAATACTATAAATATACTTATCTCTCAACTAAATGGAATCTCAATACTCAACTGGTGCATAAAATATTATCACTAGCAATAGATAAGCAATCTAAAGGAAACTGATGCCGACAAAACTCGCCAAATCAATTCCTCAATAATAAAACGCACTAATTATATCAACAACAGAACGAAAACAAATTTTCTTACAAACGTTTTTTAAAATTTCAACATTTGATTAAATCGTAAACAAATCCCTTTCCTAACAATAACCAAAATAAAAATATAAAACTTCCCAAATTCTCAAATAATTTATTACTGCAGGATCTTCCGCATTTCTAGATAAAATTCAATTACCCAAAGTTCAATAACACGTGCCATTTCCCCCACTATCCCAATCCAACTAAAACAAAACTAATTAAAGACACACTAGCTAAAGAACACAGTCCGACAATCAACTGTACAAAACGCTATCTACATTACTAGCAATGCTCATCTTCCAGACAACACAATAAATTCTCACGCCTTCATACACGGAAATCTAACGCCTTGTAAGCGGCTTTGATTGGTGCGCTTAAACCCCATGTCAAAAGGATACGAGAACGACCGGGCCGCAGTTTTCCATTATTTCACAACCGTATACTCGAGACATAATGTTGCAGAAGCTACGCCTACTTGAGCAGTCGCCTCTTACAACTTGTTCCCCCACAAGGGTACTTGGCACAAAATAATCATTCACTAAAACTATAACCCAAAGATATCTAAACGTTACATGAAAAAACCGTATCGTTAAAACTAAATTATCTACATGGCTAACAAATATAAAAACAATATATAGTATTACTCATACATGACATTCATAAATTCGTTGAAAATCCTGTCTGAAATCTGGATCGCCAAAATAAACACCTAATCGACAAGAAACACGCTCTTGTTTATTGATGATTTTTGTAAGAACCTTCGTTGGTTCGGCGACATTTCGGCAAACTCTTCAACCTACTAATAATCTCATTCTGCTTCACGTTATTCGAAATGAACTGATGTCTGCTATGCGTTCCTTATTAATTATACGTTCGCTGACATTCACTTCCTCTACTTTTGCTGCCTTACTCTCGTTATTACATTTTGCTGGTTTTCATGTGGATTCCATAAGAGGTCTATTGTGTGTTGTTGGTTAACGACATGTATTAGGAAGTTTCCGTTCGTCGTGTCGGGTATTAAGATAGCCTGGGCGTTTTTTGATTTATACAGCTTCTCTTATTATTTCCTTGGTTAGATGTTCTACTGTGCTATCCTTCTGGTCTTACCGAAGTTGGTACTGTGTGATGTTCGATTGGACATGTGCTAAAGGACTCGGTTGTGGTATTTTTCCTTACTGCTAATCGATGTTTTTCCAGCCTAGTACGTGCGATCACAGTCTCTACACGTAATCTCATGTATTCGTTATAAACACAAGATCAAAACATATTTAACACATGAGCAGATCGGAACCATATTGCTTAACCCAACATCGATTAGCAGTAAGGAAAAACGCCACAACCACATCTTTAACACATGTCCAATTAACATCAAACAATATCACACAAAATCAAAAAACGCCCATAAGTACCCTTTAGCTAGGCATGGAAGACCTGAAGTGTTTCAACTTCTTCGAGAACGATTTGAAGAGACAGGAAATGTCATATACAAAAAAAAGAGATATAGAAAATCGTACAGTTGCAAACGAAGAAAACAAGTTGACAGTTTCATTAAATTTAGAGGAAAATCCTCACGCAAGTGTTCGTCAGATTGCGGTACAAGTAGATATGAGCAAAAGTTCAATACAAATAATTATAAGCAAACATAAATATCACCCATACCATTTGTGTTAGCATCAAAGCCTACGACCGCAAGATTTCGCAAGTCGTGTCGCATTTTGCAATATTATTTTGGACAAAATTAACCAGGAAGCTAATTTTGTTGACTTTGTGCTATTTAGCGACGAAGCAAGTTTTAACAGCATAGGAGTCGTTAATAAACATAATAGTCACTATTACTCCGTTGAAAATCCACACTGGGTACGACAAGTAGATTACCAGCATCAGTGGAGTGTCAATGTGTGGGGTGGTATTATCGATACTGATGTTGGTGTAATAGGACCTTTCTTTTTCGATGGTTAACTGACCGGCGAAAGATACCTGAAATTCCTTCAAAAAGATTTGCCACAATTGGTCGAAAATTTGAATCTACATACTCGACAAGTTATGTATTACCAACATGATGGAGCCCCGTCGCACTACCATAATCGAGTACGTCAGTTTTTACAAAATTGGCGCGAAGATGGCTGGATAGGTCGGGGTGGTTCCATTGTTTTCCCTGCGAGATCACCCGATCTCAATCCCCTAGACATTTTTCTGTACCCTTCAACATGTCAAAGCAACCTTTACTAGGCGGCTGACAATGTGTATTGCTGCAAATGGAAACATGTTTGAACATTTAATATAAAATTTGTAATTCATTGTGTTCTTTACTTCCATTTTCAGTTTCAGTTAAGTTTTAAGTTAAAGTTTATAGTTATGCAGTTCTGCGAGTAAATAATTATTAAGCGTTGCTCTGTTATAGTTAATAATAGTTAATAATAATGTTGAATTGTGTCATAAACTTATAGCTTTACGTTTTATAGCAATTGGCATTGTTTCATTTTTGTTTTTCTTTGAATTATGATATTGTCTTTATTTTATACTGTGACAAATTCAACAAAAATAAAAAATGTTCACAATTTTCAACTTTATCACTAAATAATTAAAAAACACTTAGGAAGAGATAGTAAAAAGTGAGTATCTATTGAAAGCCCGTAAAAAACGCTATTCAAAATCTGTAATAAAATACAGAGTGTGCCATTTAAAAAAAAATGAGAAAAATAACATTGAGCAAATTGGACCACCCTGTATATGCAAAGAAAAGAGTCTGCAATCTGAATATAGAAGTTAAAACTAGACAGATTGGGAAAACAAATCCCAAAATTTCACTCTGATATCTTTCAAGACGGCGGAATAGGAGCCTACTTAATTGACTAATTTTTTTACATAGAAATGTCAATAACTTAGTAACCGTTAGTCATAGACCCATAGTACCTTATATCATTCTGCTCATCATTTAACAGCGAATTAAAATATACAAAAATATATAGTGTTCCATTAAAAAACACAAGTTTAGTGCAGTACTCGAAAATGGGACACCCTGTATATACAGGGTGTCCCATTATTAATGGTACATAGAACCATGGTAGAATCCTGATCTAAAATTATGACGATTTGCCAAATATGACAATAAAATGTTGATAATTAAGAAGTTACAGGGTGTTAAAGTGAAAATTATTAAATTGTTAATGGCTCTAACTTTTTTAATACCCTGTATTTCTGTACTAAATTTAGTGGAAAGTTTTACAGACCTAAGGCGCACCGAACCGTAGAACAATATATTAAATGGCTTTTGCCAGTGGCCTACAACATAAATGATAATCCCCTTCACCTCTCCTAAATATTACGCCACTGTGCAAATATCAATTTCAACTATAAATTCACATATTCCAATGTCTTGTATGTAAAATATGTACTCTTGTTAAGAACCCATAAAGTGGATAATAATCGAGATATTAACCATTAAAGAGGTAAAAACACTGTACCATTAATTATGAGACACCCTATATATATATATATATATATATATATATATATATATATATATATACATATATATACACACAGTGATGGGCAAATGTGTGGAACCAAGTAAATATTTCTGGAGTTTTTAGAGACATTAACATGAAATTTGGAAGGTATATATTCACTTAGATAGAACATTTCCCCAAAAATGGGTTGGAAGAAGAGGTACAATTGAATGGCCTGCACGATCACCCGATCTGACTCCTTGAAATCAAAAGTTTATTTTCGTCGACCAAACACCTTGCAAAAACGACCCGATAGAATAATCCAGGAGACTCGGAAAATCTCACCCGAAGTAATAGCCAATGGGAATTTACGAACAGAATAGTTAACTGTGAAGAAGTCACAGTTTGAACATTTACGTTAAATTTATTTCCACTTTGTGTAGTACTCTTGTTTAATTTTGTTTTTTTATTTATATAACTTTCATTTGTGTTATAATGTGATTCTTGCGTTTGTTTCACGAACTAATAATCGGCTTTGAAATAAAATATAGCGAAATCCATATGTTTGAAATCGTAATATAATACTCTATACAAATTTAAAATAATATACGGGGTGTGTCATTAAAAAGTCCGCATTACTTTCAGTTAAACCGGAAGCTCAAAATCGTTAAAAATATTCAAAACAAATGCATAATGATTTTAAAATACGCCCTGTATATATATATATATATATATATATATATATATATATATATATATATATATATACAGGGTGTATTTTAATCACCGACAAACGAAAACTGGAGATTCTATGATTCAAAATAAGACAAAATGATCATAAACGCTTTTCCGAAAATGCTTCCTAACCGAGATATAGGTTGATTAAAAATACTTTTTAAGGTTTTTAAAATTCTCAAAATCTACAAAAGATTTGGTACACTTAAATTTCTAATGAAACGTGTGTAGAAAATGATGGAGAAACATTTGAACATTTAATTCAATTTTATGCTTTCAATTAATAAAATTCCAAAATTATTTTTTCTCAGAAACAACAAAAGATAGGTTGGTAAGAGTCTTAATAAAAGTCATCACAAATATGTCATAGAATCCAAAATGAAATAAAAATAGGGCATTGCATTTAAAAATTGAAGTGAGATAGCGCCACCTGGCGGTGATGGGCGTTGATTCAAATCTTTGTGCCAACAAATGTGCGCCCTTGGAAGATATTTACAAAATATTTTCATAATTTAAAATCTTCATCCGCTCTCGAGATATTGCACTGTCCCATTCCTCGCTGAACACGCTGTATATATATATATATATATATATATATATATATATATATATATATATATATATATATATATATATATATATATATACATATATGTGTGTGTCAATATGCAAAATCTTTCCCGTAATTTTAGGGAAAACAAAAGTAAAATAAACAAACTGTAAATAGTTCTGACGTTTTTGACGCATTCCACAATTGTCCCAATTCCAGCTATCTAATCTTTAACTTGTAAATACAACATTGCATTTTTTAAAATTTATGTTGAACTTTAATCCTTATCTTACACCTTATAATTAAATTCACAAACAATGTACTATTTTTGCATGAAATTCTAGAACGATATGATTGTCAATTTTTCGTTTGGATAAGTAATATCACTAATGTTCATATACTGGACCCAACCATTAATTAATACATGTCAATTACTTGTCCCTTCACATAGTAATATTCACATACAATGAATACAAAATACAGAAGTTTTCATTACTCAATTTTTCACCTACTTAAAAAAAAACACGTGACCGCGGAGGTCATTCTACACTACTCAAATATTTAGGATACTCAATAGTATACATCGGCTCGGTCAAAATGAAAGACCTTATCTCCGCTATATACAAAATAACTAAAACTAAAATAATAACGGGTTGTTGACGTCGTAATTTAACCAAAAATACGCTAACATAAACGCTTTAAACAAAGCCGCCACAGATTTTCTGAGTCAACACACTCCCCTGTATACAATCTATATCGCTTTAACACCTTCCGCGTTATCGCTTACTTCCACGGGCATTTAGACCCTTAAAGTCTATATGACTTCTACATTTAAAATCCGGTCTTCGACTGACTAATTACCAATGAAAAATTTCTCCTCTTCCGCATTACACAAAAACATGCACACACGCATACACGCGCACACACGCACACGCCCGCTTCTACAAAACACCGATAATACAACTTAAAAGATTTTCAATCCTATTTAATTAATTTTTAGTCTTAGTTTGACTTATGTTAAGAAACCATAGCACGCCGTTTTACCCTTTATTAATAAAATTCAACAATAAATATAATCCTTAGATGAATTTTAGTGTTTCTTTTAAATATCTTATGAAATTTAAATGTTGCTTTTTAATATGTACTTATTTAATATGTAAGTTTAATTCACGTGTATTAAGAATTAAAATATGTAATACCAAATCAAGACGAACATGTTAAATGGACTGAATTAAAAGTAAGATTAAACGTGATTACTCAAAATTATCAACCGACATATTAATATAGCTATTTAAAATGTCGTTTTGTTAATTTTAATTAGTCGCTGCGATCGGTGGTGAGTTTTGAAACAGTAATGATATAGAGCCGGCTCTGATCCACATTATATGAATTTTGTATCAAGGTCAATTCAGTTAGTCAGTCGTGCACGTGCGGACTCCATCGTTAATCATATAGGGCCGATCCTGATCCCCACGATGAAGATATAGGGCCGATCCGGACCTAACGAAAAGTATGTGAGAGAGAAAAAGAGAGTGCGCCTGTTTTGATCCAGCAGTACTGCTCTATGCTATCGTGGTTCAGTCAAGGTCGAATAAAGTTTGTGTGAATCGCATTACAATTCGTCTTATATAAACCGCAGCGAGCTGTGTTGAGATCAGTCAGTTAGCAAATATGGAGTTGATAGTGTTAAGCCAAAGCACCTATTGCAAACCCTTTAAAAATGTGTGACCTTGAACTATCGAAAAAGTATAAAGTGATAAATGTGGCAGTAATTAAGGATGTGTTCATAAGTAGTTTGGGGTGCAGCCGGGAAAACAACAAACATAACATTTTGTTATTAATAGTACCCCCCACCCATTAACTAAAATCATAGTGTTTAATCGTAGCGCAATTGTGAGCAAGTAAAATCATGCAGGCAGCAATAAAATCATTTCTGGAACGATCAAAACTTAGAAGTTCGCCACTACATATGGATACCCTACATAGTTGCAGTAACTTGTGCTGTTGGAATTGTCAAAATAGTGATGGTAGTAGTAAGATGAAAGTTATACTTCTCCTAACACTGACTGGTCTCAAGATAAGGATGAACTGTATAAACAAGCAGCTAACGAATACTTAATCGATTGTGCTTATTATAAACTATCGAACGATACTCATCATGCAAAACATATTGAAATTGGATAGAGTACACACCTCAACCTTGCACCAGTCGTGCGTATAGGGTGTGGCAACTGCGATAAAAGTAATAATGTAGTGTTAGACATGAAGGAATGGAATGAACTTCTAAGATGGCATTCATATGTAGAATTACAATTTTTCCGATCCCAAGAAATTGAAAATAAAATTGATTGGTCAAATGTAAACGAAGAAGAAGATATAATCTATGATCAACATTATGAATCTCTATCTAGCAATCTTGGTATTTATTACAATTGGGAATTAATTAAAGGATATGACAGAATTTTGAAAACTGTTATGATAGAAAACTACAATTGCTGTTCTTGCACATTCAACTCACATAGTATAGAAGAACTATTCAATTTAAAGGATATAATAAGCTATAGATTGGAATTTCTTGAATCTTACAATCTGGTGTGTTTTTATGAAAAGTTCATACAACAAGTTGTTGATTACCGTTGTTTTCGTGAGAAAGAATTCCGTGGTGGTGAAGATGACATTTATAAAGATATTGATGATGTTATAAATGCTAAGTATAATATTAATTCAAATAACACTGTATGTTTAATGGAAATTTTGTATTATCGTCCTGCTTATCTAATGTATAGCATTTACTGAATAAAGAAATAACTATGATTTGTTTTTCTCAATTTAGGTATAAATACCCCATTCTATCCATCCAGGTAAACAATGTTAGTTAAGAAGCGAAAGAGTGTAGGTGGTGGAGGTGGTTTAGTGAATGGTCTAATTAATAAACTTCGGTTTGAATTGCATTTACCTGGTTACCAGTATTGCGGTCCTGGTACAAAGTTAGAAAAACGACTCGCACGCGGTGACCCCGGTATTAATCAATTAGATGCTCAGTGCAAACTTCACGATATCAGTTACAGAGATTTAGATAGTAGACATAAAGCGGATAAAATTTTACAAAAAAAACCTTGGGAACGCTTTAAATCATTAGACGCAACATTAGGTAAACGAACTGCAGCTTTAGCAGTCAATACCGCCATGAAAGCAAAGAGAAAATTAGGAATGGGGTGTAAACGTCGATCTAATCTGAAGAAGAAGAAAAAATGCAATGGTGAAAATTTATTGCATTTACGAAAAACAATAACTAAAAAAATTAAACCTAACGGAAATTTCACAGACACAATAAAGTCAGCGCTTTCAACGGCAAAACGTGTGGTAAAAAGTTTAGGAGGAAAGAAAAACATTAAAGTTCCTAGAGTAATTCCCCTACCTAAACAAGGAGGGTTTTTACCATTTCTCATTCCGTTATTCGCAGGATTATCAGCAATCGGTGCTTTAGCTGGCGGTGCATCAGGGATTGCTAAAGCAGTCAATGATGCTAAAAATGCTAAAAAATTTCAGGAAGAGACATCGCGTCATAATCGCATGCTGGAATCGGTCGCTATAGGCTCCATGAATAAGAAAGGCGGAGCACTGTATCTAAAACCAAACAAATCTGGTGGTGGTGCATTATACTTAAAACCGTTTCCAAAAAACTGAATAGATTACCCGAAAGACCGTTAACGGATATTGATTTGAAGAAATACACCAAAAATGTCTCCTGCTTTAGGTATTTTTATGAGAGATAGCATGCCTAAATTACCACGGAAATATGAATCTGGATTATTAACTTAGATAGCCAAAGAGGACCAGGCACCCATTGGGTTTGCTACAAAAAGCGTGGTAAAACAGTATGGTATTACGATACTTTCGGTAATATTCGACCACCGATCGAAGTGATTAACTACTTTCGGGGGTGTAAAATATATTATAATTACAACCAAGATCAAGAGCTTAATACAATTATTTGCGGACACCTATGCCTACAATTTTTATGTAAATAATCAGCACATCAAATTTTCTCAGTTATGTCAATAACATTCAGTTTATAAGGTGTTGGTAACACAGCTAGCTACAACTTCTATCCACCGATAGAGCTAGATTTGGGGAAGAAATACGTTATTGGATTGGTTGGATTTTACGGCTGCAACAGAATTAGAAACATTTATACAGGCAACGATAGATTTTATTTTAGAACAAATCCATCTCATTTGCAAGGGATTAATATTCCACACGGTTCCAATGAGTTAGATGAAATTAACGATTATCTAAAATCTTAAATACCCACAGAAAAGTTTATCATTAGAGCAAACAACAATACACTTAAATGTGAGATAAACAGTTCATTTGAGATCGATTTTACTAAAGAAAATTGTATTGGGCGCATGCTAGGGTTTGAGTCTAAAATATTAGAACCAAATATTTTACGTACATCTGCGTTACACATCCAAATACTTAAACACACTAATCTACACGTAGAGTGCAACATTATAAAGGGATCTTATCGAGACGGGAAACCTGTTAAAGTATTACATGAGATTGATGTTTTAGTTCCTCCAGGTTATCGTCTAGATAAAACTCCAAGCAATACTCAATATTTAGAAGTAAACACTGACATTATTAGTATTATAACAATTAATTTGACTAATCAAAAGGGTGAATTAATAGACTTTGGTAAAAGTGAACTATTCACTGTACGCTTAGAACTAAAAGAACATGGGTCTGAGAATTAATCCAGGACCAATTCCATCTTTCAAAAATTCATATAAAAGACATCATCCCTACAGTAAGTCATTAATTAGTCATCAACCTTCAGTGCGGTTAACATCTGCAGAGAAATACTTTTTAATATCAATTGGTTTAAAAGTTCTCAACCACAATGGCAGAATCGTTAAACGTCTTTCAAAACGTATCTTCCACATGGATCTTCTAAATATGGACCTTCCGAAGAAATACGAATCTTAATTCAAAGTCAAGATCTAATTACGGCTACTTATGATAGTTTTCTGTACATAGAAGGTAAACTTGAGCTCAAAAAAGAAGATGAAAGCAAAAGCATGCAGCTTAACCAACAATTTCCCGAACTTTCTTTTCGAAGAAATTCGTTATGAGTTAGGTGGTCAGAGTGTGGATGTTTGTAGAAATCCAGGAATAACATCTACGCTTAAGGGATATATTTCTTATACGGCAAGCATATCACTAAGCCATTTGGGATGGTCACCAAAGAATGAAGAACCATTACAAGTAGAATTCGATGAGCAAGATAGAGAAAAATCTTTTACAGTATGCATACCATTGAACCACATATTTGGAATAATGGAGGATTATCGTCAGGTAATCGTGAATATGCACCAAGAGTTAGTTTTAATTCGATCTAGAAGCGATACAAACTGTTACTATGGTGAAGTTGATGCCGCATTAACCTTAAATAAAATTCAATGGAAAGTACCGCACTTAACACTTAGTGATGCTGCGAAGCTTAACTTGTTTCAAGGAATTAATAAAAACTCTATTATTACTGTTCCATTTCGTCAATAGATAACCTGCTTTAAAACAGACAACCTTAGACATATGGCCAATAAAAACATCCACTCAATTGGAAAAACAACGTTGGATAATACTAGTTGTATTCCAACAGGGTAAAAGGTATACAAGGTCCGCAAGGGCCGGAAATTTTGATCACATTAACGTCAGAAATCTTAAAGTACATCTGAATTCTGAATATTATCCATATGAAGCAATGCATTTGAACTTCAGTGCTAACCAGTGCCTATCACAAGTTTTTGAAATTTCGATATGATTACTATGGTGAAGATGATAAAGATGCATTATTCAACTATTCCGAATTCAAATCATGTCCAGTATTTGTAATGGACTGCTCTAAACAAAATGAATCCTTAAAAAACTCAACAGTGGACATTAAGTTGGAAATGGAATCTCTAACACTTTTCGATAATGGAATCGTTGTCTATGGTCTTATTCTCCACGATGCTATTGTGCATTATAGCTCACTCACTGGAGAAGTAAAAAAATTATAATATACACTCTGTATGTCTAGTATATAACTAAAAATGTTGTAATTATTCGTTTAGTTTTATTTCATCCGCCAAAGATGAAAGTAATTGCTCAAAAACAAAAACTTCCAATTCAAAATCATGAGATTGGTGAGGAAAAAGCTAATGCTCCAGAACACGGCAATTTACTTCCTAATAGTATACGCGGAATTAAATGCGGTCCCTCCAATGGCGGCAAAACGAACGCAATGATTAGTCTGCTTACTGAGAAAAATAGTTTGAAATTTAAACATATATACGTATACTCTAAGTCATTGAATCAAAACAAGTACAAACTTTTACAGGAAATCTTACTTTCAATGAAGGATATAGGTTACTTCACCTTCAGTGATAATCATGGTGTGATTGAGCCTAACTGTGCAAAATCACACTCTATTTTTATCTTCGATGATATTGCTTGTGAAAAGCAAAACAGCATAAGGGCATATTTTTCTATGGGTAGGCATAACTATATTGACTGTTTCTATTTGGGTCAAACTTACAGTAAAATTCCAAAGCAATTAATTCGTGATAATGCGAATCTAATTATATTATTTGAGCAAGATGAATTAAACCTAAACACGTGTATGAGGATTATATAAGCTCCACCATAAGCGTGAAATTGTTTCGTGACATGTGCTCAATGTACTGGATAGATCCGTTTGGTTTCATGATCATAAAAAGGATACTGAAGTCAATAATGGCCGTTATAGGAAAAGATTTGATGAACATATAATACCTTAAACTGCTTTCAGTAGTTACTGACCCGTTTAGGTATTAACAGCCATCAGTTCAGAGAAAACTGGTACCTGTTCCGTCGTGAACCCGTTTTGCTACAAACGTTTAATGAATATATATATATATATATATATATATATATATATATATATATATATATTTGAGATGTTTAGAAAGAGGTAATAGAAGTATCGGACAGCTTACATGACATTTGGGTCATAAAAGGGTAATTTCTGGCTCGAGACAAGTGCGAGACACAATTTTACATAAATATGGTTCACGATGTGTTTAAAATAAATTTATTTGGTATAAATTGATCTGAATATCATTTGCTAAGTTTGGTTTCATCATAAAAAGCAATTTGTTGCTACCAAAATTGTCAAAGATGTTAAATATCATTATTTCGTAGAGTCATTTTAGTAGTGCAATTTTTACAATAAAATTCAATTTTTCAAAGGTAATTTGGCAAGTAGACATTTCACAGGTGTTTAAACATGGACTATGTAGTTAGGATTATGTTAGGGATAAGGTATGTTTAGTTTTTAAAAGCAGGAAATACAAAATTTTGTTAAAAGGGTTATAATATGGATAGTATAGACAATTTTCGACACATTTTTGTTAGTGAATTAGTGACAAAACTTATAATAAATAATTCACAAGAAGAAAGACATTTAGAACATTTTGGCATACAAACATTTATAGTGCCGTACAATTTATAGTGTAAAAATCCCAAAACAGTGTTAGACGATGAGATTTTTCAATGCAAGACTAAATAACATTATGCATTGCAAATAAGTAGTGTGAACAATAAAGACAAGTTGTACAAACCTTAAACATAACATTTTATGTGCTAAAAACATTTTTTAATATGAATTTATTTCATATTTAAAATTTAAGTATGGTTACGTTGTAAATTTTAGATTTTTCACATAATTTTATACTTTTTCCATATTATTAGATTTAGTTTTTGCTCTTAAAGCAAATAATAGATGTTCTTTCACAATATAAATAAGTTTTTTATAAGGATACAGCGTTTTATCCGCAAAATTATTCCAAATATAAGGTGATTTCTAGACAAATTTACAAAAACTTAAAATTTTCATTAAATTAAATGTTTGAATTTAAAAAGATATGTTTTCTTATGTAAATTGTCCTCAGAATTCCATTTTCGCAAGTAATTTTAGTGTAGCTTGTAAGTGTGTATAGTTAGTAGCTTAATTTGATTAGATTAAGTTGTTTCGTTTATTAGTGGTAGGATTTATTGCTTATTAGGTGTCCTTTTATTCGAAATTTCACATAGTTTTCATTTCTGTTTTTAAATTTCATTTCCGACCATGTATAAGAAAGTTACGGCCAAAATTCCATTTATGTACAATTCTTAATTTTGATTAGCCAATCACATTCATTGTAAATTTTGCAATATGGCTGTAAAAAAATTGAAATTTCTGTAGCAACCAGAAACCTATAAAAGCAAGAGCTCAGGAAGTCATTCTCTCTCCAGTTTTGTTCAAAAGTGAAAAGATTAAAACAGTGTTGCTAAATTCGTGTTTACATAACCTAATTTATTTTCGTCGAGAAAGTTTACGGTACGAATAATTTCGAGCACTTGTTTTATAACTTCGGTCAAAATTAAATAGTTCGGTCATCGATACCTGTCGTTGTTAATAAATCATTGCTGTACGATTAATTGATGTCACGATTTTGTGTAAAATTTGTTTTCATGTTTTCCGATTTAAAATAATTCTGAAATACCAAATTAAATTCCATTTTTATTTGGTGAAAAGTTGTTTTATTTATCCGGACAATTCCTCTTAAATAAATATTATATTTTCGGTAACTAAAATAAAAATTGTGTTAATAAAAATCTTGAATACTAATAATACATTTTAACCGAAATCAGTCATAAGGATTTAAAACCATTTTAATAAAAGTTACCATAGTAAATAAGTGTTTGAGGTTGCCGTTTTGGAAAAGAAAACATCTTGAAGATTGGAGGTTGGTGTCTTCGAGAACCGAGATAGCAGTTGGATATTCGTAACAACAACATCCGAGTGAACATTGCCTGCCTCCAGCTGAAGTTTGAAGACATCTTTCAATCGACAGGAAGGATTGTATCTGTGAGTTTTAAAATTTTTTATAACCCTGTCATTGGTATTTCCCTGCAATCTATATTTGTTTTATGTTATTAATTAAGAATTTCAATTATTTACCTGTGTAAACACCTGTGAAGCAAATCTTTTCCTTTTCTTTTCTAAATTTTCACATTTTGATCCAAACATTAAAATTTCTTAATTATTTGACAATTTTTGACAGTTTTAATTATTTTCACTTAAAGTCAGTAACGCATGCGTTAGAAAGCAAAACTTATTCAGAACAAATTTTATACGTCAAATTCAATTTAGTATAGGATATTTCTTATACAAAATATATTATCTTCAACTAAATCCTTGAACCCTTTCCCCATTGAGATTAATCATAATCTAATAATAAACAAATTATTAATAATTTATCATTTCAATTTATTGGCACCGCAACGTGTGGGCACGATTTAGTTTGAAGTTTTGGATATAAAAGCACAAAAATTTTATAGATATTTAGTTTTTATTTTTTCGTTCATTGTTATTTGTTATTAGTTATTGTTTATTGGGTTTATTAGTGTTACGATTTTTATAAAAAAGGGCAAATTTAGTTAGTACAACTAGTGAATGCAAGATCGTAGGGTAACTAGATCAGGTAAAGTTTACGGACCTAAAGATATTGAGGTAAAAGAGAAAAGACAGGATCTAGTTACAAAGATGGAGGATATTGAAAAGGATGTTGAAACACAACAAGAAGGGGGAAGTCCAGTGAGAGAAAGCAAAAGCTTAGACGTGGACATGATAATCGCCATGTTAATGAAAGCGGAAGAAAGTAGGAAGCAAGATAAGAAAGAAGCGGAAGAAAATAGGAAAGAAGCGGAAGAAAATAGAATAAAAGCTGAGGAAAATATTGATAGAAAATTTAACAAGCTTGAAGAAAATAGGAAGCAAGACATGAAAGAAGCAGAAGAGAATAGAAAGGAGGATATGAGACGACTGGTAGAAAGTATCGATAGACAAGTGAGTAAGTGGGAGGACGATAAGGAGAAGTTAGTGCATAAAATGGACAAAACGAAGGAAGAATTAAGCAATAGCAGAATTATGTCAAAAACAAGGAGACGAAGAAGTACCCATTTGTTTTCTTTCGAGAATTTTAAAAGTGCATGAGATCAAATACACTACAGCAGAAAAGGAACTATGGCCATTGTTTACGCAGTAAACAAATTAAAATTTTATCTATTAGGCAACAAATTCAAAATTGAAACGACAACTCTGCAATAACTTTTATGAAAACAACTAATTTTAAGAATCATAGGATGTACCATTGGTCGTTACTTCTGCAGGAGTATGATTTCGACATATCTCATAGACCAGGCAAGGATAATGTGAGCAGATGCGTTAAGCAGGAAGGATACATGACATCCACGAACAAATATGTTTTCAGGTGGATAAGAATAGGATGAGAACAAGAAACAGATGGGAAATTTGCAATAAATTAAGAAGGTACGATCATGACCTAGAAGAGTTGAAAGAACGTGAAACACCTCGAAATTTTCAAATCGGCTGGGAAAATTGCATGTGGAATCAAGAGATGCCATATAAATTTGAAGGAAAGAAGCAAGAATCGCCAATGCTATTTTTGAAAATATAGAAGAATATTTTAACGACATCAAGGACAATAAACAAAGAATGCGTTTGGTGAGAAAGATGCTAAAGGAATGCCGAACTATGGTACAATTTAGTACAAGAGCAATGTACCGATTATAAGCACTTCAAGGAATTATTTACCAAACAATATTGGAGTGATGTCCAACAAAATGTAATAAGGAAGAATTTTCAAGGGCGAATATGACAAAAACTATGGCACTTCAAGGGAGATTTATGTGATGAAGAAATACCAAATAGCAAGATACTTACACCACCGATGAATGAACAAGAAATAGTCCAATATTTAGCAAGGCAACTGGAGAATAATGTGGCAGAAAACATTATTCTGCAAAATATAGATAATATAACATCACTACTGCAATTTTAAGAAGATACGATGCATACGAACAGCATCAGAACAGTTACGAAAAGAGAGAATTTAACCCTAGGAATTATGGAAATGACAGAAGGAATATAATTACAGGCACGAAAGAGAGGAAAATAGGAGACAATTATAATAGGAATTATGGAAATGACAGGAGAGATTATCAAAATCAATATCATCGTGCTGATAATCGTAGAGAGTATTTCCAAAATGGCAACAATAGGGAAGGCAATTATAGATCGGAAGAGAGGAACAACTTCCAACAAAGACGAGGAGGATATAATAATGGCTACGATAGGAACAGATTTAATTACAACAATCAAGCCAAGGATAATGAACGGGAACATCAGAATAATAGAGAGAATGAAGGAAAGGATCATCGTAGAAATGATATGCAAAAGGAAAATAGAAGGCCATACCAAGAGATTGTGGATGATCAGAATAGGAGGGTGAATAACATCCAGGTACGAGAAGAGAAGGAGGAACCGAGTTGTGGAAGGATTAGTTGGGTCAATGCCATCGTACATGCATCCCAAGATGAAGAAAAGAACACACAAAGGACTTTGACAAGATCACCGTTCAAAATTTTTAAATACGAGCTTCCTTGTCAACAATGTAAAGACAAACTACCAACATCCTACGGAATTTTTAGAAATTGAACAAAATTCAGAACCAGAAACTGCAAACATTTTATTACCTTTCGTTAACATTAGAATTAAGAATTTAAATTTATTAGGATTAGTTGATACCGGATCAGAAATTTCATTAATACAGGAAAAATCATCGTAGAGAATAACGATTTATTTAAAGATGAGATCATCAGAATAAACAAAATAGAAGTTATGGCAGCTACGGATAAGAAGCTTAGCACTATAAATAGGATGCTACATACTGAAGCTAAGGTAGGGAACAGATTTTTCAAACACAATGGTTTATAACTAACAATTTAAAAATGGAGTTAATAATCGGAATGGATTTGATTAAGCAATTAAAATTGATTATCGATGCGCAACATATGAAGATAAGAATTGGTAAAGATGAATTAAACTGGGTACAGCCCTACAATAAAAGATTAAATTTATATAAACCGCATATCCAGTATTTGAAGGTGGAAAGAATTATAAAGGATGAGCAATTCGATATCAATTACATTGGTTACAAGCAAGAAGTTATAAACATTATACAAGAAAATTTGGTGTTGATAAATGAAGAACCTAGCGTAGCAAGTAAATATGTACATAAAATTGAAGTGCCTAGATGAATCTAAAATTTTCATACTTCTATAAGTTATTCTTATTTCAAAATTTAATTTTAATAGGTAGGTCAATTAAAGAACTTAATATTTTCTTGTACAAAAATATCTTCATTCTTAAATTGGAATTTGAGATGTTTAGAAAGAGGTAATAGAAGTATCGGACAGCTTACATGACATTTGGGTCATAAAAGGTAATTTCTGGCTCGAGACAAGTGCGAGACACAATTTTACATAAATATGGTTCACGATGTGTTTAAAATAAATTTATTTGGTATAAATTGATCTGAATATCATTTGCTAAGTTTGGTTTCATCATAAAAGCAATTTGTTGCTACCAAAATTGTCAAAGATGTTAAATATCATTATTTTCGTAGAGTCATTTTAGTAGTGCAATTTTTACAATAAAATTCAATTTTTCAAAGGTAATTTGGCAAGTAGACATTTCACAGGTGTTTAAACATGGACTATGTAGTTAGGATTATGTTAGGGATAAGGTATGTTTAGTTTTTAAAAGCAGGAAATACAAAAATTTTGTTAAAAGGGTTATAATATGGATAGTATAGACAATTTTCGCACATTTTTGTTAGTGAATTAGTGACAAAACTTATAATAAATAATTCACAAGAAGAAAGACATTTAGAACATTTTGGCATACAAACATTTATAGTGCCGTACAATTTATAGTGTAAAATCCCAAAACAGTGTTAGACGATGAGATTTTTTCAATGCAAGATTAAATAACATTATGCATTGCAAATAAGTAGTGTGAACAATAAAGACAAGTTGTACAAACCTTAAACATAACATTTTATGTGCTAAAAACATTTTTTAATATGAATTTATTTCATATTTAAAATTTAAGTATGGTTACGTTGTAAATTTTAGATTTTTCACATAATTTTATACTTTTTCCATATTATTAGATTTAGTTTTTGCTCTTAAAGCAAATAATAGATGTTCTTTCACAATATAAATAAGTTTTTATAAGGATACAGCGTTTTTATCCGCAAAATTATTCCAAATATAAGGTGATTTCTAGACAAATTTACAAAAACTTAAAATTTTCATTAAATTAAATGTTTCGAATTTAAAAAGATATGTTTTCTTATGTAAATTGTCCTCAGAATTCCATTTTCAAGTAATTTTAGTGTAGCTTGTAAGGGTGTATAGTTAGTAGCTTATTTTGATTAGATTAAGTTGTTTCGTTTATTAGTGGTAGGATTTATTGCTTATTAGGTGTCCTTTTATTCGAAATTTCACATAGTTTTCATTTCTGTTTTAAATTTCATTTGACCATGTATAAGAAAGTTACGGCCAAAATTCCATTTATGTACAATTCTTAATTTTGATTAAGCCAATCACATTCATTGTAAATTTTGCAATATGGCTGTAAAAATTGAAATTTCTGTAGCAACCAGAAACCTATAAAAGCAAGAGCTCAGGAAGTCATTCTCTTCCAGTTTTGTTCAAAAGTGAAAAGATTAAAACAGTGTTGCTAAATGTGTTTACATAACCTAATTTATTTTCGTCGAGAAAGTTTACGGTACGAATAATTGAGAGCACTTGTTTATAACTTCGGTCAAAATTAAATAGTTCGGTCATCGATATGTCGTTGTTAATAAATCATTGCTGTACGATTAATTGATGTCACGATTTTGTCTAAAATTTGTTTTCATGTTTTCCGATTTAAAATAATTCTGATATACCAAATTAAATTCCATATTTATTTGGTGAAAAGTTGTTTATTATCCGGAAATTCCTCTTAAATAAATATTATATTTTCGGTAACTAAAATAAAATTGTGTTAATAAAATCTTGAATACTAATAATACATTTTAAACGAAATCAGTCATAAGGATTTAAAACCATTTAATAAAAGTTACCATAGTAAATAAGTGTTTGGAGGTTGCCGTTTTGGAAAAAAACATCTTGAAGATTGGAGGTTGGTGTCTTCGAACGAGATAGCAGTTGGATATTCGTAAAACAACATCAGTGAACATTGCCTGGGTCAGCTGAAGTTTGAAGACATCTTTCAATCGACAGGAAGGATTGTATCTGTGAGTTTTAAAATTCTTTATAACCCTGTATTGGTATTTCTGCAATCTATATTTGTTTTATGTTATTAATTAAGAATTTCAATTATTTACCTGTGTAAACACCTGTGAAGCAAATCTTTCCTTTTCTTCTAAATTTTCACATTTTGATCCAAACATTAATAATTTCTTAATTATTTGACAATGTTTGACAGTTTTAATTATTTTACTAAAGTCAGTAACGCATGCGTTAGAAAGCAAAACTTATTCAGATGCAAATTTTATACGTCAAATTCAATTAAGTATAGGATATTTCTTATACAAAATACATTATCTTTCAACATTGAACCCTTTCCCAATTGAGATTAATCATAATCTAATAATAAAATATTGATATTATATAATAATATATACATTTATATATATATATATACACCTTACACTGTTTTCAGTAGTTTAGTAGTTACTGATCCGTTTAGGTATTAATAGCTGTTCAGGGTAAACAGCTACCTGTTCTGTATAAACACCTATCTGTTCAGGGTAAACGGTTACCAATTTAGTAAACCCCCGTTTTGCTACAATGGATAACAAGTAGATGATATTAAAGAAACAAATTATTCAAGCTCGTAAAATAATACACCAGAAGTACAACAGTCTTAAAACTGTTCGCATTGATAATGAAAGAATATTTGAAAGTACTTATAAGCCCCTAATAGAACCTCTAAGTGAAATAGTAAATAAAATCGATCCTGATAGAAAAATTAAAACACCTAAAAAGGAGTCCATTGACATTAAACCCAATAAACTACCCTTATTCATATTTCCAAGAAAGCATGCTACTACCCCCACTAGCTCGCTAGTTCCAAGCTTCACTTCACAGTCAATAGGTGCTGGTAGCCCACTACCTCAGCTTCCGTTTTTTTTTCAAAGAAATCATCCTCCGGGCCTTCGTACATCATCTTTCTTAGATACATCTGTCATAGGAGAGATTAATACTGAGGAAAAAGAAAAAGAACCTATTAGTATCGCAGACGATTCCCGTAATGAGCCCATCTCGGAAGAATTTCTCGAGCACTACATTGAATTACCTCGTATATACGTTGAACGTATATAAGGGATCCTAAAGGTGCTATTGATCATACTAATGGAGTCCACTATGATACCAAAACAGACAAATGGACAATTGGTAATACACCTGTTACAATTACAGGAAACGATATGATTATTAAAGGTGTCACATATAAAAGGACTCAAGGTTTATATCATCTGCTTATTATGAATGAATCCGATTTAAATCTAGTAAATTCAAAAAATAGAAAGAATTATAAAAGTATTTTAGAAGCTACCAATGTTGCAAGGCGGGATTATGATGTAAGTGGACAGATTCGAGGAAGCAAAAAGTATACACAAATAATCAAACCCTTACTATCATCATCGCCCACAACTAAGAGAGGTGGAGCTATGTATTTTAAGGAATTAACAAACAGGCCGATTGAATATAAATATTGGAATGATATACATGTACTAATTCGTAATCTAGAGGTATTGTGGGCGAAAAAATTGGCGGAAACACAGGTGTCGTAAATGACATAATATCGATTGTAGAAGAACTATATGAAGATGGATGCATTGAAAAACCAAACAGTCGTTTTCTAAACAGTATAGATGAGAATGCATTGATGCCAACATATCATAACTAAAATGCCCTTGACAAATTTGGACGTTCACATGCCCAGTATCAATTCAAGAAATTAAACCCTCAGTTTAAGCTGATTGATGATAATCAATTTGATATCGAGAATAAGAGACCCCAGCAATGTATAACTATAAGTAAAGGATGCCTTGATTTTTGTCTAGAAGCAGTTCGGAAAGCGTTTAAAGGAAACTAACGGTTATCTAGTGTTGGAGCAAAGACTACATCAACTTAAAGAAATTGTGGATAAATTAGTGCCATGTCCAAATTACAACTTGTCAACGAATTGCACAAACCCCCAAGAAAAACTTTTAAACGAAGGCGAACAATAATTAAAGGTTTTGATGACCTTTGGCAATCAGATTTAGCCGAATTTAACACATATGCCAAACAAAATAAGGGCTACAAGTATATATTAATGGTTATCGACTGTTTTTCGAAATACTTGTGGACTAAAGGATTAAAAACAAAAACGGGCATAGAAGTTACTAAGACCATGCAGACAATCTTCAAAAATCTTTGGAAACCTACCAATTTGCAAACGGATGCAGAAAAAGAATTCTACAATGAGCATTTTATTAAACTAATGCAGCGTTATGGAGTCAATCATTACTCCAACTATAGTACAAAGGAGGCAGCAATTGCGAAACGTGTTATCAGAACTGCTCTATATAAGTCGTTTAGCCTACAAGGTAAACACAAATGGATTGATACAATTGATACCATAACGATAGATTATAACAATCGTAACCATAGAACTACAGGAATGAAGCCCAAAGATGTCGGTAATCATACAAAGCTGGAGGCTTACACTCCCATAAAAATATTCGATAGGAATCGATATTGTGTAGGTCACAGTACGAATCAGTAAATTTAAAAGTATATTTGCTAAAGGATACATACCCAATTGGTCTAGTGAACTATTTAATATTGTGAAAGTTCGCATCACTAACCCCACCACATACATTGCAACTTGACCCAGAACAGTAAGCAGGAGGAGATGAAAGCACACCTGTACTGGGAGGCTTTTATGAACACTAATTACAGAAAACAAAGTATCCCGATGTGTACCTGGTGGAAAAAGTCCTTCGCACCAAGAATAAGTAAATTGGTAAAGTGGTGGGGATTGGATAAAAGATCATAGATCAATAAAAACAATATAGTTTTATAAGCAGACATTTAAGTTTGTGAAATAAATTACTAGCCATAGGAATGGTTTGTAACTTTTAGATGAAACAAAAACGAACATAAAAAAAAATTGTATTTTATTTTTAAATAAAACCTAAAGTATTTCTATAACCATTTAAATTACTGGATGGCCATATTTCCGAACCTGGTCCACATGTCCATCCCAAGCAGGAATTTGTATTTTTTCAACTTTATCGATGTTTTCTAATATCCAGTAGTAAATTTTGTTGTGCTAGTTTTCCCACGGTTGAAACTTATATGTGATGTTTTGTTCTAATAATATTTCACTCAAAATATCGAGGCAGTTGTAACTAGCATAATATGCTGCTTTCTCAATACATTGACTTATAAGTTATAATAGAGAGAAGGTGTCTTTATAAACAATATTATCTAAGCTAGATTTAACATTTGTTGTTGTTGTTGAATCATCAACCCGTAGTAAATTGTATACAAGTGGTATGTCGCCGAGTAAATTCATATCGTCTGAGATTATATCTACTTCATTAGAAGTTAATGAATTGTAACCTTTATCAGCACACAATTTCATAAAACTTTTAATGGTATTGTCTAAGTTAATTTTTTAGTCAAATAATGTCTTAATAATAGCTTCATTTGCACACTTTGAGTTTATAGCACACCACCCAAAACACTTATCAGGAATATGTTGCAATATATACAGTACAAATAAATTGCTTTTAATGGTGGATTTCTCCCATCAAAGAACGCTTCAGGTACTTTCTGTAGATTTGATCACTACCGCACCGCAGTTCTTCCTGCTATTCGTTTTCAAGACTACTACTACTCATAATGAATTGTTTTCTGAAACAGAAGTTAAAATTCTATATAAAGTTATAGCCCTAAGGTCTAGTATCAGTGAAATTAAGATCTTCAAATCGTTTATTATCTTAAGGATTAAGTACTACTTTATTCTGTTTGATTGTAAACACATATTATATTTCATTGACCTTATCAGATGTTGATATCGCCTTATTACATCAAACAAAACATGTTTATAATCATTTATCGTGATCTGTTTGACGCTTGTTTGGGTAAAACCCTTCGGTTTTTTACCACTTTTTCGTCAACCACGTAAGCATCCATTTTTGCACGAAGTCCTACAAATTCTAGCATAATTTCGCCATGATTTTCGTCTTTGATTAAGCCGGGAACTTTTTTATTTGCTAATGGAAGTCCAAAGATATTGCCAGGACTATAATCAGATGTATCGAATTTATCAATGTCTTCTTTAATACATTCATAGATATCGGGAAACTAAAAAGGCATATATGAGACTATCTGTATCCGTATACAAGAGCTTTGCATTATTGGGAAACTTAGGTAGCGTGTAGCCATAATGAAAATTGTATAAAAAAGTTTTTGAAAGGTCTAAAACGCTGGAGCCTGCATATATAGGTTTATTAAAATATACTTCTAGCCTATTCATTTGAATGATAAGTATATCATTGCTAAATATGGTACAACTATGAAAATTTGGTTTTGATATGTAAGCCCGAGCACCATAGCGACCATCCCATTTCATTACTAAACGTATATCCTTATATTTACGTATATTTTCCATCAGTGTCCCACAAGCACTATTAATTATTAATTTATAGAAATTGTTGTCAAATTCATTTTGAGATTGCTGGCACATGGCGGTATTTAATCGATATATTTTTTTAACCACGGTGACTGTTTAAATCATAATATACGATGTACTTTTACCAACTTCAATCCAGATTTTAAATATACTTTCAAATTTCTGTAATGAATTACGTTTTGGATACAATGTAAGCAATAATTTTTTTATTTTTGAATTTGAATCAGGTACGGGTGGAACCATATGTTCGGGTGCCAGCGGTAGATCACTGTGACTCTCATGTAATTCTACGGGATAGTCTAAATCACACTCGACCCATTTCCGAATCATTGGGATGGTTTATTAAATCTAAAGTTTCAACATCAAACAACAAAATAAAAATCGCCAAATGGTAGAAATTCTCACATGGCGGCTCGATATAAATTATTTACGTCGTAGTACATTGAATAACACACTTTCGGAAGTGGGATCAAATTTTTCCCTCATGTACTTATTATTAGCTTTAGCATACCGATTTGAACATTGAGCTACACACCTCTAATTCCTCTTTCAATAAACATTAGTATATCAATGTCTGTAAATAGTTCTAAATTTACTTGCGTAATTTTAGGCATAGCATCGAATGCTAAACCGGGGGCTGTATAATAGTGCAAGGGATCAAGTTTATAAGTACTTAAACAAGTTTTAGCATTAACCGCATGCACAAAACTTGTATCACGGATTCCCTCATTAGTCAGATGACTGAAAAACGCCTCCTTGGGAGGGAGCCTGCGCTCGCTCAATTTATCCCAAGTATAAATATATTCATATGGAAACACGCCTTTGCGAACTAGTGCAGAAAATTTATCATTGTTACAATTATTAATAGTTTGACAACTTTTCAATACTACTACTCATAAATCTGAAAGAGTCGATAAATCTAAACCTAATTTTACTGCCTTCTATTACTTTCGTAAAAGAGATATATTTTCTTTGTTTATAGGTAGAAGTGAAATTAAACCGGGAATAGTAGCCAATTCCCTAATCATGAAATGTGAATCGTAACCTGATAAATTATGACATACAACCGGTAGAATTAGTGAATCTTTATAGTTTAGGTTGCAATTCTGAAGTGATCCCCCCCGAAATTCTCCAGTAAAGTGGTTATGGTCTCTAACTTTTATATCACATTCAGTAAATGGTTTTCCGCAAATGTGACAAACCATAGCGCTTTCAAATTTCTCAACCTTAGTGAGGTTTAAAGTATCCATAGCACTTATTTTATTGATTATTCCGGTAGCCCAATGTGAAATACTTTGAAGTTTACTTACGCAAGCCCCTACAACATTGGGTGACTTTAAAACTGAGAGTGTGAGGTAGTTAAGCAATATTCTTGCAGAATATACTAGCAGTAAGGTGTCGGGGGTGGCCCATGTTGAGTTTTTAACTGTTGCTTTAGCTGAGGCTAAGCAACAGTTAGAAGAAATTAGACGTTATAAAATAAATAGTGAAAACCTGTTACGTACTTTTTTTTTGAGGAAATTTTTGTTTTTAGTTACAAGTGAAGAAAAAGGCTTAACTGTGAAATTTTTATTTAAAACATATAATTTTGTATATCTTAAATTTTTGTGTAAAACAGTGCGAACATTTCAAAAACTTTTTAACATTTTTAAGATAAATACATATATGCATAATTTTGAAGTTTTATGTTGTAAACTATTGCAATAAATAGCTCATACTTTCATTGTAACGCTTTGTTTATTCATCGCTTTATTTAAAAGTGAAATATTTTTTCCTCGTAACATATTTCCATTATCCTAAAAATGTTATATAAATTTGTATCCTTGCGTTACTTTTATTGTTGGAAATATACATACATATCTCTAGTTTTAGCAAAAACAACACATATCCACTGAAACTATTTAACAGTTTTTAATGCAGTTGTTTAATTAATAATAGAAATTAATACAAACTAAATTGTAACTTTTAAGACGGAGAAAGCAAAACATAATTTAGTTTTATAAAGAGACATACCAAATATATTGCAATAAATCATATTTTCATTGCAACGCTTTACGATAAACAATATTTTGTTCAATCTATCTCATGTGATGTGAAAAGGGTGGAAAATATAATAACTGAGACAAGTGCATTCGTGGTGAGATAGATAAATGGTCATTGTGCAAGCGATATAGATATTCGCTGTGTGAGAGAGTTCGGATGCGCGCCGCCTCTAAAGAAATATACATGAGTTATAACATTGTAATCATAGAACAAAAAATTTAACGTTTCAATTTATTCATTAGTAATGGAGTTTTTTTTACATTTAATATGAAACAAATTAAATATACTGAAAAAAGTTTCTTTTACATTATGTAAAACAATGTGTCTGTCATTGTACTATAAATACACGCTAGCAGCCTGCAAAAATGCTGAATTATCTTGTCCGAAACCTGCGTAAAAGAGAAAATTACTGCTCGTTATGCTTCGAATTGTGCAGTTTAACTAAAGTACGTGTGTTATTGTGCATTTAAATTTTGAAATCTGCCCTATTTCCAATAAATTTTTTTAAAACATAATTGATCTTACAAAATTGTGCATACTGCTAGTTTTAAAATTTGAATGTCATTTTATTTTGCGAGTTTCAAAATTTGAATGTCACCAGTTTTTTTTTGGTAAAATAGATAGTGTCACTTGTAAAACGCATTCACCCTTTAAAAAAAATTTTTGCAGGGGAATATGGGCAAATTACAACAATTTCAGGAGAGCTTCCCCAACCCTCCCCTTCGAACCCCGCGATATAGCAAATCGTACATTCTCTCATGTTTTGTCTATTTCACTTCAGAATAACGTACGTCTCTTCTTCATTTCTCAAACTTACACATAATACATTTTTAGCTTCGGCAGATTAACAGTTCTGCATTTTCGCAATTCATACTCCGTTCCATTCATTCCATATTATATACACATAAAACTCTTGGCAATTATAAAGATTTTTATATTTTTTAATATTACATAACATTATTATTACATATCAATATTTATTAAACATTATTATTACATATCACCATAAAACAATAGTTTATTCAATCATTTTTCTTTTCATCTCAAAACAATCTAAATCGAGTTTTAAGTTTTTTATTTTTTTTCAATAATTCTTGTAGCCGCTTCTTTCTCTGGTCTTCACTTACTACTATTTTTCTCTTTGCATACACGTATTAGTTTCGTCATTTCTGTTTACTGAATCGTACACACACCTATGGAAGCCTTTCATAATAAGCCAGCATCCTTGAAACCACTAACCTTGAAAATATTTCTAAGAATTGTAATATGGTACACGCAAGATTTATATTTTTTCGATCTTGACTTAACCATACCAGCATAGAACAGTACTGCTGGATGAAAACCGACGCACTCCCTTTCTCTCTCACACACTTTTCACTGGGCCAGGATCGGCCCTATATCTTCCTCGTGGGGATCAGGATCGGCACGTGCACGACGGACTAACTGATTTGACCTTCAATGCAAAATTCGTATAATGTGGATCAGAACCGGCCCTATATCACTACTGAAACTGAGCAATATAGGAAATAGAATGTAAATTTAGTTCTATAATGCACCACCGACCGCACATTAAAATGTTGGTTGATAATTTTAAATAAACACTTTTATTCTTCCATTTTAATTCAGTCCATTTAATATGTAGGTTTTGATTTGGCATTGCAAATTGTAATTGTTAATGCCTATGAAATAATATTACATATTAAATACGCTCCATTTGAAAAATAATATTTAAATTGCCGTAAAATTTCTCAATGTACATAGAAATAGAAACAACTTTAGAACAAAATATAAGAGACAAAATAATTATAATTAGTTTTAAGTAACAGTCATATTTATTCAAACAATTTTAATGTGTGTTGAAAATGGCAGATATAATTTAAATGTTGCTTTTCAATACGTACTTATTTAATATGTAAATTTAATTCACGTGTATTAAAAATTAAAATTTCAAGCAAATTAAAATCCACATATTAAATAGAATGAATTAAAATGTAAGAATAAAACTAGTTATTTAAATTTATCAACTTACATTTTAATGTGGCTATATAAAATGTCGTTTTGATAATTTTAATTGGTCGCTGCGGTCCCTGGTGCATTATAGAACTAAATTTACATTCTATTCCCTATATTGCACAGTATCAAAACTCACCACCGATCGCAGCGACATTTTAAATAGCTACATTAAAAGGTCGGTTGATAATTTTAAGCAACCACTTGCATTTTAATTCAGTCTATTACAAAATTACAAAATGTAATTCTTAATACACGTGAATTAAACCTACATATTAAATAAACACATACTGAAAAGCAACATTTAAATTTCATAAAACATTTCAAATAAACATTAAAATTTTATTAATAAAAAGTAAAACAGCGTGCCATAAGAAACTTTATAAAAAAAGTTATGTAAAATTAAATCTTGTTTAAAAAACATGTCTACATATTTTCTTATAAAATTTACCGTTATACAGATATTGAAAAAGATCGTATCCTAGAAATTTTTGTCGCTCAATTACGCGTCGTATCAAAAAGTAGCATAGAACACAATCAAACAATATCTTTAAGGTCTGTATGTCGGTATTTTTATATCTTTGAAATATACGGCTGTTTTCAACCAAAAACTACTACTAAGCCCTGTCCGACGCTAAATTTGTCCCAAAATCTAATCAGCTCCAGGACAAATGAAGGCAAGATTAAATACAAAATTTGAAGCACGTAGGTGCTGACCATCTGAAGTTATCGTGGATACTAACACATTCACACACATCCGCACACGCACACGCACGCCCACACGCACACGAACACGCACATGCACACGCACACGCACACACACGCACACATACGCACACATACGCACACCCACACGTACACACACGCACGCACGTACGCACGACCACCACCCACCCACCCGCGCAAACGCGTAAACGCGCAAACGCACACACCCACACACGCACACGCATACGCACCCGCGCAAAGGCGTAAACGCACACGACACACGCACTACCACCCACCGCGCAAGGCTAACGCGCAACGCACACACACACACGCAACACACGCACGCACAGCACGCACACACACACACACACACACCACACACCACACACTACACACATCACACACACACACACTCACACACACTCACACTCACACACACACACACTCACACACACTCACACACACTCACACACATCACACACACTCACACACACTACACACATCACACACACTCACACACACACACACACACCACACACACACACACACTACACACACACTCACACACGTCACACACACACACACTCACACACTCTACACACACCACACCACCCACACACTGTCACACAACACACCATCACACATCACACGCACACGGACACACACGCACAACCACACACACCACACACACACGCACAGCACAGCACACACACACACACACACACACACACACACATACACACACACCATAGCCTATCCTTGCAAAACTTTGTCAAACGGTGTAAAATACGCTAATAAATCGATTTAGCCTTAATAAAAAGTCTATACCTACATATGTATATGTAGGTTTGGAGGTAAAAACACTATCAACTTAAAACTTTGCTTGTAATTGGTGTTTCAAAGAATTTAGATGAAATGGTGTAATATTGTTTTAATTATAAGTTACATGCCTACTTTTTCTCATGATAACGGAATTTATAACTTATATGAGTAGACCCTCTGTAGGCTTAAATAATATTATTTTCTTGAGGAATCGCGAAAATGATATTTACCCTGTTTGAGGTTTCTTTAGCTCACCATTTAGAGAGACTAAACTGTTGGTTTGATGGGCCGTGCTTCGTAAAGTCCGCCTTTGGTGTTTTCATACGCATGAATGTTCTATATAAATGGTCGAAAGTTGTTTGTTTAGTGAAAGTTTATCCTCTTTTCAGTGAAACCGCAAATTTCGATAACTATTAGGTACATTTGAGAAGCGTTTCTGTAAGTTAGTAGACTAATATTTTTTTCGAGAAAGTCTGTAACATGGATAATAACATTAAGTTATTACTCTTAGATATGTCTTATAGGTGTTGCGTACCCAATTGTTCAACAAAATGTAATGATAGCGGCAAATATGTTTCAGTGTTACCTCACAATACGAAAGTATTGGGAGGTATTATCTAACTCTAGCTTCAAATGTGACACGCAGTCTAAACTGCTAGGTGTTCTGGTTGTTGCTAACTTAAAGTGGGAAATTCATATTAGTTATGTATGCGACAAAAGAAAGTGCGGTTACAGTATAAGGTATTTAGCCCAATCATGTACGAATGATACGCTGACTTCTGTTTGTCATGCAAATTTTCATTCAATAATGACGTATGAGTAGTAGAAGAGAGAAATCTTGGCCGCCATCTTGGATTTTGTGGGACACCTCACCTTTCACTTTGTGCACGTGGGGATCGTATTTTTTCACCCCTATGGTTTCTTTTCGGAGGGCATTTTCAACCCTTGATGGAATTTTCACCCTAATTAGAGCCCTATTGGTCGTGTTAAGAACCTTTTTGTCGGTTCACACCAATTGCTTCTTTTCGGCGGTCATTTTAACCCCTTGATGGAATTTTCACCCTAATTTGTTTTTATTAAGAGCCTCTTTGGCAGTTTAGTCCCTGGAAGGTAGGCAAATGCGTGCGCATACAATGTTCTAATAAGAAACTCTAATGCTACCTTATAAGACAGCTATAGGAACTTGTGTTTGGTCTGCGCCCCGGCCCCCTTGGCTGAAAATAGTATTATAATAAGGGGATCCTAATGCTAACGTGTAAGACAAGTGTATGAACTACCATGTAGACCTTCGATCTTGTGTTAGGGTCTGCGCCCCTGTCGTGGCCCCTTGACGGGAAATTTGAAATATTAGGCTCTAGCTTTGCAAGACAGCTATAAGAACTTGTGTTAGGTCTGCGCTCCGGCCCCCTTGTTGCGAAACTTGAATTTGTGTTGCTATCTACTTGTGTATGGTCTAATAAATATTTTTTCTCTAATAAAGATAGTAGTATGACTAATTAGGGTTTGTTTGTGGCGCCATCTAGTGATGCATAGACTAATGAACATTTGCTGCAATATAAGTTGATCATGCACACCTCTCTCTTTCTCGTTTATCCGTTTCTCTCTCTCTCTCTCTCTCTCTCTGTCACATTCGGATCTTTCTCACACACAAACAAATCAATTAATCCATTAATTAATTAAGCAGATGAATCTCAAACAAATCATGCTCGATCAAATCAAATCAATCAATCAAACAATCAACCAAAATCAATAAATCATGCCTTACAGTTTGCGAGAACCAGCTTACACTTCAAAAACTGATTTGGTTTAATTAATTACACTTTGCTTGCTTAGCCACAGTTCAAAATACCAACTTGCTATAACGGAAATAAAAGACAAAAGGTTTTAACGGTTTATTATTACATGTTAATCAATAACTATGAAGTTTAAAACCAACAAATACGTACCGCATAATGCCATTAATTGATATTAATTTTAAAAAATAGCGCCACCTTTATATAATTAACGAAATAGACGGGTTGAGATCGGATAGAATAAGAGCTGATGCAGAGTTGGTTGATTTATGATAGCCTCCCTCTATAATAACACATTAAAATCTTTATTGGCATTTTTGTGAACAATATCAAGTAAAATATATATTAAAACATAATACGCATATCTTCATATATGTTTTTCTTTACACTGTTCGAATAATAGTGGCGTTGGGGAACTAAACTACATATTGAAATATTTTATACAGTTAACTAAACCGTTTTGTGTTTTTACTTATGGATAGTTATTAAAACTGGCTATTGGCTTTCCCATTATTAAGTAATTTAGAATGTAAGTGTACAAACCTAATTATCTCTACCACACTTACTGCAGCCCGTATTCACCTTTCATTTTCACACACTACTTAGAGCGACCTTATATGAATTTATATACAAAACGATGTTTGTTTATTTACAACATACATTTTAAAATGATTTCACCTAGATGATAAAACTGTTTTTATGGAATGCAGTTATGAATTGGGAAGTAACAATAAGTCGTCAACATCGTGTTAATCAATGTCTTTTACAAATATTTAAAAAAAATCGTTACTGCAAAATACACATCACCATCAAGGATCTGAGATGAATTTTCTTCATCCGCTTCATCTTGAGCGGTTATAGCTTATTAACTAGTAAAACATCTAATACCCTGATGCTGCTTCATAATAATGTTCACTCGTTAGTAATTGTACTTTAAATACACGCAAGGGCTAATGTCTAATATTTTATTTTAACATTAATATTACACAGATATGGGATTATTCTTAAAAATTAGCTAAGTTCCCCACGCTACCTTGAAATACTATATAGGCTTTCAATTCTTCTTCGCCCCTGAAGCTGTACCGCATACATTTTCTTTATCCAACTCCGGATCAGTAGCATGTTTTCTAATACACAAGACAGCATCTTGAATACAGTGGTGTATACGCCGAAAAATGGTTTGTGTCTTCTCCTTCTTTAAGCTACATTTTGCCTCTATACAGCATACAAGCTATCTTAGCTGAATTACCTCTGTAAAAAAGGGTTATAATCAAATTAAGTATACCGGACTCTTTTAATCTTTGACTTTTTTCCGATAATGGCCTGCCATGTTATCACATAAGACAGCTTTTATATACAGGTTCTGTCTCGGATGAACTGTCAAAAAAGGGCTTTTAGATTTATAAACATGCCCCTAGGGATGATATTAGAGTGTAGGTACGGAAACATTTTGAGTTATGACCTGCAGATCTTTGCGATATCATATCTCATATAGGTAAAATTTCACAACGCGAAGCTTTCGGCGAAGGCTGTTTCGGCGATCACACTCAAACCCTCCCCGAGCATAACGGAGATTGTAAGACAAGTGTAGGGTGTCGCAACTTGTTCTCGGTCTTTGCCCTTTGTCGTGATCGCAACTTGTTCGTAGGCCTTCGTGTATTGTCGTGATACCCTTGCCGGAAAATTATAATTTGTATTATAATAATAAGGAGCCTAATGCTAACTTATAAGACAGACATAGTGCTTCGCAACTTGCTTTCGGGTCTTAACCACTGGTCCCTTGGTGGGAAATTTGAATTTGGATTTGTATTTAAGTGTTTACACTCTGATTACTTATTAAGAGAAATTTGAACTTGTATTCTAATAAGGGACCTATTGCTAGCTTATAAAACAAAACATAGGAAACTGTGTTAGGGCCTGCGCCCTCCTGTCGTGGCGCTTGTTAGGAAATTTGAATTTGTGTCCTCATCTAGTTGTGTATGGCCTAATGAGTATTTTCTGTAGCAAGGGTGGCACCATCTAACGTTATATTTCTAGGACTAATCAGGGCATTGTTTGTGACACCATCTAGTGGTATATTTTTAAACTAGCGAATATTTTCTGTAATAGAGGCGGCACCACCTAGCGGTATATTTCTAAGACTAATTAGGGTTGTTTGTGGTGCCATATAGTGGTGTAAAGGCTAATGAATGTTTTCTGTAATAGAGGTCGATCGTGTTCGTCTCTCCCTCGTCTATTTCTCAAACATACAAATCAATTACTCAAATCAAATTAATCAAATCAATTGAATTAAATACCAAACTGATTTAACTTAATCAGCTCACAATTCAAAAAATAGCAGTATGATTGAACGCACAGAGTGCAAAAGAAAGCCAATCTCACACTTATTGTAGCTACCCACCTAACCGCCCTTTCGCATTAACTGCAGCATTGTTAGTGCAGGTTCAAACACCGTTAGGAAAAACAAGTTTATTAACAAAATTGAAGGAAAGCTTAGCGTTTGAAAATATATTATTATTATTATAAACGACAATACATCATTTATTTAATCACATCCTTTACCGGTCTTCTTCTTCTTGAACCGTGATTCGTCGCTATCATCATCATGGTTTTGAAACTCGTCCTTCTCCTCTACCTCATCGCTGTTCTTCCTCTTCTCTGGATCATCACCATCACCTTGGATGTGAGATACATTCAGCTCATCCACGTCATCGTTTCCATCATCATTTTGAGCAGTTATGTTGTAAATATAAACTCCTTTTTTTGGATGAGGTATTTTGTCCTAAAACGGCATTCTGTGCGTTCAATCATACTGCTCCTTTCTTAATTGAGAGCTGATTTTGGATGATTAAGTTAATTAGTTTGGTATTTAATTGATTTGATTAATTTGATTTGATTAATTTGATTTGATTTGATTAATTTGATTTGATTAATTTGATTTGATTAATTTGATTTGATTAATTTGATTGATTTGATTTGATTAATTTGATTTGATTGATTTGATTTGATTAATTTGATTTGATTAATTTGATTTGATTAATTTGATTTGATTAATTTGATTTGATTAATTTGATTTGATTAATTTGATTTGATTAATTTGATTTGATTAATTTGATTTGATTAATTTGATTTGATTAATTTGATTTGATTAATTTGATTTGATTAATTTGATTTGATTAATTTGATTTGATTAATTTGATTTGATTGATTTGATTGATTTGATTTGATTAATTTGGTTTGATTAATTTGATTTGATTTGATTAATTTGATTTGTATGTTTTAGAAAGAGACGAACGAGAGACGAACACTATCAACCTATATTACAGAAAACATTCATTAGCCTTTACACCACTATATGGCACAACAAACAACCCTAATTAGTCCTAGAAATATACCGCTTGGTGGCGCCGCCTCTATTACAGAAAATATTCGCTAGTTTAAAAATATACCACTAGATGGTGCCACAAACAAAACCATGATTATTCGCCACCTTTATTACAGTAAATATTCATTAGGCCATACACAACTAGATGACGACACAAATTCAAATTCCCAACAAGCGCCACGATAGGAGGGCGCTGGTCCTAACACAGTTTCCTATGTTTTGTCGTATAAGCTAGCAATAGGCCCCTTATTAGAATACAAGTTCAAATTTCTCGGAATAAGTAATCTGAATGTAAATACTTAAATACAAATCCAATTTCAAATTTCCCGCCAAGGGGCGGGGACTAAGACCCGAAAGCAAGTTGCGAAGCCCTATGTCTGTCTTATAAGTTAGCATTAGGTCTTCTTATTATTATAATACAAGTTCAGATTTCCCTTCATAGATGGCGTCACAAACAAATTCAAATTTTTGGTCGAGGGGCGAGGCCCTGAAAGTAAGTTGCTAAGCCCTACATCTGTCTTAGCATTATACCCTTTATTATAATACAGATTCATATTTCCAGCCATAACCTGCAGAGACTTAAATACAAACACAAATTCATATTTTCCGTGATTGGGGCCTCGACAAGGGACAAATCCCCGAGAGTAAGTTGCGTAGCCCTACACTTGTCTTACAAGTTAGCATTAGGCTCCTTATGATTATAATACAAATTCAAATTTTGCGACAAAGGTACCACGACAATACACGAAGGCCTACGAACAACTTACGATCACGACAAGATGCAAAGACCCCAGAACAAGTTGCGACACCCTACACCTGCCTTACAATTATGTTATGCTCGGGGAGGGTTGGAGTGTGATCGCCGAAACAGCCTTCGCCGAAAGCCTTGCGTTGCGAAATTTTACCTGTAAGAGGTATGATATCGCAAAGATCTGCCGGTCATAACTCAAAATGTTTCAGTAGCTACACTCTAATATCATCCCTAGGGTCATGTTTATAAATCTAAAAGCCCTTTTTCGACAGTTCATCCGAAACAGAACCTATATGTAAAAGGCGCCTTATGTGATAGCATGGCAGGCCATTATCGGTAAAAATTCAAAGATTAAAAGAAGCCGGTATACTTGATGTGATTATATCCCTTTTTTTGACAGAGGTAATTCAGCTAAGATAGAGCTTGTATGCTGTGTAGAGCTTAAAGAAGACACAAGCAATTTTTTTCGGCGTATACACCACCATATTGAAGATGTTGTCTTGTGTATTAGAAAATATGCCACTAATCTGGAGTTGGATAAAGAAAGATGTATGCTGTACAGCTTCAGAGGCGAAGAAGAATTGAAAGCCTATGTAGTATTTCAAGGTAGCGTGGGGAACTTACCTAATTTTTAAGAATAATCTCATATCTGTGTAATACTGATGGTAAAATAAAATATTAGACATTAGCCCTTGCGTGTATTTAAAGTACAATTACTAACGGGTGAACATTATTATGAAGTAGCATCAGGGTGTTAGATGTTTTGCTAGTTAATAAGCTATAATCGCTCAAGATGAATCAGATGAAGGAAATGCATCTCACATCCTTGATGGTGATGTGTATTTTGCAGTAACGATTTTTTTTAGATATTTGTAAAACACATTGATTATCACGATGTTGACGACTGACTGTTACTTTCCAATTCATAACTGCATTCTATAAAAACAGTTTTATCATCTAGGTGAAATCATTTTAAAATGTATGTTGTAAACAAACGAACATCTTTTTGTATATAAATTCATATAAGGTCGCTCTAAGTAGTGTTCGAAAGTGAAAGGTGAATACGGGCTGTAGTAAGTGTGGTAGAGATAATTAGGTTTGTATATTTACATTCTAAATTACTTAATGATGCGAAAGCCAATAGCCAGTTTTAGAGCAACTATCCATAAGTAAAAACACAAGACGGTTTAGTGAACTGTATAAAATATTTCAATATGTAGCTTAGTTCCCAATGCCATTATTATTCGAACAGTTAAAAGAAAAACACATCTGAAGGTATGCGTATTATTTTTTAATACATACTTTACTTGATACTGTTCACAAAAATGCCAATAAAGATTTTAATGTGTTATAGAGGGAGGCTATCATAAATCAACCAACTCTGCATCAGCTCTTATTCTATCCGATCTCTACCCGTTTATTTCGTTAATTACATAAAGGGGTGAGTGTTACGCTATTTTTTTAAATTAATTAATGGCATTATGCGGTACGTATTAGTTGGTTTGAAACTTCGTAGTTATTGATTCGCATGTAATAATAAACCGTTAAAATCTTTTGTCTTTTATTTCCGTTATAGCAATTTGGTATTTTGAACTGTGACTGATTTTGAGCAAGCAAATTGTAATTAATTAAACCAAATCAGTTTTTGAACTGTAAGCTGGTTCCCGCAAACTGTAACGCATGATTTATTGATTTTGGTTGATTTGATCGAGCATGATCTGTTTGAGAATCACCTGCTTAATTAATTAATGAGTTAATTGATTTGTTTGTTGAGAAAGAGCCGAAAGATAGAAAGAGAGGGGTGGAGGGAGGGAGGAAGGGAAGGAAAGAGAGAGACAGAGAGAGAAAGAGAGAGGGGGGAGGGAGAGAGACGGATAAACGAGAAAGAGAGAGAAAGAGAGAGGTGTGCATGATCAACTTCTATTGCACAAAATGTTCATTATTCTATACACCACTAGATGGCGCCACAAACAACCCCTAATTAGTCCTACCACTCCTTTATTAGAGAAAAAATATTCATTAGTCCATAGACAAGTAGATAGCAACACAAATTCAAGTTCCGCAACAAGGGGGCCGAGGCGCAGATGTAACACAAGTTCTTATAGATGTTTTGCAAGACTAGGGCTAATTATTTCAAATTTCCCGTCAAGGGGCCATGACAGGGGCGCAGACCCTAACACAAGGTCGAAGGCCTACATGGTAGTTCCTACACTTGTCTTGCACGTTAGCATTAGGGTCCCCTTATTATAATACTATTTTCAGCCAAGGGGGCCGGGACGCAGACCTAACACAAGTTCTTATAGCTGTCTGATGAGGTAGAATTAGAGCTTCTTATTAGAACATTGTATGCGCATCCATTTTCCTACCTTCCAGGGACTAAAGTGCCCTCAGAAAAGAAACCATAGGGGTGAAAAAATACGATCCCCACGTGGGCGTATAAAAAAGTGAAAGGTGAGGTGTCCGACAAAATCCAAGATGGCGTCTAAGGTGTCTCCCTTCTACTCGTATGGTATAATAAACTGAGGTTTTAGCAAAAAGTTCAGAGTTTTTGTATTACAAAATACGCTATACATACCATAGCAAAGCTAAAAGGCAGAGACTCATGTAAACCATATTTCTGTAAACTGAGGAATCTTACTGTTTATGACAGCTATACCTTGGAACTTTGTTCCTTCGTACATAAAAGTAAAGTATTCTTTTCAAAAAATCTTAGTAATCATATGCATGATACTCGACATAAAAATAATTTTATTCCTGATCAACATACAACCAAAATATTTCAAGATAACTTTTTTTATCAAGGCTGTAGCTTTTACAATAACATATCTAATAATATGAAAACGCTTAATATACATAAGTTTAGGGCTGAGCTAAAAAAGTGGCTGTTGACTAAAAATTATTACTGCTTAAATGATTTCTTTCTTAATTACGTATTGTGTAATATGTGCACTGTATTCTTTAATTGTATACGTGACAATTTCCTTACAGTATTGCTAACATTGGTTGGAATTACTGATAAGAGGATAAATAAATAAAATAAAAATAAATATTGTAATCGGCCGGCGAAATTTCGACTGCAGCACTTTAGTTTTTGTGAATTATCGCAAAATAGAAAATAGATAGAACGTATATCGCCGCGCATTACTAAAGAGGATTAAATTTCCTTTAAAACGAGCTACCATACTTAAAAATTGCTTTACCGTACGTTGTAAAAAAAGAGGTTCAAACACGAAAGTTTCAAAATGTATGTCTGTCTCTCTCTGTACGTCTTCCAGCGCGATATCGTCCACAAAGATAATTCGTTCGTCATGAAATTTGGCACCCAGGTTCGGATCCATAAGTAGACGGAATGATGAACTTTTGAGCGAAACCTGTCCAGTCAATATGGAATTCCAGATTTCGACTATTATAGAGTGTATAAATATGAACGGCTATTCGTAGCAAACCGGCATGTCTTTACGTAGACAACTAAGTGAACCATACTAGAATTGAATATCTACCAAGTTTTTCGTTTGTTCGTGAACTCCTCCGGTAGCGCAGTGTCAGCGCGTTTGGTTGATGTCCCGGCGTTTCGGGTTCAAGACGCATAATGTACGACGTTTCTTTATCTTATCTTATTAGACGTGTTAAGGCATTTCTGGTGACTTTAAACAATTTTTTGGCCCTTTGATCAAAATTTTTTAAATTTTTTTTTCATTTTTACACGTTTTTAGCCATTTCTGACAACTTGAGATGATTTTTGG
The DNA here is from genome assembly GCA_036346205.1 of Vesta saturnalis. Classification (NCBI taxonomy): domain Eukaryota; kingdom Metazoa; phylum Arthropoda; class Insecta; order Coleoptera; family Lampyridae; genus Vesta; species Vesta saturnalis. The sequence goes on from JARFJB010000682.1 coordinate 2,967,077, forward strand.
AAAAAAAGATTTTTTGGCCCTTAGATCAAAAATTATCACAATTTTTTTTCATTTTTACACGTTTTGAGTCATTTCTGACCATTTGAGATGATTTATGGGGAAAAAAAATGTTTGGCCCTTTGGTCAAAAATTTTCGCAATTTTCTTTTTACATTTTTACACATGATAAATTTTTAAAATGTCAGAATTCTAATTACTTTTTTTTAATTACCAAGTAGAATTTATGGCATTTAGGAATTATATAAACAACTGTTGTTTTCGCAACAACGAAAGTTAACTATGGAATAAATGTAAAAATGATAACCGCATCAATAGAAACAAATAGATTTATATGTTTATAAAAATTGTACTTTTATGCACATATTTACACGTTTTCAATTTAAGAACTAAATAAATGTATACTGGGTGATTATGATTATTTACTTTCGCTGATTAACTTTTTCGATCGTGATCATGTTTGTTTAATACGTCAAGCTTTATAGGTATTATTTAAATAATGTGTCTCAGTCGTCATATTTAACTGTTTCTGTGGAAGTGTCAAGATTTTTTTAATAAAACAATTGAATGATATGAAAAAACTGTACAAAATTTTTAGTAGCAAAAAAAACACAGTACACTAGTTACAAAACACGTCAAATTCTTTCAATTTTACTTATGCTTGTTTAACTTATTAATTACATTGTATTTTGAGGTCATGTGATCAGATTTTCTTTCTTCCGAACAAATGATGAAATGAAAAAACGGTGGATGGATGCAATTCATAGTACCTGTAGGGTGATGTACAGAGTCCTTTTTTATTATATTACACTTTTCTTCATACACGTCAATTTTATACACATGCGATATGTTAAACCACATTGTAATACAACCAAATAAAGTGCTGACACCACTATTCTGACGTCACACTTCCTTGTTCGTGGACTTTACCATAACGGTTGCTGTAGTGTACCGTAACCGATTTTAGTCAAATTTAAATACTAAAATCCCACTCACTCTGTTTATTTTAGCTTGTTGTCTCTACGGAGCTAAAGTTGTACACAGACCAAACATTTAGTGCTTCAACAAATCTAGAACGGATAAAGAATTAACTAATTCAAGAAAAACTGGCAAGGAAATGTTTGAAATTTTGAAATCAGAAGAGTTACTTGTTTCCATGATTAATTTAAAATGTTGACGTTTAGGATACTTTTAAAATCCAATACAGTTTATTACCAAAACCATAGCGAATATTTTGAAGCTTCTATAAAGAAGTGAATAATTCAGTCTTGGTATCAAGATGCAATGTTTCAAAAGAAAAAGAGCCATATGTAGGCGGATTTATGTAGGTGACGTTAAGAATTTTTCTAATTTTGATAGAAAATGCCAACAAAACGATCATTTAGTAATGGAGCTCCTAATAAATATAAATTCTTATGAGATAAGCAACCCGTTCCTAAAATAAATATTTCAACACATGCTACAGTTCAGATTTTTTATTGTATTCCATTCAAACTTTTTTTTTATTAGAGTATACTTTGGTTTGATTTTCCGTAGTGGTATTTAACTTGATCAAAGTGTTAAGAAAAGACACAGTCGAGTCACGTTGCGTATTTATATAGTTACCAATACAAATTTAATAATATTATAAGCTGGCAACACGGCATCAGTATTTGATACAAAAGATAACCCCAAATTATACTTCTTAGGGAGTTTCTTCCTCACATAGGCGTTATCACAAACTCCTTTGATTAGCAAAGACCACCTTGACGACAAACAAATTAGATTGGAGTACAGTAAGGAAATTTTGGCTAAAAAATTTCACATTTTGTACTCACGCACAACCAATTTATTTCATTTGGTTTAAAATATAAACAAACTTGCTCATGACTTCTTCAACAGAACCATCAATAGTACTAACGTCCAAGTGCCAAACATTGAGAGAACAGGAAAGTTTACTAATTATTGGATAGACTACTAAAACAAAAACCGGGTCCAAATGGTATCGTTGGCAGCCTCACTTGATAAAATTGTGTTATTATAAAAATTAACTTGAAACCCTCAGCTTTGTTTCAGCCCTAACCCGGCAAAATGTTCAAATTTCTAGTTTGGCAGCAACTAATTCTTCACATATGAACCTGAGAACTGTCATACATATTAGAGAACGGTTTGCAACGTTGATACCAATATAACTTATATGTTAGTGGCGCCAAAAAAAAAATCATTCAAAAATAGTTTTAATGAATTAATGTCAGCATAACACACTTTGTGTAGCACTAGTCCAGAAACGATAGTATTCCGAGTATTGCAGTTATAGCAATTCTGATCATTCTATTCAAAGCTTTCCATTGGTTGCTATCTCGTTTTCTTCCGTATATGCTACAGAATAGATCAGAACATATAGGACGGAGGGATGCTGACTGTCACGCAATCTTGGTCAAGGTACAACTATATTCCAGGCAGAAATTTTACTATAACACCTGTGCACAAATTCTATTACAAAGAAAAACTATTAAAAAAATAATCTCAATAGCAAACGATAGTCAGGCAGCTTTAAAAGCTCGTGGGATACAAAAGGTTACCTCTGGGCTGGAGCTAGAGAGCACCGAGGTATTCTGCCGTCAAGGATAATAAAGTGGCTAGCCAAAGAAAGTCGGTTAAAGCCTTTTTATGCCCTCAATCGGCATGTGGAATTGCACATGAAACGAACAAAAAGGAAATAAAAGCCATATTAAAAAAGTGGCATGAGACACTGGTCAAACTAATGATTGCTCCTAACCAGAAGGTACAATAGATTCAGTAAGAAGGATATACATTTTTTTACTGACCCACTGCATATGCGGTATATGAGGAGGAGGAATAAAATATTTCTATCCGGCATGCAACACTTTAAGGCACAAGTTCTTCAAGGAAAGTAAGATACACCAAGAAACGTTACAGAATTCTCCTTTCAGGAAGATGCTAGACCCTTTCAAACATAAAGACATTCTAAAGAATTCAAAGTAAAAACTGGAGGGTCGAATAGAGCTCATGACCGCTGTCCCGGGAGCTACTTTTACACCACCACTGAGTAATGCTATCCCGTATCAAGACTTTAGCATCAATTAACCCCATCACAGTAATTATTTTAATGTAATCAAAAACAAATATATCTAGAATTGAATTTTACATAACCCAGATTGTAACCATCTCTGTTTTCATTATTCTCGTTGGAGGGTCTTACCAATTTGCCTTCTTGCACTAATTCAAAAACGCGTATTACAGAGCATAATGTGAAACTGCCAATGTTGTTCTGTGAAATTTAAAATCATAACTACTGTCCACTCAATTATAAACAAATGTGAACACTTACAGAGCTTTCTGGACACTTTGTTATCATACACTCGAATACTGCACTCTATAGCATAAAATAACCACCATGCATCATTAAAATAACATTGTCTGGAACGTATATAGGGCATTTCATTACAAATAGTAACAGCATTCATTATCTGGCACCCTTGATGAAGTAATAAATATTCTATTCATAAGTATGGCAAAGAAGTACAAATCACAATTTCTTGTCTTTATTTAACAAAACTTAATTATTAACCAATTGATCTGAGGCTTGAAAAAAGTAATATATGATATACGTTCACCCTAGTTAAATAAGGTATAATACACTATTATTTATGTTAGTTTGAATTACATTTTTTTTCACAATAGTCATGTTTCACGCACTATACCCACTCGCGCACATTTTTCTTTCATTAAACCTGTGGGTACTGATGATTAAAGTTAAATGCTTGATGAAGTAAGTTGACATACAAGTTTGCTGAATTATTGGATAGTTTATTTATGATGATTGTGACCAATTCGTTCATTAACACACATATACCTCCTCTAACTAGATTGATGGTTGTAAGGTTCCTGTTTCAACAGTAGCAGGGATGTGTATTGAGAGATATTATTGGGTTCTGTTGCGGTTGGATTTTGTTTCTCTGCCATTTTATTTTATTTTTCACGTTGGTTATTTAGCAGCAATGTTAATGTAAAAATATTTATAAATTAAGCCCACCACTTTTAAAAGTAGCCTCGTCGGTCCATAGAATTTGTGATAAAAAAATTCCTGATTTCACGAACCATTTCTAACATCCATTGACAAAAATGTATTCTGTAATCAAAGTCATCTTCGTTTAAGGCGAGGTGCAAAACTATATGGTAGGGGTGCAGTCTAAAAATAAAAAGTAACGAGCATATAGTAATCTAGACTTTAAAATATTTTCTTCCGTCCTTCCAATCCGACGCCTCCTAAATCTAGGACGTCGAAAACTACTAGTATCGCGTAGTCGCTGTACCAAGCGTGGAAAAATTCAGAGCGATGGTTATCTGGATACCGGGCCGCATGCCGTCTTTAAGCTATTGCTGTATTTTGAAAGTACTCAAAATAGACCGCAATCATATCAACGACTTCATCACTTGTGAAAGACATTTTAAATAATATTCATTGACAAGAATTAAACTACTTTTAATAAAAATTTGACGTTTCTGTACAATACTATTTAAAAGTTTGTTTTCTGTTTCCGCGGCCTACTACTAAACATTGATAAGACATTCCAAGGTAAAGCACTCGATGGCTGTACTTATTGATTGAGTGTAGAGTTCCTATAGGAACTCTAATTGAGTGCGTTTTATTTAAATAAACATGTAAAATGTAATATTTTCTACCTACCATATCTGTGTAAAATTAATAAAATTAGTTTAGGGAAGATAAAAACTTTGAGGTAAGGGATTAATAAGCGGAAATAGAAGCAGCAGGTTTATACACCCGAACAAGATTGGAAGGTACCACACTACCTTCCAACCTTCAAAATGGAAATTAAAGGAAATGTAATAGTTTTAATAACAATTTTTTAGAATAGTTATGCTACCTCTTTTATAATAAGTTCATTACGAAAATAAGCAACATTGTGAAAATAAAGCAGTTTTTAACAAACATTCTTACAAAAACACATGTGTAACACAAAGTGATGCTCACGTTTTGAAATCTTAACTGTCAAATTTGAGGTTACCAGTAATTATTAAAACTATTACATTTCCTTTAATTTCCATTTTGAAGGTTGGAAGGTAGTGTGGTGTTCCACACCAGATATTTATTGTAGGAAAACGATCTTAACATCATGCGCTGGTCACAAAATTGTCGACATCTGTCAAATGCCCCTTAACTCATATTTTTGTCAAAATTCGCAGAAACACTAAACGTTTCTTTATTAAGGTTTCCATGGTAACTAAGTGAGCGTTTTAGTTAAAGGAAAAAATTTGGTTACAAAGCGAAGAAGTCAAAGGTACTAACTATAGAACAGATTGATACGTTTTTAAAGGAAGCTTCAGATGGCACATTTTTAATGACAAAAGTGAGTATGTCCAAAAGTCATTGTACCTACCTTTAAAAATAATTTTTTTGTAGGTAGCACTCATATTTGGTGTGGCAGGGGCTCGTAGAGGACTTGAATTAATCGAATTGTCAATTAATGATGTGACTGATTTGGGCAACAGACTTCTTGTTAACATTAGAGCTACCAAAAATGGAACAGAGAGGAACTTCGTTGTAAAATATTCAGATAAAACTATCATTAGTTATACAAAAATCTGCAAGAAATATATGTCATTGAGAAAAGCCGAAACTCCCCATTCACGATTTTTTGTTCGTTACGTTAACAAGCACCGTACAGTGCAACCTGTAGGAAAGAATATATTTGGAAAATTGCCCCAGAATTAAACCTACCAGATGCGTTGTCATATACAGTACATTGTTGGCGGCGAACCTCTGTGTCTCTACTAGCTGATTCAGGTGCGACTGTTGACGTTTTAAAAAGACATGGGGGATGGAAGTATGCAACTGTTGCAGGAGGGTATGTGGAAAACTTCCTGAATAATAAGAACCTTATCACCGAAAAAATTTTTGGACGTGGGGGTGATCCATGAACACTAGCTACCTCACTCCCAGGATCCTCGTGCTAATCTGAACGGCCCACAGGCGATGATTCATTTGGAAATGCGTTCAACCTTACATCCAGCAGTATCGTTTCGGAAATCAATCGTCCGATATTTATTAATTGTAATAGTATTAATGTTAATGTTTCGTAAAAAAATTAACAAAAAATATTTGAAGTTTGACGTCTGTCAATCAGTCCATATTTAATCCCTAGGGAATAAATGAGCCATTTTAGTCCCGACAGAGACTAAAGTATCTATTTTAGTCTCGGAAGTGCAAAAATATAATTAGGGCGAATAAACATTTATAGTCTGTGTGTATTGTCACTGTCACTATCACCATCACTCTCACTATCACTATCTGGTTTATTTATACCTACACCTAGTAATCGGTTCAATGTCTTCTATAACAAATTATCGACTTCCCACATTTTCTACTCCGTTGTTAATATGTCATTTAAGTAGTTTTTCCATTTTTCTGGCGTAACTCGCAAATACGCTTCACTGATTAAATTTTAAACTTCATTCTCCTTAAAATTCTTATGTCCGGCTACGTGCCTTAAATGAAAAAAAAATCATTTAATTGTGCATTAAATTACCATTTTTAAGATTAATAATAATTTTAAGAAAAAGGAAATAAAAATATTGGATTTTTGGGATGCATCTTTCTGTAGCATCAAATTAAAACCCGCTATATGTTTTCCTCATTAAATAATACCAAATCAATAAATGATCTATATATAACAGAATAATACCAAAAGTATGCATGAAGTGTTAATTACCTTTTTACTTCACTCCACACTAATTCTATAGGATTCAATTCGCAGTGGTCTCAAAATTTTGACATTGTGCCTTTCTGCAATATCTTCTATTTTATAACCATCATAGTTTCGTTTGAAGGCAATGACTACTTTCAACCTTTTTAAATAGTCCTCTTAAAAAAATAAATCTTTCGACCGAAGCCATGCTTGAATTTCGTCTTTATTTGAATTATTATTTGGAATTTACTCTAACTTTCTGCTGTGGTAAGACACATTGTCCATAACAACAACAGTTTTTTCTGGTAAATTCAGAATCAACTAATTTTCGAACCATTTTTCGAATGTGGGTCCATCCATCTCATCATGATAATCTTGGGTATTTTTCGTAGCCGAAAAGGTCATCTCTGCCCCACCAATAAACCTATTATTGCATCCTGCATGTAACAGGACAAATCGTAGACCACGAGCTGTAGGTGCTTTCAAACCTGTGATTAATCCGCGAATAAATACATCCCGATGCGATTTAATTGATTTATGGACCCATTCTCTTGATACACTATGTCCGATGTTTACCAACGACTCATCGAAATATAGAATATTGTATCCATCCCTACGATAATTCCGTATATCGCGCACATACCGGTGACGCCAAGTCTCGGTTTTCAATTAACATAGATTTTCTACCACGCTTTTCAAACGCAAACTCCAACTGATGCATTATGTGAAACAGTGTGGTGCGAGAAAAATTAGGCAAATTTTCATTACCATTTACTGCAACTAACACAGAATTTAATGTAGGCGGTATATTTTCCCGATAAAACTGGTGCACTGTTCTTCGAATTTCCGTCCTGAACACTTCGTCGTATCTATTTTCACGAGATGTAACAATTTTGCGGTTTTTGGACCTTTCTTTTGGAGGCAGTAGTCCACCTGTGAAGCGTATTCTTGGCGCACGGTGTAAAGCGTCCTTTCGCCCAAGCCACTCATTTCAGATACTTTTTTGATTATGTTTGGTTATGTCTTGAATCGTTAGTTTTATTTAAATGGTAATTGACAAGATTTATTAGTATTTGCTTTTCTGAAACTTGCAAAGATTGACCAGGCTTCCGTTTAACAATTTCTTCCATTTCCAACAATCAAAGCAATAATAATAAATCAAACAGATAAAGAATAAACATATTTCGTACAAAAATTACTTTAATGGCATATAACGTATTGAGGTATTTAGCATTTTAAAAAGTAGTTAGAAATAAGTCAAATTTACAAAATAAACCAATCACAAATGTAATTCCTTAACAATAATCATCGTATATAATAAGACGTGTCATTCACGGACCTTAACAGATAAAGAGAGAACATATTTTGCACATAAATTAGTTTAATGGCACAATCAAAAATGTAATTAAATCATCGTAGAATAAGACGTGGCCTTTAACAGGGTAACATAAAAAAAATGACATCAAATATTAAATGGGAATTTATTTTAGAACTCCCGTTGTTTCATTATGCTTATACGAGTACTATCGCCCGTTACATACAACCGGCAACGTCGAAGCAAGATTCCCATAAGGAAAGAATTTCCTAGCTTCGCCGCACTGTCCTTGTGGCGTCCCCCAGGTACCCCATCTTGAAAAGTGTAATTTGAACTTATTTGCAAGAATGCAAATTCAAGAACAAAACAGTCGCTAAGTGATTTATCTTGGCTTGACTGACAATAAAGTTATTATTACTCAAATTAATTGCCTGCCTTACTTTGACTTTCCTGGCAAAACTAAACCTTAGAATTTATTTACAAGTCTAATATTTAATTACTCGCAAACCTCAAATCTGATCAAACGAAGTGGCCGTCTAGTAGTAGGTACGTTGTGCTATCTGAATTAAATAGGCTGCATGAGGTAAGTGTTGCATCATGAGGGGCAGGTAAAAAAATGAAACTACTCAAATTAAAATCAACGAGCTCAATGATGGTTCAGCCCGTTAGTGTACTATTGTGGGAAAGAACCACCAATAAAACCCACTTTATTATTAAATAAGTAAGTACACAAGTACATTAATAAATCTAACAAAAAAAAACAATGAAAAGATTAAATATATAACAAAACACCATTAAATCAGGTTAAAGTGCGTTAAGAGAAAATGAATAAAAAAGCAGATTAGTTACACAGAAACACAATAATAAAAAAAAATAAACCCCATGTAGTCACACCCACAATTGTGTCATAAATAATCAAAATAAAAATCATAATACCAAACATGTGGTCCTTTAAAACCAATCATGCCGGTCTTTAAGTAGATAAGCACATAAACCAATAAAGCAAATTACAGTACATATAAAATACAACAGTAAAATTGCACAGGTGATAAGGGAAAGGCAAGGACAAAAAATAGACAAGGAATTTGCACGTACACAATTGTTTAGTGACCACTAAAGCACAAAATACATAAATCATTACACTAAATCACATACAAAGCGAAATCAGCTCGCAGGAAAATAATTCTGACACAAAAAAACTCATTAAAACAAAGCCTTGCAAGGATAAGTTATAAATAGATCACAACATCGTGACCGATATATAAATTTAAGGGCGTTAGAAAAATACAGCACTCCTTTCTCAGGTTACACATTCATCTATACAACAATGAAAACAATAATAAATAAAATTCGAGGTATTTAATGGTTATCCGGTCTCGGGAGTGTGTAGCCATTTGGCAATTGCCTTTTACAATTAATAACCAAAGCGGTATCATGTACCTGTTCACCAGCCCACCTCTACACAAATATGAATATAACCATCAACCAACAATGCTAATTCACACCAATACCAGAATGAGGGAACCCTGTACTGTCTTTTATTGCAGCAGATTTCAGCTTGATGAGCCCGCGTGCGAATAAGATACCTTTGTAAGGCAATGTTTGATTTTTAATACGTTACATAGGCTTGAAAAATTTTTTGCCATGAGCTTTCATTTATATAAAAAATACCTACTTACACTTGAATTCATTTAATTGATCTCATGCACAAATCGTTAACATACGCGGTTTAACTTCAAAAGGGTGACTGTTATTTATAGATTAATATTTGAAAAACACATTAAAACTAACACAAGATTTATTTTAAAGACAAACTGTTTACAATGAAGGTATTTAATTAACCTTCTCGATCTGGTTCCGTCGATACTCTAACTGTAACTCGATTTTAAAACTACCTTTTCTCCCGGAATCAACCCCCATTTTTCAAAAGTAATAAAAAAATAAGAAACATTAATTTACGTTGGAGCAGTTTCATATTATTATTGCACGACATCATAATTTTAAAAATATGCATTCGTCCATAACAAATCCTACATTTAACTCTCGAGTTTCCAAGTAACAAGCAAAGATATCTTTTGATCGCGGTCTGTACCGACACAATTACTTACTAAACTAGTGACATGTTTACATTAAGAATCGGCGCATAAGAAATTCCAATTCGTTACGCCCCTTCAGTAAAGCAGTTTTTAAGCGTACACCTGCTACTCAAACCCCAATATGTGTTTTTCAACCCTAGCCAAATATCAGTTACATACATTCTCACATTTCTTACATAAAAATATATAAATAAAATATTTTGAAAACATTAGCAAATTACGACGTACTACCAAGATATTAAAAATCCACTAATTATCTTTTCTATCGCGATTTGGCGTTTTGACAAACGTTTATTACAATAATAAAATTTTCGCGCGGTCCGCTACCTACACACTCTCACCCCCGAACGTAGTACAGTTGCTATAGTTTTCTATAATATCAATTCAGAACATGGCCGCAATGGTACCATCCACAAATCGTAGTAAATTGTAGAAGCAAATTGTGTACCACCTTCTGCAGTTGCGAGCTGCAGTCGTATAGGAAATCATACCTTTATAGCTATCGTAAAATTCAGATTTCTACTATTACTATTTTTAATTAAGTTCATGTATTTGGGTATTTGCGATTAATCGCAAATTCACGTACATGACTTTACAATAATATTGTGACCGTTCACATAACAACAGGGGGCAACGTAACTGTTTACTTCTTGCTTTGTGTTGAAGCTTACATATGAGTATTGGGAGTGACAAACCACATTTCCGAATTGTTTACTTCTTATATTTAGTGTCTTGGCATTCCTTTTGTTTATTTTTGTGTCTGTAACAAATTTAGTGCCTTCGGTCCCATAAAGTTTTGTACTTATTTTGTATATATATATATATATATATATATATATACGTATTGTTTTATTACTTTTATTTAATATATATACAACTTATGAATGTTGATGTGTATATTTGTGACCCGAAATCTTTAACCATGACGAGTTTTTTTTAACCTGTGGGTATATTATACACTCAGTTGCGCAATTAAAATTCACTAGCGAATTACGGATTACAATGAATAAGATCTATTTGACGTTCAATTTAATTACATACGTGGAGAATATCCTTTTGTTTATTTTGTTTAATAACGTCAGATTAAGATTGCGTAGAATTGGTTTAATAATTACTCGTAAATTTTTGGTAGCATTTATTGAATATTTCCAATTTATTTACAAAGCTTAGAGTATCCGAATATTTTTACGCACTAGGTATACTTAATATTATATTGTACATAAACGTACTCGTACAGGAGCATTTTTTTAAGCGTATTGGCGTAATGGCTATAATTCTAATTGTGGCGATGGATCCTATATAAAAGGATATTTGAATGTTGTATAAAAAGATTATTAGTTGAAATAATTCAATTTGAATGAGTGATTAACATCGAGGTAAGCCCCTACAAAAACGGTAATGCGTGCTACTGTTTAGTCACTTTACTTTCATGAATGCAGGTTCAAAACTGTAATGAACGAGTAGCGTGAGCGAATTAATGGTATTTCAGTACTGTAATAAAATGCAGAATGAACATTTATGTTTTATTCGTATAAATGAGTTGTTTCAGAATGCAGAAGTTTTACGTATAATTCAAGAGCAAATAGCATTAGAATTTACTATTTTTTGTGGAAAAATTAATCGCCCACGAGGAAGACGCTCCTATTTTTTATTAAGTAAATTTGAATGTATAATATAGATCTTATTCTCAGATATGCTTGTCATACTCTAATTAGGAAACAAATAATTAAGGTTTTACGCATATTGAACGATATTCGTATTTAAATATTAACCTATTATTTAGTGGAGCACGTTTCTGTTTTCATATATATATATATATATATATATATATATATATATATATATATATATATATATATATATATATATATGTTGAGATGTTTAGATAAGAGTAAGACAGGGATTGATTAGTTTAAACTAGTAATTTCTTTAAAAAAAGGGTTGATATCAAGCATGATACATGTTCGAGGCATTTAATTGATGTAATTTGGTTCACGATGACTAGAGAGTGGATTTGTTTTGGTTAAAACTATCTTAATAAAATTTATACATTTTGGTTTAATCATAAAAAGCATTGTGCTACTTACAAGAATGTCAGGAATGTTAAATAAACTTATTTCCGTAAATTTGATTCAGTATTTTAGTTTGTTTCAATAAATTTCAGTTTATCGAAAGTATTTTGGCATGTGAATATTTTACAGGTGTTTAACACATAGTGTAAAGTTAGATTTATATTAGGGACTTTGTATAAGTAAATTAGAATGCAGGAAATATGGTAAAATTTAAGAAAGGGTTATAATACGAACTTAATGTGATCATTACTCACAGATTTATGGAAGCGAATGTGTGACAAACAAAGTGATGCATTTTAAATATTAAGAACAGTGTATAGAACATATTTACACAAAGATATTTACATGCAGATACATTTTTATGGTAGAATTTTAAAAAGTGTGTTAAACGATATGACTTCTTAAAGTGACAAAATTATACAATGCAAGCTAGATGAACAATAAATATAATAAAGACAGTTATTACAAGTTATATGGATAACATTTTAATTTACATGAACGTTTTTAAACGCAAATTATTTATATTTTTAGAATTAAGTTAGGTTATGTCATAAATTTAATGTTTTTCACAAATTTATAGTTTTTAGATTAAGTTAGGCTTAATATGGATTGTTAAAGTGAATAATAGGAGGTTTTCCTCATTTTTACATAGTAATTTAATGTGTACAAAGCATTTCAACGCAAAATTTATGAAATCGGGTTGATTATACAGTTTTACTTGGTAAATATAAAATTTCCTTTAAATTTAAGATTTCGGACATTTAATGTATGTTTTCCATGCAAAATTTCGTCAGGATTACATATATGTAATTAATTTAAGTGTAGTTTTTAAGATTATTTAGATATAAGCAATTTTAAGTTAGAATAGGTCATTTTGTATAATATTTAAAAGAACTATATCAAGTTGGGTATCTATTTATGCATAATTTAACACAGATTTCATTTCTGTTATTAAAATTTAAATCTATAACTGTATAAGAAAGTTATCGCTAAATTTCTAATTTAGTTAAGTTTTCAAATTATTTTCGACCAATCAGAAACATAGTTACATTATTTGACCAACAAAAGGGTATAAAAGGAATTGCCCTTGATCAGAATCTCTCTCTATAATTTGCCAGTTGTTTGAAAAGTTTAAATAGTGTAGTGTTTTTTGTGCAACAAGTAAGTTTAAATAACCTCAATAATTATCGGAAAAATTTGATATAAACGGAGAGACGAGAAAATCAGGCGCAATTGTTTTTAAACCGACAATTGTTTAAAAATTAAAGTTATGTTACCGATACCTGTTCACATTCGTAAAGTTCATTACGAATAATTTTTCTTACTTGTGACGATTAGTGTTTAACGATTTAAAAATTCGTTTCTTAAATTTGAATACTGGTTGCGTTTTGCCAAAATAAATTAGTAATCATTTTTCTTCAATTGGGTTTTATTTTCTGCTGCGATCTTTGAAATAATTTATATTTGAGCCGGAGCCTACAAATAAAGTGACATTAACTTAAACCCTTTACAATCATTAAATATTATTTAAACGATAAAGTTGGAAAGCATTAATACAATTAAATAAAACATTTTCGATTAAAAATTTGTGGTTGGGTGAAGCCGTAAAGCTTAGAAATAATAGCATTTACCGAAGCAAAGTGACCAACAACCCGAGGGCCAGTCTGCAGATAGTGGGTGATTGTAGCAGTGAACATCATATATCAAGATTCTCGATCATATTGGAAAGTGCCTGCATCTACATATGGAACCAGCTGTATGAAGACATCTGTTCGCAGTTTGGAATATGCACATGTGAGTTAATTTTTGATCATAACCCTGTTTATTTTGTTCTTATTTGTGTGATTTCCTGCAATTATTATTTGTATATGTATAGGTGTAAATGTTTATATAATACTTGTGCAAAATAAGCAAAAATTTAGTTTATTTCCAAATTTTAAATTTCAATTATCCAGTTATAATCATAATCACAAATTCAACAAGTCATTGTTTAACAAGTCTGACATTTTTTGACAATTGTACAACAGTAAATTTATAACGCATGCGTTATAGTATAAATTTTGTTCAGATACATTTTTCATATAAGATATTTTTTATAAAGTGCAATCCACATATATTACCGAACCAGAAATAATTTCCCTCTAAACCTGAACCCTATCCCCTAATGAGATAAGAGCTAGTCCGGTGCACACAAATATATTATCATTATATTGATAGTTTGTGCATAATTTCATTTAAAACCAGAATCTTATCCCCTACATTTGAGAAAATTATTTATATTAATTCTATATACGTCCCTATATATATATATATATATATATATATATATATATATATATATATATATATATATATATTATATACAGGATGTGGCAATAGTCAGTTAACCGAATTACATATTAATAAAAAAACAATGACGGAATACAAAAATAGTTTATCATTAAAAAAACTTGATAAAATGGTGAACCACCTTCATCAATACATTTTTGGCATCGCTTATACAAGGTGTTCGGAAAAAGTGGGAAATCTCTCGGATTCAGATAGAAGACGAAAAAATAACATGACAAGTTCCTATAAATTTTTTCCCTCCAGACCCTCCCTACGGAGGTATGAGCCCCTAAAGGACGCCGCTGGAGATAAGCTTTTCTTGAATAACTTTGAAAGTACTTGACATAATTTAATAAAAATTCAGTATGATGGCCACTAGTAAAGGCGTATTAAAATAGCATCCTTGAAACATATTTAGCTTGTGTATGATGAATTTCTAAAAAAATTTTTTTTGAGTAGCTTAAACCTTTACCTAAAAAAAGGTATATTTGTTTAATATCGATAAAATGAACTATTTTCGAGAAAAAAAATAATAATAATTAATAAATTATTGAAAAAAATTAAGCCAGTGTTTTTTCGTATTTTTACGAGGATAACACTCTTTTAATAATAAATTAGGAAAACCAAATTAAACATATTAATTATTTAAAAAATGTTGCAAACTTAAATGAGTTTATGGACCCACGATGTATAATTTTATTTCTTGTTCATTTTATTTATCTTCACTCAAAAAAACATATGCCAAACATTCCTAAGATATGAAAAAAATAAATAACCTGCATTTTAGAACTTGACATTTATCACATCGCTGATACATTGATCGCCATTAATTTACTTTAAATTTACTGATTTTTGGATTTCGTGGTGATTTGAATTGTAAACGTATTCGAAATATGGAATTCACTTTTATTGAATATGCAGATATCATCTCATGTATGGTCTTGCCTCTTGCAATGGTTTGGAAGCAAGAAGATTATATCACGAGAGATTTCCTAATCGTACTATTCTAAATCAGAAGACATTTCAACGAGTTGATCAACGTCTAAGAGAGAATGGTGAGTGATTTCGGTTACTAAGGTAATAATATTGACTTTCTTTATAACTTTAGGAATGTTTAAGAAAAAAAATACTGATGCTGGTCTGACAAGAACAGTGCGTACGGTAGAATTAGAGGAAAATATTTTGAATGCTGTAGATGGCAATGCTTCAACGAGCACTCGCAAATTAGCAGCACAATTTAGTAAGCCTAAAACAATAATTCATGAAGTCCTTCAAGAACAGCTGATATACCCATATCATTTGCAAAAAGTGCATGAATTGATTCCTGAAGATTTTCCTCTTAGAATGCAGTTCGCAAACTGGCTATTGGATCAGCAACGAAATAATAAAAACTTCATTAGCACTATTCTTTTTATAGATGAAGCAGCTTTTACCAAAAATTGTATCACAAATTTACACAACTCACACGTATGAGCTGGTGAAAATCCTCATGCAACTATTGTTTCGTATCACCAACATCAGTTTCAATCAATATCTAGGCAGGAGTCATTGGCAATTTTTTTATTGAACGATTTGTATTGCCGGCGCGATTGAATGGGCAACTTTATTTGGAGTTCCTCCAGAACGCTTTTCAAGATTTAATAGAGCATTTACCCCTTCAAACCCGCCGAAACATGTACTTTATGCACGATGTAGCACCACCTCATTTTAGCGTTGCTGTGCGGGAACACTTAAATAACGTCTATCCAAACCGTTGGATAGGTAGAGGTGGACCTATCGCCTGGCCTCCTAGATCTCCCGACCTGACGCCTTTGGATTTTTACCTGTGGAGACACCTCAAAACCTTGGTGTATTCCAGTCCGGTTGATACTAGGGAGGAGCTTCTACAGAGAATCACGTTTCATTGTGATGTGCTAAGGAATAATGTGGGGTTATTGTGGCGGGTACAGCAGTCCTCAATTCGTCGTGCTCGCGAGTGTATCAGACTTCACGGAGCCCATGTTGAACCCACTTATGAAGTTTTTAATTAAATGAAACATAAATTCGTTTATTTTTTTTCTCGAAAATAGTTAACTTTATCGATATTAAACAAGTATGCCTTTTTTTAGAGAAAGGTTCAAACTACCCAAAAATTTTTTTTTAGATCTTTATCATACAGGGTGTTAAAAATTTATGCGTTAAGGTGTACAATTTAGTCCATTCCTAGTAAGCTAAACAAGCTAAATATGTTTCAAGGATACTCTTTAAGAGGCCCTTACTAGTGGCCATCATACTGAATATTTATTAAATTATGTCAAGTACTTTAAAAGTTATTCAAGAAAAACTTATTTCCAGCGGCGTCCTTTAGGGGCTCACATCTCCGTAGGGAGGGCCTGGAGGAAAAAAATTTATAGGAACTTTTTTTGTCTTCTATCTAAATCCGAGAGATTTCCCACATTTTTTCGGGCACCCTGTATACTGCAAAACAGGTCTTCCTATAGAATTCTGCATTGGCACGAACAGTTTCAATTTCTTCTTCAATCCTCTCTTTTAAATGTCGTATATCGCGTATTGGGGTGGCAAAGCTTTATCTTTAAGTCACACGGGATCAAATCAGGCGACCGCGCAGGCCACTCAATTCTGCCTCTTCTCTCTATCCAATCGCCAAACTCGTCATTTAAAAAAGCACGAACTTGTAGTCCGTAATGATGCGGGGAGCCGTCCTGTTGAAAATATTGAATGTCATCTAACTCTCAATTATTTTCAAGTTCTCCTTTTAAATCGATGAGAAGTTCCAAGTAATTCTCAGCATTTACTGTCCCATCAAAAAAATACGGGCCGACAAGACCACCCGCAAAAATTCCAGCTCATACTGTTATACCAGGAACATTTAATTCTTCTGTAATGGTTGTATGAGGGTTATCAGATCCCCAGTACACGCAATTGAGACGTTTAATTCGCCCGTGCAATTTAAATTGCGCTTCGTCCGACCAAAGAATGGATCGGTAAACATTTGCGTCGTCTTCCGCACATCCACTAAACCACTCACAAAATTCTAGCCTGCGATCAGATTGTCTTCATTTAAGGCGTGCAACAATCCTGGACGATAACACCGCATATTCATTTTCTTTAACATACGACGTACACTGCGGTCCGATATTTCACGAGATGTACGACTGCAGATTTATTCTTCGATGAACGCTTGCAACGGCTTGCATATTTTCTTCTGTGATGGCCACTACGAGGCGCATTTAAAACCGACCCGGTCTCTGAAAATTTCTTATGTAGTTCATACACCGTTTGTTTCGTAGGAATAGGTCTACAAGAATGCTGCGCCGCAAACTCTTCAAATATCGTTTTGTAGTCGGCACACCCGTTCGGCTGTCGTGTACTTTCTACGGAGCTGCGCCACCATCGCGATGTGACTCGGATGAACGACACGAGTATACTAAACTAACTAACCCCTCTCTCACTCTGAGCATTCTATAAAATAGTCGCGCGTGATTATTTTTGCTACCGTTAACTGACTTTTGCCGCACCCCGTATACTCCATTCAAATAAACTTTTATAAATCAGTTTAAAGATTAATAGATTTAACCGTTATTTTCCAAATTGGGTTTATTTACTTTGGATTATTGTCAGTAATCATATCTACACGAGGGTGAAACAAATAGTTCAGTTAGGATCAATGATATTTTGGATTTGTGTTTTCGAAAACTACTTAAAGCAGTTGATTAGATTCAAAGTAAATTATACGAGCTTTACACAGAAGGTTCAAAATTTTGTGTACCGAACAAGCGAAAATCTTGATATTCGCGATTAACATCTCAGCTTAAGATAATTTTTCAGATAAGTTGATATCATGGTGGCTCTCATAGAATAATTTTGTATCCAAATTTGATGTTACGAATTTGACATTTATTATGAACTTGCTGGTTACTGTTTGGAACTCATTAGACCCTTGGGCAATTTAGTTTTGGTAAACAATCCCTCTCCCTCTCCCTCTCCCTCTCCCTCTCCCTCTCCCTCTCCCTCTCCCTCTCCTCTCCCTCTCTCCTCTCCCTCTCCCTCTCCCTCTCCCTCTCCCTCTCCCTCTCCCTCTCCCTCTCCCTCTCCCTCCCTCTCCCCTCCTCTCCCTCTCTCTCCCTCTCCTCTCCCTCTCCCTCCTCTCCCTCTCCCTCTCCCTCTCCTCTCCCTCTCCCTCTCCTCTCCCTCTCCCTCTCCCTCTCCCTCTCCCTCTCCCTCTCTCTCCCTCTCCCTCTCCCTCTCCCTCTCCCTCTCCCTCTCCCTCTCCTTCTCTCTCCCTCTCCTCTCCCTCTCCCTCTCCTCTCCCTCTCCCTCTCCCTCTCCCTCTCCCTCTCCCTCTCCCTCTCCCTCTCCCTCTCCCCTCCCTCTCCCTCTCCCTCTCCCTCCTCCCTCTCCCTCTCCCTCTCCCTCTCCCTCTCCCTCCTCTCCCTCTCCCTCTCCTCTCCCTCTCCCTCTCCCTCCCCTCCTCTCCTCTCCCTCTCCCTCTCCCTCTCCTCTCCCTCTCCTCTCCCTCTCCTCTCCCTCCCTCTCCCCTCCCTCCCTCTCCCTCTCCCTCTCCTCTCCCTCCCTCTCCCTCCTCCCTCTCCCTCTCCCTCTCCCTCTCCCTCTCCCCTCCTCTCCCTCTCCCTCTCCCTCTCCCTCTCCCTCCCTCTCCCTCTCCCTCTCCCTCCCTCTCCCTCCTCCCTCCTCCCTCTCCCTCTCCCTCTCCCTCTCCCTCCCTCTCCCTCTCCCTCCTCCCTCTCCCTCTCCCTCTCCCTCTCCCTCTCCTCTCCCTCCCTCCCTCTCCCTCTCCCTCTCCCTCTCCCTCCCTCTCCCTCTCCCTCTCCCTCTCCCCTCTCCCTCCCTCTCCCTCTCCCTCTCCCTCTCCCTCTCCTCTCCCTCTCCCTCTCCCTCTCCCTCTCCTCTCCCTCTCCCTCCCTCCTCTCCCTCTCCCTCTCCTCTCCCCTCCCTCTCCTCTCCTCTCCTCCTCTCCCTCTCCCTCTCCCTCTCCCTCCTCCTCTCCCTCCCTCTCCTCTCTCCCTCTCCCTCTCCTCTCCCTCTCTCTCCCTCTCCTCTACTCTCCCTCTCCCTCTCCTCTCCCCTCCTCCCTCCTCCCTCTCCTTCCTCCTCCCTCTCCTCCTCTCCTCCCCTCTCTTCCTCTCCCTTCTCTTCTTATATGTCTCCTCTTAAATCTATTTATTTTTCTATACTCTTTCCTTTGCTTATAAAATACACATTTACTCTGAAATCATTTATAGTTTTCTGAAGTTACCCAGTCAACAGCAGTACAATAAGCATTATTAACTCAGTAGACGTTAATTTTTAAACAAAAATAGGCATTTTTTCGTACGATTAAGTTCTTGGGTCATTACACCTATTCTGGGGTCGAGCCATGGTCACACTACATATAAACACCCATACGCACGTACGCACGCACGCACAGATACGCACAGGCACGCAGACACACTGGCACACAGACTCACAGACGAACAAACACACAGATACATAGACACACAAACACATAAACGCACAGACACACAGACACACGGACACACGGACACTCTGTCGCACGGACACACGGACGCACGGACGCACTGACGCGCGGACACACGGACACACGTACAGAAGGACACACGGACACACGGACACACGAACACACGGACACACGGACACACGGACACACGGACACACGGACACACGGACACACGGACACACGGACACACGGACACACGGACACACAGACACACAGACACACAGACACACAGACACAAAAACACAAAAACACACATACACACAGGTACACCGACACACAGACGCACAGACACACAGACACACAGACACACAGACACACAGACACACAGACACACAGACACACAGACACACAGACACACAGACACACAGACCCACAACCACAAAGACACACAGACACACTCTGATCTCGTTGGATTACGGCTACCACAAGCAAACATCCCATAAACATCTCTAAACGACAGTTGAACGAGAAAGAAATGAAGGTTATGTTCAAAGGCTTAAACTATGCAATAACACCGAGGTATATTCTGAAAGTAGATTTAATAACCGCAGTTGAAAAACAGCTATGTGGTTAGATTCTGAAGGAGCCGAATAATACAGAAGTAAGGATAGATTACTCTTAGATTCATCTAGGGAACTAAACCTAACCTCTCTAACCTAAAAAGGAGTATATATATATATATATATATATATATATATATATATATATATATATATATATATATGGAAGACTTTGAAGACCAACCAAAACAGAAAGATCAAGAATCGCCGAATATGTCTGGAACGAAGACCACGGCATCCAATGGTATAACATATAGATAGTGGCAAAGGACGAGAATACAACTCGTCGAAACCCTAAAGAGGCCACATAAATCGCACTAGCAGAAAATTCAATAAGCCAAGCTGTTCTAAAAAATATATATTGGATTACTCAGTGGCTCAGCCGTAAAGGTGTTAGTGAAATGTACCAAAGTTCGAATCTCAGAGTAGTCAAGTGCTTGGGAAAAAATCATAACATATTAATTCGACTCAAGTGCAAAAACAGCCCTTCTCAGAACTAAGCCTGATGATGGAAGCAGAGTCCGCTTCCGAAACATGGCGCTATAAAAGCAAAAACTGTGGAAATAGGCCGATCAACTCAACTAATATGAAACCACAGTTACAAAACACTTATAATACAGAAATAGCTATTAATTATTAAGTCGTCACCATACAAATATAAACTTATCGAGGACCGATCTTTCTTCCATCTCTTAAACAAATATATTTTTTTAATTTTAGTTCTCCTTATTTTGATTGGACTAAACAAATCCAGGCAAAAAGAAACAAAATATTCTACATTATTCTATCTTAATACTTTAATGAGTATTTAATGAATAGCCATTAGCCCTATAACAGAAACTCCAAAATCTAGAAATGACACAATTTAATGATTTTTACAGCTATTGAATTTTAGATTTCAGAGAACCCTTTATCATACATGTATCTTTATTTACAAATATCAACTGCCGTTGTTCGTTGAATATTAAGAGAGTATAACTTATTCTTTTGTCTAAATGATAAATTTAAATCTGAATACAATTGAAACCTGTTTTACACTATGAAAATGTAAACTTTCACCATTATTACACATATTTAAAATGCTTATCTTTTTAGGATTTTGTATCGTGTATTTTTGTTGTTATACAAAACTATACGTTTCGATAACACTTACAGTTATCTCCGTCAGTAGCAATACTATCTTTCAAAATTGTTCACGATGTTGAAACAATTTTGTGAAACTTGAACAATTGAAAACGTAAGCATAAACCTGCTATTAATATAACACTCTCTAACGGTGAAAATGTTATAACCAAAGAACAAATTTTAAAAATTTAATCAAGATATAATGTAAGTTTAAATTTGTGAAACACTTTAATTTGAAATAGATAAGAGCATTCACAAATAAAAACTTGATATGAATTAAAATAATCTTTAAGTCTTCTTATTAATTATTATGACCTTGGTATATCGGAATAGCTTCACGTTGTAAACGAACATAATAATGAGCTTGTCTTGCCAATATTTTCATATTATCAAATTGAATCTCATGATATAAATTATTTAAGGCGTGGTCAGCTACCGCAGATTTCTCTGGTTGACCTGATCTACAAAATCTCATGTTCTTTACGTTCAGTATCAAAGCTACGTTTTGTGGTTCCAATGTATACATTGAAACATCTTCAGGTGACCTTAAATGTTCTTTAATTTTTCTTGTAGGTTATATTTGTTATAAAAGAAGAAAAGCAGTACCAACGTTAAGAATTGGTTTTTCTTTATGGTTATATCTAGCAGGTGTAGTAACACTATTAATATTAGTAAGTGAATATCCATTAGCTTGTGGAGATTTTGTTAAGTGTTTATATTAATCTTTTCAATTATTCGAATTTCACATAATTGTTTCAACATCTTAAACAATGTTGAAAGAGTATTACTACAGACGAAGATAACTGTTATCTAAACGTATAGATTTGTATAACTTAAATACAAAAATACATCATAAAAAGTCTCAAAAAGATAAGTATTTTAAATTATTTTACACTACTTCTACATGTTACTTAACAGGTTAAGTGCCGCCTTACTGAAAATTTCAACTTCCCGATTGGTCGACCACTTTTTGTCACCAAATCGCATTTCTAGATATTTTTTTAACTTCAAATGAAAGTCTTAGGGCCTCCTGTGCGGCTTTCGGCCCAAAAATCAATTTTTCAAAATGAGAGTCCACGTTGGAGTTTCATGATCACCAGCAAAACCTTATCACTGAATGCTTCGTGAGTCCAACCTGGCTTCACGTATATACCTGTCCATTCCTGCCTGTGAATGCACCCAGCGCGCTTCGCGACTGCCTGTTTCTTGTCAGTGCGAATATTGTAGTGGCATAATGCAGTCGTACAAGCAAGAACAAAAAAAAATTGAAAATCTTTGGCAAGAAGTATTGTCGGGAGAAGATTCTGATGAGCCTTTGTTTGGCGACACATATCTTTCGAGTGAATACCAATCCGATTCGAGTTCTCCGGAGTGCAATAAAGTTCGGATTCGAAAAACAAAACGGGCGGTAGGTAATACCGGTGTCCAGGTGGAATCGGTAGAGAACGCTGGACCATCGGCTAGTAACCAAACGCAACATGTACATGAAACCATACAAGCCGTCATTATCCAATATGTTCAAGACTCCGATGATGAAAGTTCTGGAGAAGACGTTCCCAGGGCGACAAATGAAATGAATGAAGCTATAGTATATTCTGCAGAGTTCAACGCGCAATTGTATGAAAACTTCTACGACAAATCTCCCTTTGAATTCTACAAATATTTTGTAGACGATTACCTTCTTTCTATAATGGTAAGTACTATTATTTTATCTCTATCGATTTAGATTTGAGTGAATTGTTAGGTGTAAGAGACAAATCGCTACGATCTGCAGTGTCAAAAAAATATATAAAAAAACGCACATATCACCACGTCGCACAACACTGATGTCGCCGAAATAAAACGATTACTTGGAATACTGATCTGGATGGGGTTGTGTCATTTCCCATCCTTACAGTTATACTGGTCAAGGAATTATCTTTATATAATATCAAAAAAGTAATATCAAGGAACCGTTTCCAGTTGGAAAACGCTACACTTCAACGACAATTTTGTCACAACCGATGACCGTTTGCAGAAGATTGCTCCACTGATTAACAAATTGAAAGATAAATTCAAGGTCGCCATCATACCAGATGAATACGTTTGCATAGACGACACTCTGGTACCTTTTCAAGGACGACTAAAATTCAGGCAGTATATTGAAAACAAGAAGCATAAGTTTGGAATCAAACTGTTCAAACTTTGCCTGCAAGGTGGTTACACATATGACTTGTACACTGCGGAAAAGAACATGCCGTAGGCAGCAGCGTACCAACAAATGTAGTTATGAAACTCATGGACCCTCTGCTTGACAAAGGATGAACACTTGCCATAGACAACTATTATTATTATGTACCCAATTCTAAATCAATAAGGCCTTGTATTATATGATTATGCTCTTCCTGCGTACTCCTATGATTTTTTCAAGTCTTGCGGGGTGTATTACACCCCGTGAATCCCATTGCAGGTCAGTAAGGATTTTGTGGGTGTATCTGTTTAGGATGATTAATTTATTGCGTAAATACGATTATGCTCTTCTTGTGCACTCATGTGCAACAATTTTCTCAAGTTTTATGGGGTGGATTACACCTCACGAATCCCATTGCAAATCAATAAGGCCTTTGTGGGTTCATCTGCTTATAACGAGTAATTTATTGTGTAAATACCTTTACGCAAGAATGAATCCCATTGCAAGTCAATAACGTTTTTGTGGGTGTATCTGCTTCGGATGATTAATTAATTGTGTAAATACGATTATGTCCTGCTTGTTCACTCATTTGCTATAATTGGTTCAAGCCCCGTGGATCCCATTGGAAGGAAATTTATTGTGTAAATACGATTATGCTCTTCTTGTGCACTACTTTGCTGATTGATTTATGTCTTACCGAGTGGATTACACCACGTGAATCCCATTGCAAGTCAATAAGGCTTTTGTGGGTGTGTCTGCTTAGGACGAGTAATTTATTGTGTATATACGTTTATTCTCTTATTGTGTACACTTTGCCATGATTTTTGCAAGCCTTATGGCGTGGATTATATCCCCGTGAACCCCATTTCAAGTCAATAAGGCTTTTGTGGATGTATCTGATTAGGACGAGTAATTTACTGTGTAAATACGATTATTCTCCTCTTATGCACTCATATGCTCTGATTTTTTCGAGTTTTACGGGATGGATTAAACCCCGTGTCTCCCATTGCAAATCAATAAAGCTTTTGAAGGTGTAACTGCTTAGGATGAGTAAACTACTGTCTAAATATGAGTATGCTCTTATTGCGCACTCCTTCGCTATGACTTTTTTAAGTCTTACGGGGTGGTTTACACCCCGTAAATCCCAATGCAAGTTAGTAAGGCTTTCGTGGGTGTATCTGCTTAGCATGATTAATTTATTGTGTAAACCCGATTATCCTCCTATTGTGCACTCATATGATTTAATTTTCTAAAGTTCTAGGGGGTTGATTACACCCCGTGAATCTCATTATGAGTCAATAAGGCTTCTATGGGTGTATCTGCTTAGGATGAATAATTTATTGTGTAAATATGATTATGCTCTTCTTGTTTATCATTATGCTATGAATATTTCAAGTCTTGCGGAGTGGATTACACTCCGTGAATCTCATTGCAAGTCAATAAACCTTTTGTGGGTATATCTCATTAGTACGAGTAATTTTTTGTGCACTCAACTGCTATGATTTTTTAAGAATAACGGGGTGGATTAAACCCCGTGTATCCCATTGCAGATCAATAAGGCTTCTATGGGTGTATCTGTTTAGGATGAGTAGTTTATTGTGTAAATACGATTATGTTCTCCTTGTGTACTACTTTACTATGGATGAATGAGTGGATACACCCCATTAATCCCATTGCAAGTCAATAAGGCTTTTGTGGGTGTATTTGCTTAGGATGATTAATTTAATGTGTAAATACCATTATGCTCTTCGTGCGATTCAATACGGCTTCTGAGGGTGTATCTGCTTAGGATGAGTAAATTCATTGTGTAAATACGACTTTGCTCTTCTTATGTACTACTTTGCTATTATTGTTTCAAGTTTTATGGCGTGGATTACACTCTGTGAATCCCATTGCGTGTCAATAAGGCTTTTGTGGGTGTAGCTGCTTAGGACGAGTAATTTATTGTGTATACACGATTATGCTCTTTTGTTCTACTTTGCTATAATTTATTCAAGTCGTACGGCGTGGGTTGCACCCCGTGAATCCCACTGAAAGTCACCAAGGCTTTTGCAGATGTATCTGTTTAGTATGAGAAATTTATTATGTAAATAATATGATTATGCACTTCTTGTGAACTCATCTGCAGTGATTTTTTCAAGTCTTGCGGGGTGGATTACACCCGTTGGTAGGGTAGGCGGGTTTTGACGCATTTTGTAACAAAACCCTATGTATGTTTTGCGGGAGTTTTCCGAGGTCCATTCTGGTCACTTTTGTTCGACGGAGTCACGTGACCATTCTTGCGCATGCGTAATAAGCATGACAACATACGGGTTGGTTGTATATGGTTGCATGCTGCGTAGTGGGGTAATCAGGGAATGACTGTGTGGGGATGGTTGCTTAGGGGAGGTCTGTATGCAACTGCATAAGGGGTAAGCAGGGATGATACGGAGTATTCGTTGGCTCACAAGGGTTGTATGTAAATGGATGTATACTACATAAGGGGTAAGCCGGAGATTTTTCATGCAGCAGGACCATGTGGGAATTATTTATGTGAGTATTGGTGGTGGGGGTAAGGTTGTTGCATTATATAACCAGGGGATGGTTGCATAGGGATGTGTGCGGGACAAACGAGAAGTACTGATGCTGAGCACCAAATTCGACGACGAAATGGTGACAATCCCGAGAGCACGCGATGATGTACTCGAATATAATAAATATAAGAGTTTCATTGACATATCAGATCAAATGAAGGGCTATAATTCAGCATTACGTAAAGGAATGAAATGATATAGAAAATTTTCTACGGAGCTCTTGACCGGTACAGCACTTATTAATGCCTATGTCGCACATCATTAGGTCGCCAAGGAACGGATGACAATTGCCAAGTTCAAGAAAGAGATAATTCGGGGCCTTTTCGGGGATTCTCTTGTCACACGAGTCCCCTTGGAGAATGAACCTAAGCTTTGTGACTTTGGACGTACAGGGAGAAGACGCTGTGTTGCGTGTTACGCAAAAGTAGCAGAAGAAGAAGGTAGGAAAGTTGCTCAAAGGAAAGCAACAAACACGACATTGAGATGCGGTGCCTGTGAAAAGCCCTATTGCCTTGACTTATGGGTCATGTGGCTCCAGGTTGACCTCTCAGAGGCATAGGCCAAGTATGGTTTCTATACCATCTGGCCAGGCTCGAAACGTTCCCGTGTGTTTTGAATGGGTCCGTGAAACCGCCATGGAGCTACGCAGCATTTTATAATGCAATAACCCCTTAATGCCGACTGTCGTGAATTTGCATCATACCGTTTTGATTAGTTAATAGAGGTAGTTTGGAATGTGGATGACAAATGATGCTAATTCTACACGTTCTGAACAGTGTTTCGTACAAGTGCTACCATCTGTTGAGTCCCGGTTTTATGATTAGCGCAACAGACGACAATCGTGTTTATGCTGTGAATTCGGATGGGCGATTTTCGACATTCTTCGAGAAATCCAAGTAAATTGACGGTAAGTTTTATTACAGAAAATATTTATGTGTTTTTAGATGAAGTATTTTAGAAGTAATTTTAATGAGATTACATGATTACAGTTGATCGTGTAAGCAAAAATATGGTATGTGTATAAAATGCATCACTAGGCATTTATGTATATACAAGGAGTATACAATATATAAGCCTGGGCATGTAATTCTCATAATTTTACACAAAAGTGTAAATAGCTCATCATCCCTGTTTATGGTCACATTTTGTTTTTCTAACTTCCTAAATAAAGTGTTTCCTAGGCTCTAGGCCTAATGATTAGTCAATTTCACATGTAGGCCTATTAGCCAATATTTTATTTTTTGTGTAAGCCTAATGACTGCAATTTTTTTATACATTAGTGTGAAGGTGAAGTAGATTGATTTTTAGTTTTACTCTCTAATTTTCAGTAATGGACCCTAAACGTTTTTTTTTATGGAAAACAAGTAAATGCATCCATGAGGACTCGTTTACCACCTAAAGACAAAAACGATGATAGCTGTCTAAATGAGAGCGATGATAGTGATTATGACTATGTCCCTACCAATACAGACGATACCGATGCTGATGACACACAGAGTTCAGGTAAGTTTGAATTGCCTATGTCAGGTTACTCCAGGTTAGATTAGTCACACTTTGATTTCTTTCTTTTCTTTCATATTGCTATACATTTTGAATATCTCTTTTCTTGTTGCTTCAGACTCTGATACTGAGAGTGATGCTGAACATTCTAATCAAGATCAGAGAGCTGCTACCACTTCTACTACAAATGTTGCAGCTAACACTACAGCAAAGAGATCTATACTATGGAAGACTGTTCATCCTTCTCACAGTCCAAAAACTGTACCTGCATGGAATGGGTCTTCGCTAGAAGGAGATTAAGTGAAATCTCCTGTAGATTATTTTCGTAGTTTTTTTGATGATTCTCTTTTGAAAGACATAGTTCAACAAAGTAATTTATTTTCCGTGCAGAAAAACATAAACAAACCCTTACAGTTGACTAAAGATGAACTTGAACAATTTCTTGGTACAGTTTTGTACATGTCAGTGTATCATTTTCCTCGTGCCCTTATGTACTGGGCTGCAGCAAGTCGACTGGCTCATGTTTCTGACGTTATGTCTCGTGATAGGTGAAGTGAAATCAAAAGAAATATCCACTTCGATGATAACAATAATATGCCTAGTCCTGATGATGAAAATAGAGATAGGTTGTTCAAACTACGTCCCATAATTGACTCACTGCTTCCCAAGTTTCAGTCTATACCACAAACTCAAATGCTCAGCATCGATGAGCAGATGGTCCCTTTCAAAGGGCAATCTGCATTGAAGCAGTGTTTACCCAACAAACCAAATAAATGGGGCTACAAAATATTCATTTTATGTGAGTCAAGAGGTGTGGTGCACAATTTTGAAATTTACACTGGTAAGATCAACGCTGCGGCAGGTTGTCTAGATATTGGCGCCAGTGGAAATATAGTATTACATTTAGCCCAAATTGTTGAAGGTGGCAAGAATAGTCTTTTATTTTTTGACAATTGGTTTTCATCCTTGAACTTAATGAAAGAGTTTATGAAGAAGGGAATTCATTCATTAGGTACATTTAGGTCGAACCTCCTTCCTAGATGCACATTTTCTAGCGGCTCAAACCTGAAGAAGAAGGGTAGAGGTTCGTTTGATGGTGTTGTCATCAGGGCAATAAAATGGTTTGATAACAGAGGCGTGACTCTTGGGAGTACTTTCGCATCTGCTCTTCCTACTTCCCAGGTTCAAAGATGGGATAGAACCAAACGAGGGCATGTTCAGATACAATGTCCCAGCATTGTAACCATATACAATAAGTTTATGGGAGGAGTGGACTTGCTTGATGCTTTAGTATCCTATTACAGGATTTTCATCAAGTCCAGAAAGTATTATCATAGGTTATTCTTTCACATGGTTGACTTGGTTGTAGTGACAGGTTGGATACTCTATCGCAGGGATTGTGAGAGTCTTCAAATTCCTGCTCGCAGACAAAATGACCTTCTGGAATTTAAATCCAGAATTGCAGAAGGTCTTTGCAAGCAAGGAAAGGACATGACAAGAAAGAAGAGGGGTAGACCGTATGGAAACAGAGCTGCAGATGAAAAAGCGAAATTCTAATAAAAATCTAACTCTTTGCTTTATCAAGATTTACATTACAAACTACGAACCATGCTTATGAAAACATCACGTTAAACTTTCAAAAATAATTTGGACTCAAGAATTTAAAAACAACAACTTCATCAATAAAGGACATTCGTTTAACTTATCGATTGATCGATGAATCAAACGCACACTTGTGTGTGACTATCCTTTTCTACATATTGAATACAATGTACAGGTTGTCCCATTTTGGTTGTCCTCGCAGGGTATCTCAGTTATTAGCAAAATACAGATGACACAAACATAATTACTCTAGCTCTTCTCATTTTTGAGATACAGGGCGTTTTGAAAAAGTTGCATTTGAGACAGCCCCGTATCTCAGCTATACGATAACTTATAGAAAAAGTGAAAAGTGTTCTTTATATAATTTTTCCGTAGAATGCAGTGCTGTTTTCAGAATGAGTATACGGGGTCAGGTCAAAAGTTATCGGGATCAACTTCATTTTTTTAAATGGGACACCCTGTCTATTTTCTCATAATTAAATTTCTCTTGTTCTAAGCACTTCAAATATATATAACAATTATCACTTATTTTGATAAATAGCGTGGTATTTTGTATTATTAACTGAATTTCTTAGTAGGCTTTGAATTCGTAATCTTCTATTGTTTTTTTTGTGCCTAATATAGAAAACCATCATTATGTAATTATATGTCATTGAAGAAGATACAAATTTCGGCAAAATAATTTATTTTATTTCCAGAATTGTTGATTTGAAACTCATATAAATATTGGATGTATTTATTTATAAATTTAGAGACAAACGAAAATAAGAAGAATTAAAATTTTATAAATATTGCTCAATTTGCTGACCATTATGGTCAAGACAAATCCTACATCTCCGAAGAATTTCTTGAATGGATCTTAATAAAATAGGGTCTTAAACGTAGTTCTTCAAAGGCTTCTCTTGTAGCATTCATCAAAGCTTCTTGAGTTTCATACTGTCTTTGATGAATTTTATTTTTAAGGTAGCCCCACAAAAAAATCTAAAATTGATAGGTCTGGGGACCTTGCTGGCCAATTAACTGGTTCATTGTTACCAATCCAATGGTTTTGAAACATTGTATTGAGGTAATCTCTTACTAGTCTTGCATTGTGGCAAGGTGCCCCGTCTTGCTGAAAATAAACCTCTCTTAGCTGGGCTAACGGAATATCATCAATCAATTCTGGAAGGCAAATGTCCAAAATTTCCAAATATCGTTGATGGTTCAAATTGCCTTCAAACATGTAAAATGTTAATCTGCCTCCTAAAATGAAACAGGACACATTGAACCCAAACCTGCCTTGCTGCTGACGGATCACGGTAACATGCCGATTTTCGTTAGACCAGAAACGATTCGTTGCACGATTGTAAATTCCGGCGGAGCTTATATGGCTTTCATCCGACCATATAACTAAACGACCAAAATTACCATTTTCTTCACTTTTCTGAATATACCATCTACAGAAATCGATACGCAATTGAGCATCACCCGGATGCAAGTGGTGGATGACTTGAGGTATATATGGTTTATAATGGTATTTTTAAATATTTTGATACTTTCGTTTTTGAAATGCCCACCGATTCTTCTGTTTTTCTGCAAGACGTATAATTTTCGTTAACAGTGACCTCTGCAAGGACATTTATTTCATTTTTTCTTCGTTTTCATTTCTATATGTTTTGGCGTGGCCTTTCAAACGATCCGTGATTTTCCAAATTTTGTTTTAACCTAATGAATGTTTTTTACACGGTTGCCTTCTTTCCGGAAATCTATAATATTCACATTTTATTTAACTCAAATGATGACTAACATTCCAGTAAATATAAATACCTTTCAAAATATATTTCCTTCGCTTGCTCTGCATTAAAATTTGTTTGGTAATAAACCCCAATCATATCTAATTTCTCATAGTTCTCGTACCCTAAATTATTCGCCATGGTTTGAAACTTTGTAAAATTCAAAATAACGAAAAGAATATTGAAAACTTTACTAACAATAAGGATCTCAACAATCAACAAATTTGCAAATATTGACAAATGTCAAAAAATGAAGTTGCCATGGTAAAACAATTGCAGTACCAAAGGCCACTAACAAATCCAGTTAATAATTTGAAATACTGCGCTATTTGTATAAAAAATGATGAATGCTATACATATTTGAAATGCTTAGAACAAGAGAAATTTAATTATGAGAAAATAGACAGGGTGTCCCATTTAAAAAAATGAAGTTGATCCCGATAACTTTTGACCTGACCCCGTATACTCATTCTGAAAACAGCACTGCATTCTACGGAAAAATTATATAAAGAACACTTTTCACTTTTTCTATAAGTTATCGTATAGCTGAGATACGGGGGCTGCTCAAAATGCAACTTTTTCAAAAACGCCCTGTATCTCAAAAATGAGAAGAGCTAGAGTAATTATGTTTGTGTCATCTTTCGTTTCACAAAAAAGTAGCCAACGTTCGCGAAAACCGCATCTCTGTATCTTTGCTAATAACTGAGATACCCTGCGAGGACAACCAAAATGGGACAACCTGTACACTATTAGCTAACGTATCATTCCAAGAGTGTCGTTTTGTATGGCTCTTATTAACTCAAGTAACTAACAAGGATAACGTTAACAATAAATTAAGTTTTCTTTATACGAACAGTTTTAATACCAACATTACCAACTTTAACTTAACTACTTCACATAAATATAAATGTCATAATGTTTGCAAATAAAAGACAAAAGTTTTATTTACGTATCGTAGATGTACGCACATAAAAGCATATTATTTTCAATTAAACTTAAAACGTAGCAGATGAATTTTGGTAAGTTATTATATATTCTAAAATGT
This sequence comes from Vesta saturnalis, assembly GCA_036346205.1. NCBI lineage: Eukaryota > Metazoa > Arthropoda > Insecta > Coleoptera > Lampyridae > Vesta > Vesta saturnalis. The sequence goes on from JARFJB010000682.1 coordinate 2,999,459, forward strand.
TGCAAAAATTTTGTCAATAGGTATTTGTAGGTTAAGACTAATGAACTCTTCCAAAGAAAGGAAGTAATTGGTCCAATACTTTTCTACATAAAAGTGGCGATTATATATGTTTGACGGCAATACATTTGTGAGTTAATGGTTATTTATTTGATTTATTCATAAAGATTGAATTTTTAGGAATGCTACTAATCATTATGCTTTGAGAAAATATTCGAATTGCAAAATACGTAATGATAATTTCAGTCATCGGTGTTTATTTATACACTTGTTTGTGTAGAAGATTATTATACTGCAATTCAAAATTATTGGTGTATTTAATGTAATTGAATTATAGTACTTTTTTAAACTTATTCAAAGTATCGTTTCAAACACAATATAACCAATAATGTAATAAAACGTAAATTTGACCATTCACATTTAACCATGACTGTGTTGAAAATAATTTATTGTTGTAAATTATAATGTTAATGTACAATAACATACATTATATGTTACTATTATAATTATTATAGATTATTATTAAGTTTTTGGAGAAAACTGTTTGCGTTAAGAATTCAATTAAAAACAAGAAATTAAATGTTCACTACACTTCATTTTCTGTATCTGTGTTATCGTTTGGATGTATAATTGAATTGACTTGGACACCATAAACTTTTTCTTGTTCCCAAGACTTTAGAATTTCAGCTTCTGCAATATATTCTATTTGCAAATTTGTGAGTTAATGGTTATTTATTTGATTTATTCATAAAGATTGAATTTTTAGGAATGCTACTAATCATTATGCGTTGCGAAAATATTCGAATTGCAAAATACGGAATGATAATTTCAATCATCGGTGTTTATACACTTGTTTGTGTAGAAGATTATTATACTGCAATTCAAAATTATTTGTGTATTTAATGTAATTGAATTATAGCACTTTTTAAACTTATCAAAGTATCGTGTCAAATACATTATAACCAAGTGTTTCTTACTTATTGAGTACATAAAAAATACACCATAATGTAATAAAACGTAAATTTGTTCATTCACATTTAAGCATGACTGTGTTGAAAATAATTTATTGTTATAAATTATAATGTTAATGTACAATAACATACATTATATGTATTATTATAATTATTATAGATTATTATTAAGTTTTTGGAGAAAACTATTTGCGTTAAGAATTCAATTAAAAACAAGAAATTAAATGTTCACTACACTTCATATTCTGTACCTGTGTTATCGTTTGGATTTATAATAATTGGATTTACTTGGACATCATAAACTTTTTCTTGTTCCCAAGACTTTAGAATTTCAGCTTCTGCATGTTTAATCGTTTTTAACCAAACTGAAGGTGAAACTGTTTCTAACGCTTTTTTCCACATCTGTTTGACATTATCATCCCCATAACCATCCCTTCCAATGTGTTTATCATAATAAGTTTTGCTTATTCCCCATACCATTTCTATTGGGTTAAATTGACAGTGGTAAGGAGGCAAGCGTAAAATTTCGTGTCCATGTTCTCTAATAATATTATCGACCAAATATTGTTTCTCTTCCTTATGTAGCTTTGCTATATGTAGTAATTCCGTTTTAAATGATTCTTTTTCATGGGTAATTTTTTTCCCCTAAGCCACTCTGTCATTTCTTCTTTTTCCAATTTGTAGTTGGTTGGCGATTGACGATTTGTGAATGGTACGGAGCGTTATCCATAATGATTATAGATGGCTTTGTTAACCATTTAACAAAGTTTTCCGAATTCATACAATCGTGATAATCGCTGCTTTTATTGTGGTAGAGAATATAAGTTCTGCTCCTTCCACAAAGCCATCTTCTGTTCCAGCATGTAGAACTACATAACGTTTGCCTTCCCCACCAAGATTCTTAAAGCATTTTGAACTGGACTCTTGCCATATTCTTTTGTTGCTTCCTTTTGCAAATATCCATGTTTCGTCTAGATAAACGAACTGGTTGTAGATATCTTGTTTCATATAAGTGATGTAACTTCTCAAAAATTTTAACCTCATCGATGCTATTGAAGTTTTTTCGCAAAGAGCTTTTCTATTGTTACTTTGCTTGAAATGAAATCCAATGTCCAACAAAACGTGATAGAGGCGGCTAGTCCTTTTACACTCAACGATACCTCTTTCTTTAATTTTTGTTAAGAGCGTATCTAATGTAATATGTTCATGGTTAATATACATGTTGTAAATTGTAGTACGGATTTCACTTTTTTGTCGTTGATCCATGTCTTTTGTTTTTAGACTTTTTCGTTGAGGTTCATTTTCCTTGTTTTCTTCTTGATTTTGATGTCGTCGTAAAGCATTAGAAATAGTTTTCGTGTCAATTTTCAAAGCATCGCTAACCCTTGCATGCACTGCTGTTAATGGTGATAAGGGCCCGTTGGTCTGTTTTTCTTCATTAAAGTATTCGACTAAGTTATGGATCAATTCGTCTACGGTAATTGACCTACTAGTCCGGGAGGCAGCGACACAAATTTCCGGGTCATTACCTCCCATTCTTTTTTTGAGCATGAGTTATGCATATAATATGTAACTCTAATATGGACGTCTTCCATTGCACCCTTACGACATGGGGTTGCAGGAGGGTTGTGATTCCCGCCGAAAATTAATAAAAAAAACTCATAGCCTCTTGCATGAAACTTGCTCAACTCATTAATTGGAACATAAAAAGTGTAAAAAATGACGTCTTCCATCTGAATTCCACAACAAACTACGCCTTCCACCCACATCAATACGCGCAAAGAAATGAGAAAAAAAATTCATAGCCTCTCAGGTGATACTAAGTGTAATGCTTATTTTGATAGTTTAAAAGATAAAAATAATAGTCTTCCACTTGTAAACAACAACAAAGGTCGTCTTCCAAGCCGATAAAGATACACTCGATATAAGGCGCGAGCGAGCACCGCGGCTACACCGCTGCATGTTTATCTGTTTGAAAGATAATTAATGTTGCAAATTGTTAGGATAACAGCACAATGTTAATATTTATGTTATAAATTATCCATTTCAGTGATTTTAAGTTTAAATAATAAATGTATGGAAAATTTACGTCAAAATCGAAACTTTCAATTGTGGAATATTTACAATTTTGTTATTAAAGGTGAGTAAATATAAAAACAATGAGCAATGAGTTTCTAAAAAGAAAAAAAAACAGCGAGCATTCATTATCGATCGGCTACGTACATGGATCTACAGCTATATTATATAGCTGTATATGAAATGAGCATCCAGACATTTATACCTGCGGAGATATTGAGATGAATTTATTAAAACTTCTGTTAACAAAACTACATATCAATTCATCATGTCGCAGTTAAAACATCAAAAGATGAAACCTAAAGGTAGACTATTTAGTGAAGAAGAAAAGGTGTTGGCCCTAACTTTAAGCCGAAACTCAAATAAAAAAATTTTAATTTTTAAACCGCAAACTAAAACATAAATTTAAAAAGCGCGCCACTAAAATAGTTCCATGACTACAACACCGCGGCAGCATTGTTGCAAGACCATCTGGCGGATAATAAAGAAGTGAGTCTTCTATTTCAGTAATTATATTTTTTTTCTATGGTAGCGTCCTTGCCTTCCTTAGAAAGTCTTCTTAAATGCAGTGCGATCAAATGTGAAAAGTAGAATGTCTGAAGTTAAGCCATATTGTATTTTTTGTACAAAAAAGACAGGAAAATTACAGAGATTTATTCGGACATCTTCTACGAATTTCTCTCGAAAAGACTTTGGATATTGACAGAGTGTTAACATATCCATTGACACCAATGCCTTTTTCGCTGTGCCATGCTGATGGATCAATTTGCAAAACCGACAAATCAGCATTATTCAAATTGCTGGAAAAAGTATCAGATAAAGATCAACCGCGTCACACTGATGTCGTGATCCATGATGGTTTTTTTTTTACAACACCTGATGAAAGATATTCCTCTCTCATTTGGAGGCATATCACAGAAATTTCTGAAAATGTGTATGATTGAGGGAGCACAAACAATAGTGGTAATATTTGATCAGTATATAACACCATCGATAAAAGATAATGAACACGTATTAAGAGGGGCAAGAGAAGATCGTCCTTTTCATATACATGGTCCGGATCAAAGACGCCCAGCCGATTTTTTTGCTGAATTAAAAAATATTAATTTAAAAAAGGCGTTGGTTATTTTTTTTATTTCGGACTGGGAGTCGAGCCATTACGCGTCATTCATAAATAATGAAGTAATATTTTTGAATTAGGAGAAATGCTATAAATACAATGTTATTGATAACATTGTTACAAAGCAGATTGATGATATTTTGACGTGTCCCCAACACGAAGAGGCTGATACGAAAATAATATATCTCATTAGCAATATTGATTATGAAGCAAATGTGGTTGTGCGATACTCTGATACAGACATCCTGATTATATTGCTGGACAATATCAGTGTATTCAAGAGTGATGTGAAGGTGTGGATGCACGTCGGCGTGGGAAATTGACAAAGATTTTTAAATGTCTCGGAGTTGTCAAAAAAATTAAGCACAAAATTGTGCAATGCGCTACCGGCTTTCCACGCCTTCACCGGATGTGACTTTAATCCGTCTTTTATCGTAAAGGTAAAATCGTCCATTTACGATTTTAAAAATTCGAAAAGTATATGGATGCTTTTGAAAAGATCAGCGACTTGAATACTGGTGACACCTCGAAGTCCATGCCATATTTGAGGAGTTTGTCTGCCGAATGTACGGCTTGAAAAAATTACGAACGTCGACGAGCTCGTGTGCGTCTTTATGAAAAATTACAAAATTAACGACGGCGACGAAATCTTTTCAACAAATGCGAAAAATGTTGACGGAGCAATCCTATCACCATGCAAAGCCGAGCTCCAGAAGCAGATTAAAAGAACAGCATTTATTGCACAGCTTTGGAGGCATGTCTATCTCCCGCAACCTATAGAATTTTCTCACCGACTATGGTTGGGAGGAATTGATAATAAATTAATTTTTCAATGGTTCGATGGAGAGCAACTGCCAACATCGATTGATGAGATCGCAATAAACCAAGGTATGATCAAGAAAAAACAAATATCTAAAAATAATTATTTAAAGATTAATAACTTATTAAATTTTTATATTTACAGATAAGGAAAACGATCAAGGCCCTGAAGATCAATCAGGCGAAGAAGATGAAATCCGAGATTCTGACATTGAGGATGTCGAATTCATTATAGATGAAATCGACGATTCACTCGATCAATATGATAGCGAGGAATGGTCGTGAATCGCAAATCGTAAAATCCCTATATTATACGTTATACGTTATACGTTATACGTTATACGTTATACGTTATACGTTATACGTTATACATGCGTGCGTGCGTGCGTGCTTGCGTGCGTGCGTGCGTGTGTGTGTGTTTTTAAATTTACTCACCTTTAATAACAAAATTGTAAATATTCCACAATTGAAAGTTCCGATTTTGACGTAAATTTTCCGTACATTTATTATTTAAACTTAAAATCACTGAAATGAATAATTTATAACATAAATATTAACATTGTGCTGCTATCCTAACAATTTGCAACATTAATTATCTTTCAAACAGATAAAAATGCAGCGGTGTAGCCGCGGCGCTCGCTCGCGCCTTATATCGAGTGTATCTTTATCGGCTTGGAAGACGACCTTTGTTGTTGTTTACAAGTGGAAGACTATTATTTTTATCTTTTAAACTATCAAAATAAGCATTACACTTAGTATCACCTGAGAGGCTATGAATTTTTTTTCTCATTTCTTTGCGCGTATTGATGTGGGTGGAAGTCGTAGTTTGTTGTGGAATTCAGATGGAAGACGACATTTTTTACACTTTTTATGTTCCAATTAATGAGTTGAGCAAGTTTCATGCAAGAGGCTATGAGTTTTTTTTATTAATTTTCGGCGGGAATCACAACCTCCTGCAACCCCATGTCGTAAGGGTGCAATGGAAGACGTCCATATTAGAGTTACATATTATATGCATAACTCATGCTCAAAAAATTAAATGGGAGGTAATGACCCGGAAATTTGTGTCGCTGCCTCCCGGACTATACGAGCCATGTTGATGTGCTACAAATGAAAACATAAATGTTATCTCTTTCTGTAAAACGAATTAATCTTTACCTTAAATGAACACTAGAAAGTAATGTGGTTCTGAAAAGAACCGATCTTTTACAATATTAACTTAAGAAGGAATGAATAAACGAAGAAACAAACCAACCGGCGAGCGTACGTAACCTCAATCAACGTATAAGCAAATAAAGGAAAGTTGTTCTGTGGAAAGGTTGGTATCAGTGCTCATATTTTTGTTTTAAATTACAGACGACGGTCATTTCGTGATTTAATGCATAGATGACGTCATCGGGATAAGTTAAACGAATGAAGTTTACGTGAATTTACTTTTTTAATGTCGAATAAAACTCGGGTTTGCGTTTTCAGATATTTGAAAAATTTGGAACGTAAACGTACCAATTGATTTGTGACTAAAATAACTGTCACCTGAAATAAATTGAACATTTGCGAGCCAAATATTAATTCTAGTCATAAAATTTAGAGCCCATGTATCGTAATGGGATGATATGAATATGATATACATTTTACATTATGTACCCCAATTTATTATTGTTTCTATATATGTTATCCGTCACTGGCCTTCACTGTACCTACTGTTTAACTGAACATAAGAAACGCTATATTTTATGGTTTTTCCAAAACTATCGCAATTGCAAATGCAAATTAGAACAACTAAAACGAAATCTGCAGATAAGAATTAATGAGCGCCCTTCCCATCCGATGTGTTTTATATAAATATAACTTATAATATAAAGATTTATTTTTAATTTTTAACTAAAATTATACGTTTCATAAATATTCCACATATTTCCGCACTAATTTTATCACAATTTGAGAAAAGTAAATGAGGCAAACAAATTGTACCTAACACCTACAATATTAAAATGATAAGACAAATGATTAAGTAAATATACGTTGTTCCTTTTACAACTCAATATTTATCAGACTTTATTTGATGGCACCGAAGTTAATGTAAATGTAATTAAATGGTAAATTATTGAATACAGAGAAAGAGTTTGTATGCTGCTGTTTGCGATGACGTTTACTAAGATAACACTATTTAAACTACCACCTAAAGATAATTGGTATTACTGTATGCAAAACTTAATAATGTCTTAAAATAGTCCAACTTTTATGTTACAGTAACACAATAAAAAACCAACAACGTAGGTAATACATTTAATATTTACTGATAAGAACCTTGTTTATCTCGCTTAAAGTCTACTATTCATGATTCTTACTAATGAAAACTGCTTTCACGCTTATTTTTAACTATCATTTTAAGTTAAAGGCCGCTGCCTAAACGTAACTACCAATAATATGATTAATCCAAATAAAATTGAAATTAAAACATATAACCTTACAATTTTGATCATAAACTAATTAACCATAAAATGTTCTTTCAACATTCACCTTGCCTGATACAAGGTAACGCCTTATTATAATTTATCCAATATTTGCAATAATGTTTAAATTCAAGATTATAAAACTTAAATTAGTGCACAAAAATCTTACCCGTTCCTTTTTTGAGTTTGGGACGCCAAAGTAAGTACAACAATGTAGAGAAAGTAAATTAGATTATTTATAATTTTTACATGATACATTTCCAAATTTTTTTAGCACTATACAAATCTGGTGTGATATATTCACAGTACTGAAACACAAGGTTGATTACAGCCTCTTATAAACTCCCACCATTAGCCAGTATATACATGACATTATTTTCTTAACAAAACAAATATAAGTAAGCCCCAGTTTTTTTTTTTAATGCTGTACCGCCACACTATTTTCCTTATGAAAGGTTAGTTTTGATTTTCTAAAATTTTTGCATTTGGATCACAAAAGTAAGTCGTAATATACGTAGACAATTAAAAATTATAGTTCATTGTTCCTCTGAAAAACTGACATTAAGTCAATACAGCGGTTATTTAACGAAAGTTAAGAAGGAAACGCTAACCTTGAAATAAGTAATTTGTAGTAGGAGAATGTTGGGATTAGGATTTTGGAAAAAAAAATAGGTTTAATTACTTGAGATTCCAGAGAAGGTATATCTTAAAAAATGTTCAAACCAACAACAAAGAACATCTACACTATAGATTCACCTAATATTGGCCTAAATAAATAAATTTATCTATGTAAACCGGCTAGATAAAGTTTGAATTATTTCCAAAGGGCATTTTATCGCTAGAAAACAAAAACAAATATGAATATCTTGTTTCCTCAAAAATATTGGACGTAATAATACGCGACGTTTTAAAAAACATAGGTACATCGAATTTACAGATCCTTAGTGGGAATTGGTAAGGGACACAAATTAATCCCATACAAATTTAATAATTGACAAATAACCATGCTTTAATACATATAATCTAACGATATGAGTCTTTTTCGTTGTTATATACCTTAGTTTCCTATCTGACATAATAGACACGTTTTGCTGAATTAATGAATATTATTATGTAGATATCTAATAGAACAATTACAGTATTTAACATAATATATAAAAAAATTGTATACTAATTGGTTTCTCGTCTATTTTTATTATTTTATGCATTATATTCAAATGTCCCACAAAATGTGGACGTAAATAAATGAAGTGTCGTTTTGGTCTAATTAATAGTTACGGTTCGGCAAAATGAGATATTTAGTTTTCTGAACGTATTATTAAAAATCGTTAAGCCTATAGAAAGAAAACTAGTAACACTACATCAACCAGAAATTTTAACGGGATGGAGACATGATTAAATAATCATCGTGCTTTGGACGTTGAAACTTATTTAAAAACGGCTATTCTATTGTACTATTGATCACAACAACAGTAGGAGAGACATCCCCGTCACTTTTTTGCGACGGCATAGTCCCACCCCGTCACGTCATAGACCACTCCTCCTTTCCCCAAATAAAACCCGCCCATTTCCCATCCCTTTTTGTCGGCTTTCTTCCGGCGCCATTTTCAACCCTTTCATGACGTATGTGTGGTCGTTTTGTCATTATTCACTTCTAATTAGGGGTCTTTTGGGACTATTCAGAGTCATTTTGGACGGTCCGGTTTATTTTCCGGCGCTACCCTCAACCTGTAATAACGTATTACTAGTTCTTTTGTCAACTTCCATCCCTAGTTTGTGGCCGTTTTGGCACTATTTAAAGCCGTGTTGGGCACCCTGGATTTTTTCCGGTGCCATTTTCATCTTTAACCCTAATTAAAGTCCTTTTGGGGATACTTAAACCGTTTGGCAATACGGTGCTTGGATGTAGGCAACCAGCTTCGTTTCTGACGTAATTTTTAAACCCTCGATGATATATTTAGGGTCCTTTTGGCATCTTTAGCTCCTAATTAGAGCGTTTTTGGCATTTCAGCATTGGGGGTAAGCAACACCAATCACTTTGGTCGTCTTTCACTCATAATCCAAACATTCCTTGATCGTATCTCACTTCCCGGTCAGATTGAACATGTTTACTTGTTCCTCAAGCTGAATAATAATAGTAATAATAATAATCATAATAATAATGATAGTTATAGTGATAGTGACGGTGATAGTGATATCGGTAGTGATTGTGATAGTGATAGTGATAGCGATAGTGATAGTGATAGTGATAGTGGTTGTGATAGTGATAGTGATAGTGATAGTGATAGTGATAGTGATAGTGATAGTGATAGTGATAGTGATAGTGATAGTGATAGTGATAGTGATAGTGATAGTGATATGTGAGTGATAGTGATAGTGATAGTGATGGTGATGTGATTGTGATAGTGATAGTGATATGAGTGATAGTGATAGCATATGATGTGATAGTGATAGTATAGTGATAGTGATAGTGATAGGATAGTGATAGTGATAGTGATAGCGATAGTGATAGTGATAGTGATAGTGATAGTGATAGTGATAGTGATAGTGATAGTGATTGTGATAGTGATAGTGATAGTGATAGTGATAGTGATAGTGATAGTGATAGTGATAGTGATAGTGATGAGTGATGTGATAGTGATGAGTGATAGTGATAGTGATAGGTGACAGTGACGGTGACAGTGACAGTGACAGTGACCGTGACAGTGACAGTGACAGTGACAGTGATAGTGGTTGTGATAGTGGTTGTGATAGTGATAGTGATAGTGATAGTGATAGTGATAGTGATAGTGATAGTGATAGTGATAGTGATAGTGATAATGGTGGTGATTGTGATAGTGATGTGATAGTGATAGTGATAGGTGATGTGATAGTGATGTATGTGATATTGATTAGTGATAGTGATAGCTATAGTGGTAGTGATAGCTAGATAAAGTGATAGTGATAGTGATAGTGATAGTGATAGTGATAGTGATAGTGATAGTGATAGTGATAGTGATAGTGATAGTGATGTAGTGATAGTGATAGTGATGGTGATAGGTGATAGTGATAGTGATAGTGATAGTGATAGTGATAGTGATAGTGATGTGATAGTGATAGTGATAGTGATGTGATGGTGATAGTGATGGTGATGGTGATGTGATGGTGATAGTGACAGTGACAGTGACAGTGATAGTGATAGTGATAGTGATAGTGATAGTGATAGTGATAGTGATGGCGATGGCGATGCGATAGTGACAGTGGCAATGACAGTGAGGACGACGGCGGCAGCGACAGTGACAGTAACTGACAGTAACAGTGACAGTGACAGTGACAGTGACAGTGACAGTGACAGTGACAGTGACAGTGACAGTGACAGTGACAGTGACAGTGACAGTGACAGTGACAGTGACAGTGACAGTGACAGTGACAGTGACAGTGACAGTGACAGTGACAGTGACAGTGACAGTGACAGTGACAGTGACAATGACAGTGACAGTGACAGTGACAATAACAATAGTATTATTTAAAGGTAATGGTAATGGTAATGGTAATGGTAATGATAGTGGTAACGGTAACGGTAACGGTACCGGTAACGGTAAAGGTAAAGATAAAGGTAAAGGTAAAGGTAAAGGTAAAGGTAAAGGTAAAGGTAAAGGTAAAGGTAAAGGTAAAGGTAAAGGTAAAGGTAAAGGTAAAGGTAAAGGTAAAGGTAAAGGTAAAGGTGAAGGTAAAGGTAAAGGTAAAGGTAGGTAAAGGTAAAGGTAAGGTAAAGGTAAAGGTAAAGGTAAAGGTAAAGGTAAAGGTAAAGGTAAAGGTAAAGGTAAAGGTAAAGGTAAAGGTAAAGGTAAAGGTAAAGGTAAAGGTAAAGGTAAAGGTAAAGGTAAAGGTAAAGGTAAAGGTAAAGGTAAAGGTAAAGGTAAAGGTAAAGGTAAAGGTAAAGGTAAAGGTAAAGGTAAAGGTAAAGGTAAAGGTAAAGGTAAAGGTAAAGGTAAAGGTAAAGGTAGAGGTAGAGGTAGAGGTAGAGGTAGAGGTAGAGGTAAGGTAGAGGTAAAGGTAAAGGTAAAGACAAAGGTAAAGGTAAAGGTAAAGGTAAAGGTAAAGGTAAAGGTAAAGGTAGCGATAACGGTAACGGGAACAGTAATAGTAATAGTAATTGTGAATTGGTGTTTAATTCAGAAATGCATACATTATATCTGGTGTAGCCAAGTCTATTAGACTTAACAGCTAGTACCGTCAATTATACAGCTACTAGTTCATATCATTTTAAATTGTTAATAATATATATATATATATATATATATATATATGAAATTAATTCTAATAAACAAACATGAGCGACATGCTGAGCAATAATAATACGGGATAATAAAATAAAGATAAATTGTAAACAAGTATAAATAAATAAATACATAATAACTCATTTCAGTATAAAAGAAAACTAAAAATTAAAGTTCCTATGGTTTTATAGGTGTATAATTTGTTGTAGGATTTATACGTGATACTAGTTTTTAAATTAATGAGTCTTTCGTATCCATGCTTTGACTTCTTCTTTAAATGTGGCCATTTTATTGGGGTATTTTATTTCACGTGGTATCTCGTTGAACATTTTTGGTATTGTACATTTTAGTGTCCGTTCACCGTACTTATTGTATCAGTGGGGAATTTTCAAATACGTCCTTCTGGTAAGGCAGCTGTGGGATAACGGCATCTTGAGAATGTAGTCGTTGTAGTGAGTGAGTATATTAAGGTATTTGTATAAACCACTGGGCGTAAAAGTATCAAATTTTTCTAAAAGCTTTTATTTTTGCAGGTGACTACCATAAACCATTTTGAATATGCTAACTTGTATTGTCTCTAAATTATATAAGTGTACATGTTCTGCACATCCCCAAACTTTTACTGCATACCTTAATATAGATTCTACCAGACTTTTATACAATATTAACATAGTTTTTGTCCTCGTGTAATGTTTAATAAATATATACTACTGCAAATTTTTTAAATTTTTTATATAACTTATCAATATGTAAATTGTATTTAATGCGCGAATTTATTGTTGATCCTAAGTTATTCGTTCCAGTGACGTATTTAATAACTGGGCAATCACACTTACTGCAGTGGTCCTTACAATCGAACGTATGCATTATTATGTCTTTTGGAATGACTTTTTCCATATGTGATGTGCTGAGTTTGTGAAGAGATTTATGTTGTTCAACAATTTGCATATCTTGTTCAGTTCATGCTGCATTACTTTGTTGCATGTATCTGTATTACTGTGATCAGACATTAGAACGGCATCATCAGCATACATATACAATTCGGAATGTTCTGTTATGTTAAATATGTCATTGACGTATATCAGAAATAAAATGGAGCCCAAATTACTGCCTTGCGTCTCCGTCTCCGTCTCCGTCTCCGTCTCCGTCTCCGTCTCCGTCTCCGCCTCCGTCTCCGTCTACGTCTCCGTCTCCGTCTCCGTCTCCATCTCCATCGCTCTCTCTCCCTCCCTCCCTCTCTCCGGCCCACCCTCTCACCCTCCTACCCTCCCTTCCTCCCTCACTCCCTCCCTAAGTGTAATCACACGCGCAAAGAACGTAAACATCACATTTACATTTTCATGGGCAGTCCAATTTTCGCGTAATTAGGTAATTAGTGTTTTAGATGTACGTGGGTAGTTGTTATTGTAGTTACATAACTGGTGAAATCAGAAAATAATTACTTCATGTTAATGATGGCTGGAAGACTCTAAGTACTTTATATTATTCAGTTATAAGCAAGACGTTTAAAGTGAAATGTGTTGTGGGCAGCTGTTTACTCTGTCAAGGCGTTCGTCCAATACATTTATCGCCAACAACCCTGGTAAGTACTCGTTTTTTATTTTAACCCTTACCTCTTATTTTATTTACTTTATTTAATTGCTAGAGGCCAGATTTCAAGTTTAATTATATTAGCTGTATAGGTATTTTTTGCCGATTAACTGTAAAACTGTTTGCAAAACTCGACAATAGTGTACACGTTAATTTGTGAGGTATTATTGTCATTATGGTTGTCTAATGATGAGCGTGGTTAAAATAAAACAGCTTCCTATAGCTGCTTACGAAATGAAATCAGTGTTAGCTTAAAAAACGCTTATGTATTATCAAACTTATAAATTGCTTTACGAAATGAAATCGATGTTAGTTTCAAAATGTTTGTGTATTATCAAAATTGTAATGAAAGTCAGCTTGTTTATTTGCCACGGGGTGTTTGGCCGTTTTCAAAACGAAATAGTGCGTTCAAGGTTGTTTATAAATCTAGGGGCCTTTTCTGCAAGGAGATATTACCGAATTTTCGTGATATTACTATTATGGCGGTCTAATGATAATGATAAGCGTTGTATGTAGAGAACTAAGTACAAGTTCAAATTCACCGCCAAGAAGGCCATGACAACGGGGGGCGAAGCTCCAAAAGCAGGTTCCGAAGACCTATACCTGTCTTATAAGTTAGCACTAGGGCCGACTTATTAGAAGACAAATTTAAATTCCCGCCTTAACCTGCTCAAATTCAGATTTCACACTTTGGGGCCAGGACAAGGTGACCCCTGTCTTACAAGTTATCATTAGAGTCCCCTTAATACAATACAAATTCAAATTTCCCGACAAGGGGGCAAGGGAGCGAAGACCCGAATGCAAAATGCAAAGCCATATACCTGTCTTTTTTTTCGCAATAAACAATCAGAATGTAAAGACTTAAATGCAAATTCAAATTTCCCGCCAAGGGTCCAGGGGGCTAAGACCCGAAAGCAAATTACGAAGCCCTATGTCTGTCTTATAAGTTAGCATTAAGGCTCCACTTATTACAATACAAATTTCCCTCCATAAACTGTAGAGACAAATACAAATTCAGATTTCACACCTAGGGGTCTGGACAAGGGGGCGAAGCTCCGAGAGCAAGCTGCGAACACCTACACCTGCCTTGCAAGTTAACATTAGGTTCCATTATTAGAAATAAATTTAAATTTCCCGCCAAAACAAAACGACCGAGGGTCTTGAATATGACTCACAATTAAAAGGGTTATGATGATACAATGTAGGATTAAGGCCCCTCTATTAGAATACAAATTCAAATTTCCGGCCATAACAAAATGGCCGAGGGTCTTGATTATGACTCATAATTAAAAGGGTTATGGTACAATCTAATTATAATAAATTGGGAGAGGGTCTTGATTATGACTCATAGTTATGATGATACCATTTAATTACGGCCCATAATTACAATAATTGCGGGTTTTGATTATGACTCATAATTAAAAACAAAATGGCCACGGGCTCTGCTTAACTCATAATTAAAAGGGTTATGATGATACAAATAAATTACGGCTCATAATTAAAATAATTGCGGGTTTTTGATTATGACTCATAACTAAAAACAATGCCCCCTTATACAAAATCAGAATGCAGAGACTTCAATCAGAGCACAGCTGCTGAGTAGTAGGGCTAAGGACCAATCAGAAGCCAGAGGGCGGGCACTCGCCCAACCAATTAGCTAAAAGGATTCGGTATAGTTTATACTTAGCGCCGCCTTAATACACGTACAACCAATCGTGTAAAAGGACACCCTTAACCAGGGGTTAGACAGCCAAAAAGGCTCATAATATGGACAAAAGGACCGTAATTAGCGCTAAACCCCGCCCAGGGGTTGAAAAATTCCCCCGAAAAGAAGCCGACCCACTCCTAGCCCCACCCCAGACCCCCACTCTACCCTACAACACTTTTAATTAACCCCACTCTAGCCCCCCGCCACTTTTAATTACTGTAATTAATTAAAACTTAGCTGCCCCCTCTACTTATATTAATGTTGATGTAATCTTTTTTTCAGATATTGAGAAGTTTCACCTAGGTATGAAGAATTGCAATCAAGACAATTTACTTTGCATATGATTTACTTAATATTGAATTATCATCTTTACTTTTTAGTGATGAGAAAATTTCATTAGTGGAAGATAATGAAAACCAAGCAGGACGTAAATTTGATGGTTTTAGAAATTCTTTTGTTAAATATACAATTTTTTAATTATATGGAAGTCTAATAAAAATTTATTTTGTTGGTTATTCACAGTACTATGAAATGAATTGTTATTTGTTTGTTTTAATGTTTTACATCTATTTACAATGGTATCATTAAGAAAACATTCCGCATAATTATTGTTTTTTAAAATGGTTTTAATGTTTCAAATTTTTATTGTGAAATTCTTTATGTGCTGGTAAAATCACTCTATCTACTAAAGAGTAAACTACTGAGCGTTTATATTGTATTGGCGTACAATATTAATAAAAAGTTTAAATACATAAAAAGTAATCTTTATTGAAAGAAACCACTTATAATTTTATAATCAAGGTATTAATTAATTTAGGTTACTATAATAATCTTTCGTTCTGAATGATTTTACTATTATTTAAATAAAAATGAAATAAATTTGTTATACAAAAAGAAGTAACACCATTATGCTGACGAATAGCAGTTCTTCCGATTCATTCTCTGAGAAGTATGTCGCCTCTCATTTTCTGTGTAAATTTTTCCTTAATATCTCAAAGGTAGGTTGAGATAAATACGGCAAACCTGGTACTTTCTGAATGCGCACATTTTAAGCTTTCCAACGGCAAAATAATATACAGCGTGTTGTATTTAATAAATTCAATTAAAATGGAAGTGAATGTAAAGATGTTCGAAGAGAAATTTTGGACACCCGGTATACTTGCATCCAAAACCAAAGATAGTTCAGGATGAACCAGGTTAATATTAGATTACATGTAAATTTTTCAGAGATGTTAACGACCAGTGGCATAGACACGACAGTTTAAAAGGAGTATGATTTTGACTAAATTTTTAACAAAAAATTGATAACTCAGCAACACTGCATTTGACAATCTCACAAATTTGAAGTTGAATGTAGAACCAACAGAGTCTTCAGTTGCCATATAAAAACTGGGGTATTCCAATCAAGAAAAACATATTTATTCTTGACAATAATTTTGGGTTGTAGCAAAGATGACACATTATAATTTTCTTTAAAAAACATTTCTACAAGTACAAAGGTTTAGAAACTATTGACCGACGCGAGTATATTGGACCACCCTGTATACCGGACTAGAAACATTTCCTTAAAAAGTCCACCTGGTAAGCTAAGTGTTAGAATTCTACGATGCGTTTGTCCGTTGTTCGTTTTAGATATTCTCACTAGAGTTTAGTATTAGTGTAGACCAATTAATAGACATCGTTTATCTTCATTACAATCTGCATTATCACAAAAATGTCATTTTTATCCTTTAAATACATTTTAGTTGCCTGAGCTTATATTACAAGTTAAAACAAATTGACAGTAAACAAGAAAGTAAAATTAACAATAACATTAATCGTGTCTTGTACAAAACGATTAGTGTATCAACACAAATGTAAGCGTATAAACATGAATTGATTGTGTTCAAGTGCAGAAGGGTAACGTCCAGGCCTCGGTAATTTTATATTGAATGGACTCAAATAATCAAAGGCGGGATATTTCTTCGAAAGGCCTGGATTAAATTTTCGATATTGCGTTTAAACGTTGAATTATTCAATGGTTTAAATAAATATTTATACTGAACAAAAAGGGCCATTTTCGCAAGAAAACACGTAAAACATAAAATCAACTTCGGGAACTTCTGCATATTGCTTAAAATTGTACCACTAATCTATTAGGGTAATATAAACGTAAGATAGTAGAAAACGTAATGTACAGAGTAATTTTACGATCTCAGATCTCAGTGTGTAGTAGTCACTCTTGCGGATTCTGTTGTCCTAATTACAAATCTCAAATAATTTTAACATCACCATCATAATAAAACCTCATGCAACGCAACCAAAGGAAAATAAAATAGCAGCAGAAGAAAACTACTAACTAATGTAGCGAAAAACTGTTTAGTGTTCGAATTAAAAATATCACCTACATGAAGTTAGCAAAACAACTTTAACTGTAAAAATTTTAAATAGTACCAATGTTACTTGATCCATAGTTGCCAATAAGTTACCAAAGAAAAAAATGTATTGCTACATAAATAAAAAAAGATATTGAGTGTTTCGCTAACTTCATATGAACTTAGCGAAACACTCCGTCAAAAGTTGCATGATTCAGAGAAACGATGTAGCATTATTAATCCTTACATAACTTGTATGGGCTCTGCGCTCGACTTCTCAGACAGACGGAAGCGGATTAAATTTATTTTCACTGAACATTTGTCTTACAATTTACGCAAACTTCTGGATCTGACAAAATGTTAATTAGTAACATTGTTAGTTGCCTTATAGTTATCAACAACTTGCCAAATTACAAATTATTGCATAAATAAAGAAGATATAGGGTGTTTCTCTAACTTCGTATGAATTTAGAAAACGTACTTTCAAAAGTTACGTGATCCAGAAAAACTCTATAGCATTTTCAATCCTTGCATAAATTGCTCTTAAGTTACCACATAAAACAGTCGGTAATTTCAATATCGAAAAATATACAGGGTGTTTCGCTTAAGTTCATACGATGTTAGCGAAATACATGTTCCAAAACTTTAACTAGACAAATTATAATTAGTACCAATGGTGCTCTGCTACGAGTTGCTCAATAAGCTTGACAGAAACGGAATTATTGCGGATAAATAAATAGTTAGTATTTCGCTGAACATTCATAGAACTTAGCGAAATCACGCTCAAAAGTTGCATGATTCTGACAAACGATGTTACATTAGTCAACATTGTATAGATTGCTCTATAGTTATCAACAAGTTGCCAAATCACTGGTAATTTCATAAATAAAGAAGATATAGGGTGTTTCTGCTAACTTCGTATGAATTTAGAAACGTACATGTTCTGAAAGTTACGTGATCCAGACAAATTGTAATTAGCACTATGGTCAAGTCCTTGCATAAATTGCTCTTAAGTTACCACAAAAACAGTCGGTAATTGTTGCAAATATCAAAAAGTATAGAGGGTGTTTCGCTTAAGTTCATATGATTTAGCGAAAAACTGTTCTAAAAGTTTAACTAGATCAAATTATAATGTAGCATTATCAATGGTAGTTGCATTACAGTTGCTCAATAAGTTACCGAAGAAAACAGTGGGTAATTGCTGCAATATAAAAATGATATAGGTGTTTCGCTAAGTTCATATGAAGTTAGCGAAACACAGCCCTCTAAAAGTTGCATGATTCAGACAAACATGTAACATTAGTCCAATGGTAGTTGCTATAAGATTGCTCTATAAGTTACCACATAAATAAAACCACTAGGTAATTGCTGCATAATGAAAAGATATAAGGGTGTTTCGCTAATTTCATATAACTTAGCGAAACACATGTTCTCAAACTCTAAGTTGACAATATTGTGATTCAGCACTAATGGTAGCATTATCAATCCTTATAGTTGCTCAATAAGTTACCAAATAAAAACATCGGTAATTGTTGCAGATAATGAAAAGATATGTGATGTTTCGCTAACTTCATATGAAATTAGCGAAACACTGTCTAAATTGCGTATGATTTAGAAAAACGATGTAGTTATTTTCGATCCTTGCATAAATTGCTCTTAATAGTTACCGAGAATAAAACAGAATTTAGCAATATTGAAACTATAGTAGATGTTTCATCTTAAGTTCATATCTGAAGTTACGGCGAAAACATAATGTATTTCACTAAATTACATTTAGCAAACTTCGACTGACAAATTTTAATTAGTACCAATGGTAGTTGCTCCATAGTTGCCAATAAGTTACCAAATAAAAAAATTTATTGCTGCATAAATAAAAAAGATATAGTCTTTCGCTAATTTCATATTAACTTAGCGAAACACGCCCTCAAAAGTTGCATACGTGATTCAGAAATGTAGCATTATCAATCCTTATATAAATTGCTCTTAAGTTACCAAATAAAACAGTCGGTAATTTCAATAATGAAAAATATACAGGGTGTTTCGCTAAGTTCATGTGAAGTTTGCGAAACACATGTTCTAATTTTGCGTTATTTAGAAAAACGATATGTTATTTTCGATAGTTGCATTAATCGCTGAATAGTTACCGAGGAAAAAAAATAAGAATTAGAGCAATAAGAAAACTATAGAATATTGTCATCTTAACTTGTTGGGTTCTGCGCTCGACTTACCAGGCAGACGGAAGCGGATTAAATGTATTTTCACTGATCATGTGTCTTACAATTTACGCAAACTTCTCGATCTGACAAAATGTTAATTCGTACCATTGTTAAATGCCCTATAGTTACCAACAAGTTGCCAAAGAAAAAAATGTATTGCTGCATAAATAAAGAAGATATAAGGTGTTTCTGTAACTTCATATGAACTTGGCGAAACATACGTTACGTTATCCAGAAAATCCCAATACCATTAACAATTCTTGCATAAATTGCTCTTAAGTTACTGAATAAAACAGTCGTAATTTCAATATGAAAAGATATACAGGGTGTTCTCCAATCTTCATATGAACTTAGCGAAGCTTGCCTTAAGAAGTTGCGTCATTCAGGAAAATGATATACATACCATTGTCAAGTCTTAAATTATTGCACATTAGTTGCTTTTTTAGTGAAATAGTTATCATTCAATTGAAGTGTAGGTAGGAATTAAAGAGCTTGTTATGAACTATAATAATATATAAGAATAAACATACACAACACAATAATTGTAACATAATAATATACTCGCTTACCTATGGTATACAACAGAACTCGAAAATTTCTAACAGAATTCAATTCACCGCGCCTGTTTTCTGAATAACATCAATTCACTTTGGTCTATCAATTTGCTCTTACTTTTCAAATCGTCGTATTCAATCCAACGCAGAAGTCTTTTCGCAATTGCAATGTAATGATCTATTGATGACGATTTCCTCGTTGTGACAGGAGGTCGGCTATACTCCACTATTCCCAATAATTAAAATTGATTTTCTGTTAATGGACATGCAAATCCATCAGCCAAGGACTTCAGTAATTGCAGTCTATCTATATCTGTTGCTACGAAGTCTCATGTAAGTAACAAACTAAAAAAATACTTAAACGTTAGGGAATAAGGAAGTAGTAGTAATAGTTTGGTACCTCTCATTAACAGATTATGTTCCAGAGCCAAATCACATTCATCGCATGTTGTTTCATGAAGAGTGAAGTGATTCTTAATTACTTCATCCAAAGGTTTGGATTGAAAGCAATGTCTACGTAACAAAAATAAAATGGGAAATGCGGTAAATAATCGATTAACTAACAATATGTAAATAAATATTTCCTTGAAATTTATATTTATACAATGTGTGCCGCCTGGCGTAAGCCCACCCTAAAATATTAATTATGATTTAAAATGTGAATTTATTTGAAATTAAAAGATAAAGAAACTAACCAGACAAAACATTTAATTTGCTAGTAGGTAATCGAGTAATCACTCCAGTACTTTCGCTAACTTCATATGAACTTAGCGAAACACCCTGTATGTTTTTCAATATTGAAATTGCCGACTGTTTTATTTGGTAACTTAAGAAGAGCAATTTATGCAAGGATTGACAATGCTACGCCGTTTTCTGAATCATGCAACTTTTGAGGATGTGTTTCACTAAGTTCTTATGAACACCCTATATCTTCTTTATTTATGCAGCAATACATTTTTTTCTTAGATAACTTTGTGGTAACTGTAAAGCAACTAATAGTGGTACTCGTTAACATTTTTTCAGGTCGAGAAGTTTGCGTAAATTGTAAGGCAAATGTTCAGTGAAAATACATTTAATCCGCTTCCGTACGCCTGGTAAGTCAGAGCAGAGACCATACAAGTTAAGATGACAACATTCTGTGTATTTTTTATTGCTCTAATTTTTTTCCTCGGTAACTATTCACCAATTAATTAATACAAGTGTCGAAAATAACATATCTTTCTAAATAACGCAAAATTAGAACATGTGTTTCGCTAACTTCATATGAAAAACACCCTATATCTTTCTTATTTATGCAGCAATAAATTTTGTTCTTTGATAACTTATTAACAACTATGGAGCCACTAACATCGGTACTAATTAAAATTTGTCTAGTTAAGGTTGTTTCGCTAACTTCATGTAGGTAAAAATATCTGATGTGGAGCAACACACGACCTTCCAACGTATAAAATAAAAATTAAAAGAAATGAAATAATTTTAATAACATTTTTTAGGATAATTATGCAACCTCTTTTATAAGAAGTTGATTACGAAAATAAGCAACATTGTAAACACAAATCTATGTCAGACAGACGTTTAAAACTTCATGACAGACAGAAATTAATAGACATCTGCATGCTAACTTAAATTAAAAGAAGTGACGCAATTTTAATTTCAATTTTTTTAGGGCAACTATCCAATCACCTTTTTATACGTTCATGACGAAAACAGGCAACATTGTAAAAACAAAAACAATAATCTGTCTAAATGACGTTTAAACCTTCATGTCAGATAAAGATTAATAGACATAAATACATGTTAAGGTAAAAAAATTCCAAAGCAGCCCCCTCCTATAAAAATATTAATAATAGAGCTTAGCATTTTCAATCATATTTATTTAATTTGTACATTTATTTCGCTTACGTTAAAAAACTTTATAAAGAATAGTATATTAAAGTATGCGACGGCGCATAATAATACTAGTATTATTGCTACAAAAAATGGAAAAAGAACTAATAATTTAAAATATGTAAATAAAATGAATATATCTAACAATACCAATTGTACTTTCTATTTTCATTTATAAAATTAAAAGTTGTAACAACCCTTTTTGAGTTGTATTAAAATATATCTTAATTTAAGGTCTTTCATTCGTTCTGTTGTAAATATAAGAAAAATTTGAATTATTGAAATATAGGTATGTGGTAGGCAACTTAATTTGCATATCTTCTTAAGGGTATATATTTCTTAATTTATATTCTCACTTCAAATTATTTTTCTGATCATTTTATTCGCGCATTGCGTCATCGTGACGTAATTCTTTGCGCAAATCCTTTCGCGCACGACTACCTCGTCTAATTTCAAAGGATTCATTTTTTTACTTCCTGATGAAGGTTGTGAGAAGCAGAAATTTTTTTTTTGTGCCATGAATTTGATGGTAAGATATCTTTTAACTCGTAATACTAAAAATTAAAACATTTGCTCTTTTCAGGCACTTTTACTTTTATTTTTTTACTTTTACATTTAATTTCACCGCTCTTGATTGCACAATTAATTCTACTGTTACGTACGCTTTCATTTTATGGTTGCGTTGTGCTTTTAATACAGAATTTAAAGTTGATTACATTTATTATGTGAACGTTCGAGAAAATACAATAAATATTGGTTTATTCAATTTTAAGAAGATACATTTGTAAGAAATAAAATTCCAGTTTGGGTGTGGCTTACAACGTAAAGCATTATTACAAGATATTGCGCAAGATTGATGCAAAGATGACATCACCTCAGTTGAAATTTCCATAATCATTTAGATACCAGAGATTATTAAAAAATTTGTGTACAAAGATTTTACAAACAGGTATTTATGTAATGAATTTTTAGTATAAGACTAGAATTTTAAGATATATTTTATTTAACCATATCATATTCACTGTCAATAAACATAGTTGTATATATTTTATTTTTTTACATTTTGATAAAATTTTTAGTTTAAAACTCGGTTTAGTTGTTCCAAGCAGAATTATTAAAAATAACTTGGCGTCCGAGATCATTTTTATTAGTGTTACATTGCAATTTTTTTATATTTATGTTAAGTGAAAATAACACAGCAGAAATTGGGGTAATTAAGCAAATCAAAATATTGAATCGGCCCACTTGAATTTACCGACTAGGACAAAGGCATTATTTATGGTGAATGGTTAGTATCTCCAGTTAGTTTAACGATTTGTTTTGGAGAACTTTTTACTCTTATTTATTATATTTCTTTATTAAATTTATTATACCATTTACACCACATATTTTATAAAGTGTTAAATAATGTTTAAATAAGGGTTTTGAATTTGTTAGTAATATTTTATTTGACGTTACAGATGTCAGATCAATAATCAAAAAATTGTCATTTAGACCTCACGTTTCTTGAGTTTGATGTTGCCATGGTAACTTTAAAAAACGCGCGTTTTGAAAGTTCGATTTAAACACGCTAAAGCGTGCTTTAAATAGGTAAAATGGGGCACCGATAAAAAAAATTTTGTAAAATTAAATTTTCTTTAAAAAATACGTCTACACCTTTTCTTATAAAATTAATCGTTATTCAGATAATGAAATAATTTGAACGAACACTTAAATTCTACTTTAGTATTTTTTGCCGCTAAAGTACGCGTCATCAAAGAATTGCATGGAACATAATTAATCGATATGTTTAAGGTCTATATCTAGGTATTTTTATATCTTTGAAATATGCGGCTGTTTTAGAAATGTTTGGTAAAAACAAACACTGCCCATAACAAACCCCTCCTCTACGCCGCTGGATTTCTCCCAAAATCTAATCAACTCTAAGCCAAATGAAAACAAGCTTAAAAACAAAATTTTAGATTCGTAGGTATAGTCGAAGCGAAACAAAGCGTCATCAATGACGCACTCCATGTCTTATGTGGCTACGTTGCCGTAGCAAATTGTATAATAAAATTTGGAAAAAAAAACAACTCTAAAGGTAATGCAATTAGTACAATACTTTTGATATAAAATAATATATGTGCACAAGCTTGTTTTTGTTGGGTTTAGACGCCTCTCGATGTAAAAGTTTGTGATAAAATTTTAGTCAACAGGCCAGCAAGTAACGACGTAAACCTAGTCACTGTCAGAGATGGTGCTGTGTTGCCGTCTTTTATTCATCGATTCATCGACATTTTGAGGTTACGGATGACATTATTCTGACAGGCCTATTTGATTAATTTCGGTCGTCAACAATTTGTAATAATGAGATCTGTATTTTCAATCTTCGGTTGCCAAAATACCCAAGCAGATGGATAGTCAATACACAGAGCTGGTGGCTAATTAGGAATTTCGAGCAAGAAAGGGATAATAATGGGCCTCTATTGCTCTTAAGTGCTGTTAGTTAGGTAAAATTTGGATAATACTTATAAAATAATTGTACTGTAAGAGTATTTTATTGTAGCGTGTAGCTGCTGCTCTAAACGTCAGTTTAAGGACAGTAAGCGGAATCTCTAAGGCAGAGAAAAACAATGAGAAGTTAAAGTCGCCAAAGAAGGATCTTTGATATTCTAAGCGAGTTACAAACACAGCATCATTAAATACAAGCGGTATTCGTAATAGTGTTTATAATATGTACCAAAGAAGTAATAACGGCTAATGTACGGTTGCGGCTACGGAAAAGTTACCACTTACATTTATATAGCAATCGTTTTTTGAAATTTTTGAATAGATTAAAATGACTTTTTATGTCAATATGACGTTCATTTACAGGGGCGTATCATAATGCAATTAATTAATGTCAGAGTGACAGCCTATGGTGACAGCACTTTCACTTTAATCAAGTTCGTACGCCAATGATTTTCTGTTGAATTACAATAAAAAATGATGTGGTAACTTTTCCCTGACCGCAAATGTACATTTTACAATTGTAATTAAAAATTATTAATTTTATTAAATACATAAATAAAAAGTTTACCTCGAGTAGGATTTGAACCTACGACCTGCACTTTGCTAGAGTACCGCGCTAACCAACTGCGCCATCAAGGTTCAAGCCCCAATCGATCTAAATTTTGTCTTTATGTATGTAGAACTGATGTAAATTCTAAATATTCGTTCATAACAAAAACTTATAATAATTTTACAATTGTCTTTTATAAAATTGAATTTACTATAATATTAACCATTAAAGACATTAATATAATAAAAACGTTTTAACCTGCATGGTTTTAGAAGAACACATAACCATTCAACCTCTGTGGTCCGAACTGAAGATAGGGAATTATTCTATGGCAGTACCACTTCTTTGAGGAGATTGCTCAAAGAACTTGGATTTAAATGGATAAAGGATAATCCACGACGTGGACTCATGGAACGACCGAATGTGGCTTTAAAAAGAGTGGAATTCCTGAGGTCATAACGTACAATATTGAGTTAGCTTCTACACAGAACTCTTGAATACGTCTTCACCAGGTAGCAATGAAAGTAATATGTGCGTGAACGGCTTCAGGATACCTGCTGATGTTCTCAATCGGCAAGGTAAACCCATGCGGCAATTTTCCAGTTTTAAATTTCGATAGCGATGCGCCAGGACGTTATGTAGTTTATGTGCACAAAACACATCGCTTTTACACACGAGATATTTACACACTATCTGCTTAATGTTCCATTAATTCGGTAGCTCTATTTACAAGTCTTTTTAATATCAAAACGAAAAATGTCTATTTACAAATTATTGTTCGAAAATATAAATCCGCATTTAGCGCGTCTCCAAATTCGCCACAAAGATACACTTATATATAAACACATCCCCTTGTGAAATCTTCGTTAATTGACCTCACGATCCGTAACTTCAAAAGAAATAACCAGGAGGGATGAACGTCAACACGAATATCCACAAAACTGGTACTTTAGTTGCAAACAACTTCTCCGAAAGGTTCGGCCCTCCAGGTATTCAAAAAAACAAACATCCTTTACTCACGAAAGTCAGCTCAAGAATTCACCGCTCAAACCCCCTCTGCATAGTATTACACCACATTGCTCAACTAAGCTTTAACTTGAAAGAAAACTGCTGACACTGCGGCGTGCACGGCTCAAGTGCAAATTGTCGTCCACAGATCTATTCCCTTAACGATAACGATAATTACTTAACTCTAAATGGATTGAGATACTATACTCCGGCAGAAAAGCGGCGTCAATTACTAAAACGCAATAAGTAAAACGAACATCAATAGCCCCTGCTTAAACAAGCAAGTTTCGTTAGCGTAAATTCAGTCACTAGCAAAAAAGGTGTAAAAAGAAAAAAATACTTACATATATAAAGGGCCTTCAAATACACATGGCAATCAATTTGGCAATACTATAAATGGGTTATTTGTTACATAGAAGTTGATATTTTCTTTCTTGAAAAAGTTTTGTACACTACCCGCAACAAACACTTTGCCTTTATTCGTCTGTAGATTTGCCGGTGAATTATCACCTTCCTTAAAAATAACAGTAAATGCTTCAATGACAGATGCGACTGTCTTCGTTTTAAGAGCTCTCGCCCAAGCCCTCTTTGCTAAGCACATCATTAACCGTTAGTATGTAATTGTATCATTGATTATATACTTCTTTATAATCAATCATTGTATCCACTACCGTGTTTACTTAAAATTCGCATATCGCAAAGATCCGCTTGCCACAGTTCGTAAATGTTGCTCACAATATATCTGACTGGTTTATGCACCGTATAAGCTTCCTGAGCCTGCAGCAAATTTTTACCTCATTATATTGAGATAATATTTACAATGATAAATATCATGGTAATATAGAAATACGCGCAGAATAAAAGGTACATTAAACAGAGTCATTGCGAAGGAATTGATTAAACATATATGTAAACCGCAAGTTGCATAAGTTCAACTTAACGTAAAACTAAGTACATATAGTTATACGGAATGTTGTTAGCTATTTAATTCAGGTTTCACATGCATTAAATTATAATCATGGCTGTACAACAGAATTATTCATGCTAGTAGTTTCCGATCATCTTCGGAAGTGTTAGCATATGTATTTGCTTCAATAAAATTCATGTTATCCATTTGAATAAGGAAATCCTATTCTGCTTCTGTTCTGAAAGTAAAAGAAGATAATTTGTATCAGTTAATGTAGGTGAAGTAAAGTGTACGTTAAATCGTAAAATAAAAGACGAAATTAGTAGAGATTCATAGAACTTACAAGTGTAAAATGTGAAATTAAACAATTATTATGAAACTAACTTACATGTTAGTGCAAAGAGAAAGTGTTGCAACTTAAAATAACATTGTAAATGCAAATTAAGTGCAAGTGTTGAGAAACCAGGTTATGTCAAGTACGAACATAGAGGTTGAGATGGACATTTTCAAAATTAACTATAATTGTGTTAGAGACTGATGTATTCTGATGTTTTTTGGGTCGTAGAATCCATTTCTGTTTATAGTTTTCCTGTAGAAAGTAAAATAGGTTAGATATAAGTAAATTTGTATATGTAAAACTGCATAATTATTGAAATTTAAATGCGTTAAGTATTTCAAAAGTAAATAGGGCATATTAGGTATCGGTTGAAAGGAAATTTTGTGTAGATTTCAAAAATAATCATGTTGTTAAGATGTCCTCATATAAAAACGTTATGTGTAAAAGTAATAATTTGCAAAGTTTAGAAATATGATTATCCAATCAGAATTAAGGTCTGTTATGTTTGTATAGAAAAATTGTTCCAATCAAATTGGTTGTTAGGTAAAGAACTAATATTATTTTGTTATATTTTTCAAAGAGTCTCTATCAATCCTTCAAGCTGAAAGCATGTCACTCGATGTGTACATGGGTTCAGATTTAAGATTGATCGTGTGTTTCATATAAACTAAAACAATTCAGATACCAAAACAATTGAAACTTTTGAAATACATAATAAGTACGGTTAACGTGAATTATTTGTACGGGTGATGTGTTATCATTAAACAATCGAAGTTAAATCAGGTTTTAAACTATTTTTTTTAATATAAAATTATTTTAACAAAGTTAACATGGTGTTATTTCAATAGAAATAAAATTAAAAAAATTTCGATTAAATAAAATATGTATGCCGATAAATTATTGTATTTAATTATACAAAAACTTTAAATCAAATAATTATAGTTAATTATATAATAAATAAAATTAAACGTGTTTAAGAAAAGTTTAATAAATATTTCAAAGAAATACTTGAGCATCATACCTGTATAAGCTTACGCTGTATATCAACCACCGCTGGATCAGTATACTTCGTGGGATTCAAATTACATCTCATTTGGATAATTAAACTTCAATAAAGAAAATTGGAACTGCTTAAAGAAGGTAAATATTTATGTAAGTTCATGAATCTTATATTAATATTCGAGATTATGTTGATGATTATTACTTATCACCTATATGTACATATGTAAAGGATTCAAGTAATTTATATACCGGTCTGCAACCATTTATTGATTTTATATTGATCCAACATTATATTAAAAAGCAAAGTATACTTACTGAAATTATATGTTCTTCATTGTTTAGCCATGATACACTGTGCGCACAAATTCAACTCGGTAATAACCACATGCGTGCAACATGATGTGTAATTGCATATGATACAAGGTGTTGGAATAAAATAATTTTTATGCAATTCCAACTTTATTTTAAAATTATAATTGATTTTATTTTGCGTAAATGTTAACACTTTTAATACTGAACTAATCTAGAACTCTATCCCCTGGTGTGCTAGTCGAGGCAATTGTATTAACCTTCCGATAGGCGCCCGTATACGATACATACGCACCACAACGGTTCAACCCTGGTATTCAGAAATTTAAATAGGTGGGGATTCATCTTTCCATCTATTTGTCGGCTATAGTGGTGCTAACAGTTTAGTCAAATTCAGTCATTTGAAACGAGAAGTTTACAGTAGTTATAACCTTGATTGTATCTAACGGATACGAGCGACCGTTTGGGTGAGTTTTTATACTTTTATTATTATAACTTAAATCTACGTAAAATGTTAGAATATTGTAAAATTAAGTTAAGTTGTAGATGTTTCAAGCGACTATTTTAAAAAGTTTTTCCGAAATTGATAACTTTATATATTACATACTCGACCGTTCATGTAACATTATTCTTTTTCAGGCAATATGACTAGCAGAAAAAAACATTTTAACCTTGATAATCCAGAAGATGTCAAAGAACTAAGAAATATGATGCTAACGAACGATTTAAGCGATGAAGAAAACTATATAGACAATACTGACCCTGATGAAGAGGAAAACATACAAGAACGTGAAGGGGATTCGGAGTCCGAACAAAGTACGATAGAATGTGTCGAGGAAGATGACACTGAAAACACAGATTTAAGCCAGACCATGTTGTACATCACAGCTAGGGTTCTAAAGCAAGATGATACAGCACTTACTGACGCGGATGTTGTAGTAAACGATGTATCGTAGGTTTTGTCGCAAATAAAGCCTTTAACGGTGATTACTCCTCAAATACATTCAATTTTCATTACAGCAATATTAACTACATGTCGTTATATATTGACGGCCAACAAATTCCTTCGAAGGCCTTACAACCAGACTTTACAGCTAATGGTTTATATGTAAAGGCATATCAGACCTTATTCTCCGGTACGGGTATTCATTTTTTAAATGAGGGCAACGATATATCGAGAAGCGATTACCCCAACGGCTACTGTTTAATGGCCTTGGACTAACCTCTGAATTCTCTGCAAATCGTAGCACATACTGGCATTTAGTTACAAACGGCTCCCTGCACCTAGAAGTCGGCTTTGAAGAAGCGCTCGTAGAAACCGTTAACTGTTTGCTGTACGCCGAATTCGATAACGTGATTGAGATCGATA
This sequence comes from Vesta saturnalis, assembly GCA_036346205.1. Lineage (NCBI taxonomy): Eukaryota > Metazoa > Arthropoda > Insecta > Coleoptera > Lampyridae > Vesta > Vesta saturnalis. The sequence goes on from JARFJB010000682.1 coordinate 3,029,435, forward strand.
AACATCGGAATGTCGTCGTGGATTTCGCCTGTTAAAAGGGACAACCCTAGATCACAAGCTTCAGTACACTACAGCAGTTGAAAGAAGTATACTTGGACGTGCAAGGGTTTATAGGTGTTAATAACGAATTCATACCGAAAGAAATTGACGTGATTACAGATCATGGTTTGTTACTGCTGATGCTGATAAAGTCACCTCGAGATTATTTTATATCAAAACCCATGTCAAGACAGATAAGTTATTTAGTGGATAAATATCACGGCTTGAAATGGCGGTCAGGGTATGTGCCCTACACCGATTTCCAAGAGGAGCTGATAAGAACTCTGCTACCGTTTAACAAAATTCACGTTAAGGTCAGTGAAAAACAACAGTTTTTAAAATTCCTTAACAAACCAATACTAAACTTGGAAGAGGTTGGTTGTGCGTCGATTAAAAACTTGAAAAAGTAAGTAAATGCGTATAGTTGCTTAAACCATAAGATCGAGGAGCCTATGTGCGCCCTGGAAAACGCATTACTACTGCAAGACTGGGCGCGTACTAACTCCAAAGATATATGCTGAAATGTATGTTGAAATGTTTGAAATCGATCCCCAGCCATAAGAATGTGTTTCGACTTGTATGTGCTTCTAATCAGCTACCGAGGCACGTACCTAGACCTTGTGCAATTATTGTGAACACGGATCCAGCAAACAAACCAGGTCGGCATTGGACTGCTATCTACATTGACGAGAATGGTAACGGGGAATATTTTGATTGTTAATTAAGAGTTCTGTAACAAGAGCCGAGAGATGCGTGCATGATCAACTTCTATTGCAGAAAATTTTCATTAGTCTATACACCACTAGATGGCGCCACAAACAAACCCTAATTAGTTCTAGAAATATACCGCTAGGTGACGCTACATTTATTACAGAAAAAATATCCATTAATCCATACACCACTAGATGTCCCTACAAACAAATATCAAGTTTCGCAATAAAGGGGCCACGACAAGGGGCTCAACCCTAGAGCAAATTCATATAGATTAGAAATTTCAAATTTCCTGCCGTAACCAATGCCTTAGGCCTCCAATTAGAGCTCAGAAACTGGCTGGGGGCTAAGAACCAATCAGAAACCAATCAGGTAAAAGGGGCTATCCTTAGGACCACCGATCAGAACACAGTATGCCTACCTTCCAGGGGCTGAACTGCCAAAAAGGCTCTTAATATAACCAAAAAGACCCTAATTAGGATGAAAATTCCATCAAGGGGCTGAAAATGGCCCCCGAAAAGAAGCCGTCAAAAAGGGTGGGAAATGGCAGGTGAAAGTGGGCTTGGCCTATGACGTCAAAAAAATGGCGGCAAAAGGTGGAGCGGTACTACTTATGTCTGCCACGTATCCCAATCTAATGAAATTCTTCTTCTTCGGGAGCATCTTTTCAGTGTTTCCCGCGAGTTGTCTTAACGTTTCGTGGACCAGATCGATAATGTTGGAATCAGGGATGATCTCACCTTTTATTGTGACAGTACCCTTTTATCCCAAAATACATCACCGTCCGTATTAAGTATACGCAGGAAAGCCTCACCTTTCTTACTATATGAAACCGGAAGCGTTGACACCATTTCGTCGTCTGCCAGAGCTTTGCGTTTCGGTAAACCTCTAATATCATCATCATCGCTGCTGATTGTTATGCTATCAGGTTGACGTAACTGATTGGAAATGTAGATATCTTTGAAGAACCTGATTCTACTGTTGCCATTTGTTATGGTTAGTCATTTTGGAATTTAAAACTTTATCCATATCGTTGCCAAGTTGCGTTAAAATGTTGTTTTTTGTAACATCTGGCGTCTGCAAGCGTTGTATAAAATCCAACGGTAGAATAATCATCTTCTTCAGATTGTGGACCACAGTTATTGAAACAAATTACCCAGAAATCCACCGAGTAACGGTCCTAATAGGAGTAGTAGAAATGCACCGCCCTTCTGTACGAGAAACTGTTTCTTCTTTTTCATAGATTCACCTCTCTATACCAGCCGTCTTAAAGTGTGCTTATGTTGAAAGAGGCGATGCTTCTGATCACTTGGCAGAGGCACACGACCTTTTAAAATGTTATGTGCAAACTCTCAGATACATCCCACCTGCTTGCTATCCAGACATTTTAATAAAGCGTCATGTTGACTTCTACTTAATCCGTTTAATGAGCGCAGGATATCCGTGTTTTCAATTAAAGCGTCAACCATCATATATGATGATTTTTTCGCTATATATATATATATATATATATATATATATATATATATATATATATATTGTAACAAACTTCGAACGTGTGGTTAATAATTCACCTCTTTGTAGACAATTAACGTGCATTTCGTGCAGCGTGTGTTGCATATCTAGTTGCGTAAAAACCTGGATTTAATTACTTTAATTCGATCTCGTACGCATATCGTTTGGACATTCAGTTTCAGACATGTTTGTGCGCAAAGACTACCTTAGCGATGCTTTGTTGATGATATTTTTAAGGTGGATGTAGGCATCCATGTTGATTTGTTAAATTTTTTATTAAAAGTCATATTCAATTTGTATGGTAAGTTATTTTAGACTATTATATTAAAGTTTGAAACATTTGCTTTTTTACGGCACTTTTAGTTTTACTTTCATGTTTACGTTTTATTTTTTACTTTAACTTCACCTTTACACGCTTAAACACATCTACACAATTAAATATTTTACCGTTAATCTGAGTTACGGTATTAGTACGATTGATCAAGAGTGAAATTTATTCAGTTGGGAATTATTAAGCATAGAAATCCACATTTATTTCAACCCTGAAGTAATATTACGCAACAATTTCCAAAAACGCTGACACAGCATGCAACATTTCGTTATCTACAGTGTGACCAAGAATAAAGTATTCTGATTCCATTAATTACTCATAACATTAATTATGCATTCGGTTATAACGTTACTAACATTAGCATTAAGTATTTCAATTTATAATTAAATGTAGGTTGTGTAATAAATTTGTTATTGTAGAAATTTTCTTTTAACTTTATTGTATACTGATTTACTTGTTTATTCCATATTTAAAAACAAGTTGGCGTCCGAGTATTTAACAAATAGTTTCAGGAAGAAGCAACCCCGATTTTAAAGCGAACATATCTAGGTACATGTAAATATTTTTTGGTTGATAAGGCGAATCGATAATTTTATGAACCTGGTCCACTTTAATCTACGATTGAACAAAAGGCACAAAATCTTCTATTTATTACCCAAACTGTTAAGTAGCTAAAATTTGTAGCATGGGTGTAGAAGTACTTAAAGAACCTAAGGATTTGTACAATATATGCTTGGCAAATACCTTGAGAACCGAATATGTTTGTTCTATATCGTAGCACATCCGTTTGTAGTGGCATCCTGGTACGCAGTCTCTAAAAGTTTCGGATGGTCAGGTGAAATCTGTCTTCTGTGCCTGAGCTGTCACGTGGGTTCCTAAACAAGATTATGTAGTTAGTGTTGAGAGAGATATCTCGCTGTCCACGTCCTTGACGAAATATGTTTTGCGTTAAGAAAAACACGCTTAGATTTCCCTCTGTAACCCTTTGTAAAAATATCAACCACTGAACCGTTAATCTCATGCATTAGATCATCAATTATTATTAAGACCGGTTTTTCACCATTGCTCCATATAAGGTAATCCTTCCTGAAATTCCACTGAGAGATCTTTGAATAATGGTTGCCATTCGCCGTAAAACCAGATAATTTTTTCAAAAGCTGTATCGCAGATAGTTTCGATATTTTTTAGAAAATCAACGATAAAATACGATTTCCCACACCCCGATGGCCCCGCTATTATTGCTGAAAATGGATGCTTAAACTGACCCTCCACCTCGAAACGCTAAACGATACTAAAGTGTACTCTGTCATTATCACCTCTTAAATACTAGATTAAAAAATCTGCGATCACATTCCTTTAAATATTTACTAAAAGCCAACATGTTTTTAAATCGTGCATTAACAATAATAGTTATAAATTTGATGTGTATCGAATGATATTGACTAATTAAAAAAAATTCCAAGGCCGCCACTTTTATAAGATATCAATAATACAGTTTAACCATTTTCATTCGTTTTTAATTAATTAAGTTTTAAACTTACCTTGTGTTATATTAATAGACAAAAATAAATACATGTTAACTTAAACATTCCAAGGCCGGCTACTTTTATAAAATATCAATAATACAGGGTCATTTCAAAATTTCATCCATTACAATGCATGAATCCTCCGTTTCATGTTGAAGGTGACTTTTTACAATCTCAAGGTCATTATTAAGATATTGAAAAAATTTGAGCTAACACTTAAATTCAACCTTATGAATTTTTTGTTGCTATAGACTTACCTTACGCTATTGTAATAATTTTAATAACAACATTTTTTAGAGTAACTATGCAATCTCTTTTATAATAAACTTATTACGAAAAATAAATCATATTGTAAAACAAAAACAGTTGTCTGTCAGAATGACGTTTAAACGTAATGTCACATAGAAACTAATAGACATAAAATACATGTTAACTAAAAAAAAATTCCAAGACCGCCACTTCTATAAGATATCAATAATACAGTTTAACCATTTTCATTCATTCATATTTAATTTTTAGATTCACCTTACGCTATCTATACCTGACTTACTGGGCTAGGGCCCGCTTATTAGAATACTATTTCCAGCCAAGGGAACCACGACAAGAGGGCGCAGACCCTAACACAAGTTCTTATAGCTGTTTTACAAAACTAGGGCTCCTTGTTAGTAGAATACAACAAAATCACAAGGCGGAGTCCAAGGCCAGGTTTTAGGTCAGCCTCAAGGTCATAATACGAGATTAAGTCATTGAAAATCCCCAAGGCCGTGCTCAATGCCTACTCCTTGGCCTCGTCCCGGAAAACCCCAAGGTCAAATGACGTCATTCCCTTGGGAGTCAAGGTCAAAACGAGGTCAGCCACGTGGAATTTCCAAGGTCAACTCCAAGGCCTGGTCTGAGGTCAACCCTCAAGGTCAAATTACGTCCTCCACGTGGACGGCTTTGGGAATGCCCAAGGTCAAAAGTAAAAGTTGAGGTGCCTATATTCTACTATCAGTGTTTACCACTTTAAATCTCGTTTTGCTTTAAACGCAGTAAAATATACACTAATTATTAATTACGCAACAGTTCGGATAAAATATTTTAAAGATTAGAACAGCGGAAGGAAAACAACAAGATACAATAGAGTTAATTTTCTATTTAGTAATTACACAACAAAAGCTAGTGAAAATAATGCATTGTATGAAACGTATGGAGTTTTGAAACTTGGCGGTGATTCTTGTGCCGTCATTGGGATAAATACGTCATCTACTGCGAACTTAGCAAATCTGCGTTCTCTTATATGTATGTCTTGTCTTTTTGTACCATGGACACATACACACACACGCGCACACGCACGCACGCGCGCACGCACGCACGCACGCACGCACGCACGCACTCACGCACGCACGCGCACACACACACACACACACACACACACACACACACACACACACACACACACACACACACGCACACGCGAACACGCGAACACGCGAACACGCGAACACGCGAACACGCGAACACGCGAACACGCGAACACGCGAACACGCGAACACGCGAACACGCGAACACGCGTACACGCGAACACGCGAACACGCGAACACGCGAACACGCGAACACACGAACACAAACACACGAACACACGAACACAAACACACAAACACAAACACACAAACACAAACACACACAGGGGATATATCCCCTAAACGACGGGGATAAACTGACAAAATAACTGTCACGTAGTTCAGACGTCGACGCCCTATGCATCCCGACACCCTTCAGCGGTTGCACGAAGTTCAGACGTCAGGCGTCGCGACACCTGGGCCGCCAAAAATACTCGGGATGTTGTATTAAGATGTATCTGGACCAACCGCATCCCTTGGATTGACAAAAAGGCTCTTAATACAGCCAAAACGGCCTTAATTAGGGTTAAAACGACATCAAGAGGGTTGGAAATTCTATCAATGGGTTGAAAATGGCCCCGAAAAGAAACCGGCAAAAAAAGGGGGCGGGGCCTCCGAGAGAATGGCCTCCGAAAACAGCCGACTCCCCTCGGCGATTGCACGAAGTTCAGAGGCCAGGCGTCGCGACGCCGGACGTCGTTGGCCCTCAACTGACCTCATTCTACTATTACGGTATAGGGTGTTTTCACTAACATATGATAATGCAATTTTTGGTGTTGTGTTCGCTTCATATGAAGTTAGCGAAACATCCTGTATATTTTTAATATTGAAATTACCAACTGTATTTATTTGGTAACTTGGAAGCAATTTATGTAAGGATCGAATCCATTCAATTTTTAAGGTTTTGGCTAAGTTCATAGGAAGTTAGCGAACACCCTATATCTTCTTTATCTATACAGCAATAATTTTTTTCTCTGGTAACTCATAGGAGTATGGAACAAATTGTACTAATTAAAATTTTTCGAGTTAAATAAAGTTGTATCGGTAACTTCATATACGTAATAAATACCTATATTTATATATTGTATTACATTACTTACAAACAAACGACAATGCCAATTTCAACAGTGTCATCTGACACCATCACTCCAAAAAGAAATTCCATTTGTATGTGGCAAATACAAAAAAATTAGCCAACATTTATTTTCCTTGCAACTAACTAACTGACAAAACGTTTACCCATTACTTGAAAAGCTTTAGCTTGGATAACAGGGAACTAGAAGTTGGACAAGGCGTTTGTATTATTTACTCATTATGCATTATATGTGCTTATCACGAACAATAAGAGAATATATTTATTTCTGGTAATATAAACAGAAAATTGGTATATAATTAAATGTATAACTAATTGAATATTTTAAGTTTACGTTTGTCGTTAAATTTAATTATGCCAAAATTCACAGTTTTATTATTTTTTTCTAATTTCATATAAACGATTACAAAAAAAATTTGTTAGTAACTTGTGCAGCCACTTTTTTTCGTTTTTGGTGCTGCCCTAATATTTTATTATGCCCCGGCTAACGCCTTGCGTTATAAAATAGGTATACGTATATTTCTACGAAAACCACTATTTCGATAACGTTTCCAAAGTAGTTTTTAAAGAAATATTGTAAATAAATCCAGAATTCCAAATAAACGGCAAAAAGTATGAAAATTAAACTTTATACTTACTGCCTGGCGACGTTACTGTACTTACGACATATTGCTTAAAATTATACCACTCATTAATTAGGGTCGCATAAAATTAAGATACTAGAAAATATAATGTAGGGATTTGTCGATAGATGCTATTACATTATAATAGTTCACTCTTCTGGTATCCTAATCATAAATCTCAAATAATTTTAACATCATCATGACGCACACAAACTAAATTTATAACAACTAACTTACTTTACTAGAATTGAAACTTTCACCTTTTGATATGTTAAAAAAAACGCTTTATTTCGAAAAAAAACGGTGTATATTATTTATTTGTTTGCAAGCTTTCAGACAGAAAGTCTGTCCTTCGTGGCGCGTAATATCAAAGTGACAAAGATTGATAAGTAAAATTAAATCACTGTTGTAAACTGTATGTCTTTCAGTTCTTGAAAATAGACACCCGGGTATGGGGCAGTACATAGCCATTATCCTTGTTCAAGTTGTTGGGCTGTTTCAGAATTTCAATAGCTTCTCGCATCTTCCTTGTATCGTAATCCAGAATTCTTGTGTTTTCAAATTTTATCTTGTGCAGAGTCTGTAAGGCACGTTGAACAATATTGCTGATTTAGTAGGATGAAGTAAACGTAAGTGCCTTTCGTGTTCTGTTAACCAGGTGTTAATGCATCTTCCAGTTTCACCAATGTAGACTTTACCACAAAAGCAAATTTGAATATTGCTTTTGTAAGCTACTTTTATATTAAGCAAGGAAAAGTAAAATGGCAAACTTATTCGAAGTTGTAGATTTATCATCCTTAGGCGTCCTTTGTCTCGGTTCAATTAACTTTTTAATTTGTTGTGTATTGAAGCCGTTATTGATGAAGACCTTTTATTCGTGTTGTAGTATATCTGGATGATAAATCTTTATGGCACGGTTGTACAAAGTTCGTATCGTACTAAACATTTATGCTGGATGATGGTGAGATGAAGCATTAATATAAAGATCTGTATGAGTTGGCTTACGATATACGGAATGTGTTAGCCTTCCATCTGGTTTTCTATCAATTAGAACATCAAGGAATGGAATGTAAATTTAATGTTTGTATGTTGGTTGTTTAAATGGTTTAGGAACACACTTCTTCCTCAAAAGGCCAGATAGAAAGAATATCATCAACATATCTCAGTCAAAGTTTTGGTTTCTTAGGAAATGATTTATAGAATAATTTGTAATCGATGGTGAAACTGGAGATCCCATGCCACTCCATGTAACTGTTAATAATACTCGCCATTAAATAAAAAAAATGATGTAGTTAGACAATGTTTAAATAATTTGATTTCGTTATGACTGAAATGTCGTTCCAATAGTTGTAAGGTGTCAAAACTACTTAACAAATCATATGGGATAAAGGAATTTCTCGAGCCAATGAAAGGTCGAAGTGGAGTATTTAGGTATTAAAATAATGCGTAGGTTGTTGAATTTATGGAGCTTACAATTGGTCGAAGTGGAGCATTTCGTTTGGGTATCTTTAGCCATCATCCATAAAATCTTTAACAAACAAACTGCTCCCACGTACCACACAAAATTAAAAACACCGAACGTGTTTCAATAGCTAAGCTGTCATCATCAGCGGTCTACTGACTATAAAATCCTTGGTACTGAGGCATCTTGTGGTGTTAGTTGGTTAATTATTTACGCTGGTAGGTTTGATTCCTTTAACAGTTTCCTAGTTAATAATTTGAACTTGTAATTAGGATTGTATGATGTATGTGCATGTGTGCGTGTGTGCGTGTGTGCGTGTGTGCGTGTGTGCGTGAGTGCGTGTGTGCGTGAGTGCGTGTGTGCGTGTGCGTATGTGCGTGTGTGCGTGTGTGCGTGTGTGCGTGTGTGCGTGTGTGCGTGTGTGCGTGTGCGTGTGTGCGTGTGTGCGTGTGTGCGTGTGTGCGTTGTGCGTGTGTGCGTGTGTGCGTGTGTGCGTGTGTGCGTGTGTGCGTGAGTGCGTGTGTGCGTGTGTTGCGTGTGTGCGTTGTGCGTGTGTGCGTGTGCGTGTGTGCGTGTGTGTGTGTCGTGTGTGCGTGTGTGCGTGTGCGTATGTGCGTGTGTGCGTTGTGCGTGTGTCGTGTGTGGTGTATGCGTGTGTTCAGTGTGTGTGTGTGCGTTGTGCTGTGTCTGTGGTGTGTGTGTGTGTGTGTGGTGTGTGGTGTGTGCGTGTGTGGTGTGTGGCTGTGTCGTGTGTGCGTGTGTGCGTGTGTGCTGTGTGTGCGTGTGTGCGTGTGTGTGTGTCTGCGTGTGTGGTGTGTGGTGCGTGTGTGCGTGTGTGCGTGTGTGCGTGTGTGTGTGCGTGTGCGTGTGTCGTGTGTGTTCGTGTGTGCTGTGTGTGCGTGTGTGTCGTGTGTGCGTGTGCTGTGTGTGGCGTGGTGTGCTGTGTGCGTGTGTGCGTGTGCTGTGTGTGTGTGGTGTGTGTGTGTGCGTGTGTGTGTGCGTGTGTCGTGTGTTGTGGTGTGCGTGTGTGTGTTGCGTGTGTGCGTGTGTGGTGGTGCGTGTGGTGCTGGCGTGTTGTGCGTGTGTCGTGTGTGCGTGATGTGCTGGTGTGGTGTGTGCTGTGTGCATGTGTGTGCGTGCTGTTGTGTGTGTGTGTGCGTGTGTCGTGTGTGCGTTGTGTGTCGTGTGTCGTGTGTGTGTGTGTTGTGTCGTGTGTGTGTGCGTGTGTGGTGTGTGGTGGTGTGTGTGTGTTGTGTGTGTGGTATGCGTGTTGTGTGGTGTTGGTTTGCATTTGTGGGGTTGTTTGTGTGTGTGTGTGTGTGTGTGGTGTGTGTTGTGTGTGTGTTGTGGTGTGTTGTGGTGTGTGTGTGTGTGTGTTGTGTGTGTGTGGTGTGTGTGTGTGTGTGTGTGGTGTGTGGTGTGTGCGTGTGTGTGTGGGTGTGTGTGGTGTGCGTGTGCGTGTGCGTGTGTGTGTGTGTGGTGTGTGTGTGGTGTGTGTGTGGTGTGTGCGTGTGTGGTTGTGTGTGTGTGTGTGGGTGTGTGTGTGTGTGCGTGGTGTGGTGTGTGTGGTGTGTGTGTGTGTGTGTGTGTGTGTGTTGTGGGTGTGTGTTGTGTGTGTGTGTGTTGTGTGTGTGTGTGTGTGTGTGTGTGTGTGTGTGTGTGTGTGGTGTGTGTGTGTGTGTGCTGTGTGTGTGTGTGGTGTGTGGTGTGTGGTGTGTGTGTGTGTGTGTGTGGTGTGTGGTGTGTGGTGTGTGTGTGTGGTGTGGTGTGGTGGTGTGTGGTGTGTGTGTGTGTGGTTATGTGTGGTGTGTGTTGTGTGTGTGTTGTGTGTGTCGTGTGTGGTGTTGTGTGTGTGGCGTGTTGGTGTGTGTGGTGTGTGTGTGTGGTGTGGTGGTGTGGTGTGTGCGTGTTGTTGTGTGGTGTGTGGTGTGGTGCGGTGTGTGTGTGTGTGTGTGTGTGAGTGAAATTTCGGAAATTGAAACAATTGACATTTGGTGCTACCGTCTAAAAGGATACAATTATACCTATTTGTTAGTAACTATTCCAAATGTGGAGCAAGGGATTTGTAAGCGATGTTTCTAGAGTTCAGTGTAGTGCTGTGTGGTGTGTGTGTGTGTGTGTGTGGGTGTGGGTGTGGTGTGTGGTGTGGTGTGGTGTGTGGTGTGGGTGTGTGGTGTTGTGGTGTGTGGTGTGTGTGGTGTGGTGTGTGTGTGGGTGTGTGTGTGTTGTGGGTTGTGCGTGTGTGTGTGTGTGTGTGTGTGTGTGTGTGTGTGTGTGTGTGTGTGTGCGTGTCGTGTGTGCTGTGTTGTGTGTGCGTGTGTGGTTGTGTGTGTTGTGGTTGTGTGGGTTTTGGTTGTGGTTTGTGTGTCTTGTGTTGTGTGTGTGTGTGCGTGTGTGCGTGTGTGTGCGTGTGTGTGTCGTGTGTGTGTGTGGGTGTGGTGTGTGTGTGGTGTGGTGTGTGTGTTGTGTGTGTGTGTCGGTGTGGTGGTGTGTGCGTGTGTGTGTGCTGTGTGTGGTGTGTGCGTGTGTGTGCGTCGTTGTGTGTGTGTGTGTGTGTGTGTGTGTGGTTGCTGTGTGTCGTGTGGGCTGTACTGTGTCGTGTGTGGTGTCTTGGTGCGTTTGCATGTGGTATGTGTGTGTGTGTGTTTGGTGTGTGGTTGTGTGTGCGTTCGTGTGTCGTTTGTGTGTGTTTCTTGTGCGGTTTCTGTGTCTGTGTATGCATGTGTGGTTGTTGTGTTTGTGTGTGGTGTGTATTACTGCGGTGTCGTTGTCTATGTGCTGTGTTGTGTTTCGTGTGTCGTGTTGGTATTGTTTGGTTGGTTGGTTTGTGTGCTCAGTCTGTGATTCTTGTGTGCAGTATGCTTTCGTTGGATCGTTTGCTGGGTGTGTGCGTGTGTGTCTGTTCGTTGCGTTGTACGATTTGCGTCGTGCGTTGTATGGTTATAGCTGTGTATGTGTGTTGGTTGTGTCCTGGTTATTGTGTGTTGCTGTAGGTACTTTTTGTTTTCTTGTGTGTTGTGTGTTGTGTGTGTGTGTGTGTGTTGTGTTGTATATTGTGTGTGTGTGTGTGTGTGTGTGTGTGTGCTGTGTGTGGTGTTTGTGATGTTGCTGTTCGTGTGTGTTGTGTTTGTACGTGGTGCTGTTGTCGTGTGCTGTGTGCTGTGTGCTGTGGTGTGTTGTGTGTGTGTGTGTGTGTGTGCTGTGTGCGTGTGTGTGTGTGTGCTGTGTGTGTCGTGTGTGCGTGTGCGTGTGTCGTGTGTGTGTGTGCGTGTGTGCGAGTGTCGTGTGCGTGATGTGTGTATGTGTGTGTGTGATAATTTCGAAATTAAAAAGAATTGACATTGCGCTACGTCTAAAGTGTGAAATACAATTGATTAGAACATTCAATGTGCAAGGAATTTGTAAGCGATGTTAAGTTCAGCTGTAGTGTGATGTGTCGTGTGTGTGTGTGTGTGTGTCGTGTGTGGTGTGTGCGTGTGTGCTGTCGTGTGTCGTGTGCGTGTGTGCGTGTTTGCGTGTGTGCGTGTGTGCGTGTTGTGCGTGTGTCGTGTGTGGTGTGCGTGTGTGCGTGTCGTGTCGTATGTGCTGTTGCGTGTGTCGTGTATGCGTGGTGTGTGTGTTGTGTCGTGTGCGTGTGCGTGTGCGTGTCGTGCGTGTGTGTGCTGCTGTGTGTGGCATGTGCGTGTGTGTGTGCATGTGTGTGTGTGTGTGATGCATGATGCACGTGTGTCGTCGTAGTGCATAGTTCATGTTGGTGTGTGAATGAACTGTGTGTGATGTGTAGGATGTGTGTGTGTGGTGTGTGTGTAGTGTAGAGTGTGATGTGTGTGTAGTACTGTTTGTGTTTGAGTAAGTGATGTGTGGTGTGTGTGATGTGTGTGCTGTAGTGTAGTGACGTGTGTGGTAATGTGTGATTGCATCGTGTCTGTATGATGTTTATGTGTGCGTGTGTGTGTGTGGTGATGTGTGTGTGTCGTGTGTAGTGTGTAAGTGTGGTGTGTGTGTGTGTTGTGTCGTGTTGTGTGATGATGTGCGTGTGTGAACGTGTAGCTGTGCTGTGTCGTGTGCGTGTGTGCGTGTAGTGCAGTGTGCGTGTGTGTGCGTGACTAAAATTGCGTGTGATTGCGTGGTGTTCGTAGCGATGTTGTGTGTGGTGTGAAGTGAAATTTCCGGAAAATTGAAAACAAATGAAATTGAACCAATTGGTGCCTAACCGTCCTAAAACGATGTGGCATAACAAATTATACCTAATTTGATTAAGATCAAACATCATTACCAAACTAGTGGAGCAAAGGGATATTTAGTAAATTCGAATCTAAGTAATTACTAAATGAAGTCATCCAACGTCCTAAAACGAATGTTAGCAATAGACAAAAATTATCCTATTATGATTAGTCAATCATTGACAAACTAATTGCAAGATGACTTTGGCGAATTCTGGTTGAATTCGTAGTTTGAGTATAGATGTTGAAATAATTGAACCAAACGAAATGTAGTGAATAAATGATCCTAATGTAGTTCTCATAGTATAATTAGAAGCATATCACAGACTACGTACTTTCTGAATCCTTCAATGTACATTGATGATGAAACAATCGAAATTGTCAAAGTAATAATGCTGTAGTGTCTTGTAAAAAACATCGTACTTCGATACGTAAGATTGGATTTGTGTACTGTAGTCTGATGTCAAGTTCTCTAAGTTGATTGTATCTATCTCTAATGTTGAAACGAGTACTAGCCATCTTCCAGCTCCTGAGACAGCCAAAATCAGGTTTGAAACTACAAGAATACTACGTAGAGCACCACCTCCAAAAAAGAATTTAACTTATACTGATTATCAAGCCTTAAATGGATTACGTAGCAAAGACAGCATAATTTTACTAGCAGATAAAGGACGAGCTGCGGTTTTAATGGATAAAACTAATTACATAAACAAAGCTAATAGTTTACTAAACGATTCACCTTACACTGAAGTTTTATACAATCCTAATAACAAGTTTAAATTATTAACTAGAAAACTGTTAAAGGATCAAACTTACCATCTGAAATAATTAAAAAACTAACACCACAACATCCTACATTACCAAGACTTTATGGATTGCAAAAAATACACAAACCAAATGCTCCACTTCGACTAATTGTAAGCTCCGTAAATTCAACAACGTATGCATTATCTAAAACCTAAATACTCTACTTCGACCTTTCATTGGTTCGAGCAATTCCATTATGAGGAATTCAGAAGATTTTATTGAATTGATTGGCAAATTAATATTAACCCCAGATGATTTGTTAATTAGTTTTAACGTGGATTCCTTATTCACAAAGGTTCCAATAAGTGACACCTTACAACTACTAGAATGGCATTTACCACAGCGAGATCAAGTTATTTCAACATTGTCTAACTACATCATTCTTCTTATTTAATGCCATGTATTGTCAACAGTTGGAGTGGCTACAGGATCTCCAATTTCACCATCGATTGCAAATGATTTTATGGAACATTTGGAAGAACAAGCTCTAAATAATGCACCTACGAAACTAAAACTTTGGTTTAGATTTGTTGATGATATTTTTGTTATACGGCCTTTTGGGGAAGAAGAATTAATGGTGTTCCTAATCCATTTAAACAATGAACACATAACCATTAAATTTACAATAGAAAAAGAAAAAGATGGTTATTTTCCATTCATTGTCGTTCTAATTGAAAGAAAACTAGATAAAAGCATTTACACAATCCAGCACCAAAGTTTAGTACGATACGAACTTTGTACAACCGTGCCATAAAGATCTGTCATCCAGATAAACAACAACATGAATTAAACTACCTTGAAAAGGTCTTTATAAATAACAACAAATTAAAAAGTCATTTCAATCGAGACAAACGATACCTACATCAAGTAAATTTGTCATTTTACTTTTCCTGCAAACACAACGAATAAAATTGGTAAAATATTGCAAAAGCATAATAGGAGAATGGGTACAGCGAATGATCCGGACCTTCGGGGGGGCTTCGAGTGGCAACACTTTTTGATCAGGGGGGCCAGCAATTGTTCCGATCCTCCGAGTAGGCCGGCAATTTATCCGGACTACCGATTGGGTCACTTATTGATGTGGACTTCCGATTGGAGTCGCTTATTGATGAAGACTTCCTGCTGATGTCGCTTATTGATGCGGTCTGCCGATTGAGGTGCCTTATTGACGCGGACGTCCGCTAGTGGTATATATCTAAAGGTAGGTCACTGTAATTGTTACAGCGGAAAATAGCATTCTGGTAATGAGTGTGCGATTCTATCTCGTAAACCAGTCAAATCAGTTAATCAAATCGATCAAATCGATCAAATCGATCAAATCGATCAAATCGATCAAATCGATCAAATCGATCAAATCGATCAAATCGATCAAATCGATCAAATCGATCAAATCGATCAAATCGATCAAATCGATCAAATCGATCAAATCGATCAAATCGATCAAATCGATCAAATCGATCAAATCGATCAAATCGATCAAATCGATCAAATCGATCAAATCGATCAAATCGATCAAATCGATCAAATCGATCAAATCGATCAAATCGATCAAATCGATCAAATCGATCAAATCGATCAAATCGATCAAATCGATCAAATCGATCAAATCGATCAAATCGATCAAATCGATCAAATCGATCAAATCGATCAAATCGATCAAATCGATCAAATCGATCAAATCGATCAAATCGATCAAATCGATCAAATCGATCAAATCGATCAAATCGATCAAATCGATCAAATCGATCAAATCGATCAAATCGATCAAATCGTATCAAATCGATCAAATCGATCAAATCGATCAAATCGATCAAATCGATCAAATCGATCAAATCGATCAAATCGATCAAATCGATCAAATCGATCAAATCGATCAAATCGATCAAATCGATCAAATCGATCAAATCGATCAAATCGATCAAATCGATCAAATCGATCAAATCGATCAAATCGATCAAATCGATCAAATCGATCAAATCGATCAAATCGATCAAATCGATCAAATCGATCAAATCGATCAAATCGATCAAATCGATCAAATCGATCAAATCGATCAAATCGATCAAATCGATCAAATCGATCAAATCGATCAAATCGATCAAATCGATCAAATCGATCAAATCGATCAAATCGATCAAATCGATCAAATCGATCAAATCGATCAAATCGATCAAATCGATCAAATCGATCAAATCGATCAAATCGATCAAATCGATCAAATCGATCAAATCGATCAAATCAATCAAATCAATCAAATCATAGCATAACATAGTATAAAACTGTTTTTTTCTAAACGAATATTGAATTGATTTTTTGGCTATTGGCCCTAAGGAACACATTGAAACATCTTTACTCTTCCTAATTGAAGTGTGTACGACGAGCCTCAAGACTGGAAACTATCAGTCTCAGGTAGTGCATATTTAAAACCCTGCGTCTCTTCCATCTCCGTACTTTATTGGTATGATGTCCAAATTGAACAGCTCGTATTTTACCCATTGGTTCTATATCCTTAACGTCTTTAAAAGGTTTAAAACATATTGATGCATTTATAGGAGATAAATCCATATCTGTAATTATAACACAACATTAAAAAATCTGTACACGTGGTTAAATAAGGTAAATAAAATAAGGGATGAGGGTTAAAACTAAAAAACAACCACTTACCAGTGTTGTTGATAATCGTATTGAAAGAACTCCTTCGCAGGTTATCACGAGAGTGAATAACTGTTAGTTTTCTTTACTTATATATAGTCAGGGCACATTCACTTTTCTGTTTTGCTTATAACGGGGTTTTTAAGCATGATAGAATTCCCGATAGCGGTAGCTGAAATCAACTGTCAGTTTGAACAACGCTCTCAAGTTGTTCAAATTTACTTTGAAAGTCAGTCGTCGATTCGAGAAACGTGTAGACGACTTCGTGAATTTTATGGCGCACATAATCGTCCATCTGAGCAAGCCATCCATCACATTATGAATACATTTCGTACCACACACTCTCTAAAGTATGCAAGAATATCAACACGTCGAAGGATTGTGCGTACTGAAAAAAATATTGCCGCTGTAAATGAAAATGTACAAGAATACCCAAAAATGTCGATTCGTCGTCGGTCGCAGTTGGGGCTTTGCCCGTCCAGTACGTGGAAAATTTTGCACAAAGATCTTGACCTACACCCATATAAAATTCAGCTGGTGCAGGTATTAAAGCCAAAAGACGATCGCTTGCGTCATTCTTTTGCAGTTGGGGTTTAGAGCAGTTGCAAGCCGACGCATTGTTTTATTGTGTTCAACGATCATTTTTGCTTAACACTGTCGCTGCGTATGTAAACCGTGGAATCATCACAACATGCGGAAAAATTTTTTTTGGCAATCTTTTAGTATGCTGAGTTTTATTTCATAATTTAAACTTTCTTCTGATCAAAATTGGATTAAAAAAATTGTAAAGCGTTTCAAGGCCATGACACCGTCATCCGCATATTTTTTGTACAAAACCTATATATGCGGATGACGCCAATTGGCGTCATTATATTTCTAAGGATTTTTTTTCATTCAAGTTGAAAAAATACACTAGGTAAAACAAAAACTTTAATATTGAATAAGTAACTATAAAATAATGGTATATGAGAAATGAACAAAGGCTTAGCTGAAATTTCTGTCAACAAATTATATACCGATTTATTTTTTTGTGGTACAAAGCAAAGCAAGGCTCGACACACAGTGCTGGTTTTTCTGGATACCCTTTGCATTCAAATAGTGTATCCTTCCTAATTTTTTATTGGAAACACACGGCGTCTTCTTCTGGGAGTTCTTTTTTTAAGTGTCGTCCCCATCCACTGAAATCCTAGAAGTTGAAGAACGTGTATACCCAATTTTTTGTACCAAAATAAGGATTTTCTCAATGATGGATAGTAGGCCATCATTTGGTCTTGCCTGTCGATACCACCCATATTTTCGTTACATTTTATAATTGGCAATGGTTTCTCTTTCACAACACCTCTTTGTTGTTTACCCGAGCCATTGTGTTTTAAAATTCTGTAGAAATATAATTGATATCCCTTTTACCCTTCCAAATGCCCACCATTACTCTGTCACAGTAGTCCCCAAGTTTTAGTTTTGGAACCAAAATATCTTTAGGATTGCCCTTTCTGTTTGCTCACAATGTACCCGTGCAGTATGTTGTCTTGCTTATGAAACTTTTTGCTAGATCACAGCTATTATAGAAGTTGTCCATATAAATGCCGTGACCATTATTAGAAACCCTTCTAATAGATGTATGACTACGTTTTGACCGTTCCCCTTACCGCCCAATTGATCTGTTTGACCAGTGTAACAAGTGAAGTTCAATATCGGCCCATTTGGTTCTGTCACCATACATAATTTGAGACCGTATTTATTTGTTAGAAATATACTGCTTAAAAAGGGTCGCCTTTTCCTTACAACCATAGATTCGTCAAGGGAAAGGTTTTTCTGGGGATAACAAACTTCACTCATTTTACTTTTGAAGTAATCTAAGACGGGTCTAATTTTATAAAGACAGTCTATAGGTTTAGGTTCGTCGGGTCTCGGATTTCGGATAAAATAAAATCATTTGAATATAATTAGAAATTCTTCCCGACCCATATGATCTGAAAAACATTTTAAATTAAATAAACGATGAGTTCTCCAATAAGTTTGTAGCCTATTCAATTTAATTGTGCTCATATGAAACAGTCCTAAAAATATTAAGAATTCTGCAAATTCCAAATTTTTCCATTCCTATATTCTAGTCCTCTTAGTAACACCTTTAGTGAGAAAGAGATCTAACGTATATTCGTTCGTTTTTCTTATTATGTTGTTTATGAAAGCATCATCAACAAGCAATCGAAAATAAACGAGTGGGTTAACATTCGGCAGATCAACGGGCATTTCATTTATTAACTAAAATTAAAATCTTTTATACTAACGTCTGTCATTTCACACTTCCATTCGTCGTAATCGGCTTCCTGGTTTTTTAAATCCGCCAGAACTAAATAAACGCACTGTACTTACCATAATGTATTTCCAATTCTAGATCACTTTCCGAAGATGTTTCGTTAGGATCGACTTCAAAATCTTCATCCAAATCATCGTCAATATCGGATTTTGATTCGAATAAAAATTGCAATATTTCGTCTAGTGTTAATTTTTGTGGGTCAGGTTCACACAATTCCAAAGTTGTAAACGAACTAAATTTTATTCGAGAAATATTTACATATGCATGTAGACTAGCGATTAGAGTAACCTAAACAAAAACAATCCTTGGGTTAAAGTTAGTTCCCCTTGTATAATATCATAAATTTCCCTGTTTATTACATTTTATGTAGAAAACGGACAGAGATTCTTATCCATTCAAAAAGTGTTTAAAAAACGTAAAAAAATTAACTTTAGATAAAAGATAAGATAATGACAAAAACTGAATTTAGGCTATTTTGGCCGAACCGTAACAACGTCTATAAACGTGCGGATACGACAAAATCAACGCTAGTGTGGTGAGTATCGAATCCAAACTATATTTTAACACACATTGGTTGTCCGGCGATTAAAAAATAGAAAGATGGAACAAATGCCTATAGTTGTTTAAACCATAATATCGAAGCGCCCATGTGTGCTCTGGAAAACGCGTTACTATTGGAAGACTCGTCGCATACTATCGCCAAAGATGTACGTGGTACAAGTGTCGAGATGTTTGAAATTGATCCTCAGCCACAAGAATGTCTTTCGACTTGTATGTGCTTCCAATCAGTTACCTTGGCACGCACCTAAGCCGTATGCAATTATTGTGAACACGGATCCAGCAAAACGACGCCACAGGATTACCATTTGGGCTGTGTGTGGACGATAATGGTTTTGTATTTTAGATTAAATAATTTACCAAAGCTTGGTAAACAAAATAGTTATTTTTGTATCTAGTGCGCGAAATGATACTTTGGTAACCGATAATTGAATTTTTTAACGAGGCGCAGCCGAGTTAAAAAATTAGTCGAGATCACCAAAGTAGTTCGCGTACGTGTTACAAACAAAATTTTTTCTACAACCATTACAATATGTATATCCCTTAAAATTGTTTTAAATAATTTTTTTCTTAGATTTTTGCTTGATTGAGGACCACAAAAGTTAGAATACAATAGTAGTAAAGGGGCACCATGCTCCATCTTGGATTTCCTGGGGAAAACCCACTTTCACTTTTTTATACGCCCACGTGGAGGACCGTATTTTCCACCCCTATGGTTTCTTTTCGGAGTCCTTTTTCAACCCCTAATTATTTTTGTTTTTACATACTCACGTGTGAGACTGTATTTTTCACCCCTATGGTTTCTTTTCGAAGGCCCTTTTCATCTCTAATTATTTTTGTTTTTTTACTCGTCCTCTTGTAGGACATGTTTTTTCGCCCCTATTTTATGACAGCTCACGTAAAGGACGCGTTTTTTCTACCCCTATGGTTTCTTTTCGGAGGTCAACCCATTGATGGAATTTTCATCCCTAATTAGAGTCTTTTTGACAGCAATTTTTGTACTTGCTCACGTGAGGGGCATATGCAGGTCTTGGGTTTGGTCTTGGACTTGGGGGTTGGTCTTGGACCTGGAGTTGGTCTTAGGGTTATTTTTTATGGACAGCTTTAACACTAACTAAGCTCATTTTGGTTGTATTAAGAGCAGTACCCCTGGAGGTTAGGCAAACGCACACGCATACCATGTTGAAAATTGCATAATTACCCTAATAAGATATTATTAAAATTATCGATCCTATTGTTCTAAAATGGTCATATCCTATTGGGTACGTTCGGATGACCTTTTACCTATACGAGAAATTTATTTATACGTTGTATTTCTAATAAGGGGGCCTAATGCTAACTTGTAAGACACGTGTAGGGTTTCGCAACTTGTTCTCGGGCCTTCGCCCCTGGCTGGAGATGGTATGGGGACCCTAACCTTATAAGACAAGTGCAGAGCTTAGCCCCTATCGTGGCCCCCTTGGTGCAGTTGTATGTGAGTTCTAACTTAATCTTACAGCTGTAGCTCTTCGCCCCGTCATACAAAATTGTATTCTAATAAGGAGGCCCTAGCCTTGTAAGACAGGACTTTTTTCAGGGTCTGCGCCCTGGCCACTTTGAGTTAAAATTGATTTTAGCGTCATCTAGTGGCGTATAGACTAATGAACATTTTCTATAATAGAAGTTGATAATGCACACCTCTCTCTTGCTCTATCTCGTTTCTCTCTCACCCTCTCTCTCTTTCGGTTCTTTCTCACACACACACAAACAAATCAATTAATTAATTAATCAATCAATCTCAAACAAATCATACTCGATCAAATCAACCAGATCAATCTCAATCAATCAACCGTAATTATGTCTTACAGTTTGCGGAAACCAGATTACAGTTCAAAAGTGAATACATTAAAGTCTAATTAAATACGACGTGAAATAATAAATAGTTTCTACCCTAATGCAATGATGCTTATATATATATATATATATATATATATATATATATATATATATATATATAGGCAGATTCTCTCCTTCTAAACAGGCACCACCATACTGTACATTCGGAAAATTATATCTGATTTATTTGCATCTTCAATCACATACACACAAAATTGTTTCATCGTAACGTGTTCATTAACAGTTATGAAAACCCCATTAAAAAGACTGGAAAGTAATAATTACTTATATATAACATAGAGTTAAATTAAATTAACATGTTTTTAAGAATATCAAACTGATATACAGGAAATAAAAGGCAAAAGGTTTTAATGGTTTTATTATTATACGCGAATTAACAATAAATACAAGTTTAAAATCCACGAATACGTACCAACTATTTGTAGAGCTGATCTTATGACGTCATCCTATAAGAGTAATAATACATTTTAAAAATCTTTATCGACATTTTTGTTAGCAATATCAGGTAAAATATATATATATATATATATATATATATATATATATTAAAAATAATACGCTTACCTTTAGAAGTATTTTTTCTTCAGTTGTTCTAATAATGACATCCATATGTTCAACAGTAATGTTTCTTTTTTTATTGTCCACATGTAGTCTCACTAAAACACGTTTTATGAATGGCTGGATATAAACTGACTATTACATTCCGATCATTAACTAATTTAGAAAGTAATACACAAAACCTGATTACTGATACTCGTATTTAGCAATTATATTGTACTTATAAAATTTACATTCAAAACACAAATATTTTAAAAATTTTTCTAACGCAAAAATCACTTTAAATAATTGAATCCTGAGATTACATAAACTATTGTATACTCAATTACGCGCGCGCGCGCGAGCGCCCACACACACACACGCACGCATGCACGCACGCACGCACACACACAAACAGACACACGCACAGACACACACAAACACACGCACGCACCCACGCACGCGCGCACGCATGCACCCACGCACCCACGCACCAACACCCACACACGCGCACGCGCACGCTCACGCACACGCACACACACACACACACACACACACACACACACATGTACTTCACGTTATATTTTTATCAGTTGAGATTAATAGCAATCTTAACTAAACACTTCAAAATTTCTAATCTGAAATAAGAGTGACGTAATCTAATTTATTTGAAATTTCATAGAGAGCATCACCATCATCGAGATTTTGAGTTGCAATCACCTCATCGTCTTCACCTTGAATGATTATATTGTAACAACCTATAAAGCAGCTAATAACCCCTGACAGTTTTTATCAGACACTATTATTATTATTATTATTACATGGGCATGAGGTTATCCCTAAATTAACTGGTTTCAACACGGCTCTGGAAATGCTGCACACTCTTCAAATTTTTCAGTTCCTTCGCAGAAGCTGTTCCGTATTCATTTGCTTCAATTTTATCTGCGTTCAATCGACTATCATTGTTTGAGCCCGAGGAGCAAACGAAAACACGCACGCACGCACGCACGCAAGCACGCACGCACGCGCGAACATACACACACGCGCGCACGCGCGCGCGCGAAAACACGCAAACGCAAAAACACACAAAACACACCAACACAAAAAACACGCAAACGCGAAAATACGTAAAACGAAAACACGCAAATACGAAAACACACAAACGAAAACACTCTAACGCAAAAACACGATAACACACAAACGAAAACACGAAAACACGCTAACACGAAAACACGCTAACACGAAAATATGCAAACGCGAAGACATACAAATGCGAAAACACGTAAAACGAAAACACGCAAATACGAAAACACACACACAAACGAAAACACGCCAACGAAAAACACGCTAACGCGAAAACTCGTTAAGCTGCAAACATGAATCAAGACGGGGGAGCACCGTTAGGAAAAACAAGTTTATTGACAAAATTGAACGAAAGCTTAGCGTTTGAAAATATATTTTTATTATTATAAACAACAATAGTTCATTTTTATATAATAACAACCTTTAACGGTCTTCTTCTTCTTCTTGAACCGTGATTCGTCGCTATCATCATCATGGTTTTGAGATTCGTCCTTCTCCTCTACCTCATGGCTCTTCTTTCTCTTCTGTGAATCATTACCATCACCTTAGATGTGAGATACATTCAGCTCATCCACGTCATCGTTTCTACCATTATCTTGAACGGTTATGTTGTAATAGTTTATTAACAAGTCAGTAATATCTCTAATGTCCGCTGATGTTGGCTCATAAGCAGGAGACTACATCATAATAATGCTCACTCGATGACAGTTACACTTTAAAGAGCGAAACATATGAGAAACGAGAACCTCTGCTAGCCTAGGGTTTTGTGCGCTGGCGCACTCGTCAATGTTCGGGTAGAATCGGTTATCTTCGAGGGAAGTTTGAAGTATTGACCTAACCACACTCTAATATCTTCCCTAGAGGCATGTTTATAAATCTAAACTCCTTATTTATGTCTGAGGTATTTTCTCCTAAGGCGGCAGCTTGCGCGCAAACTGCCGTGATTGAGGATCACAAAAGTTAAAATACAATAATCTCATAGAGTTTACATGCAGTGCGCAAAATATGTATTTCGCACACTATTTCGCGCACGTTGTTAAGTTAACGTAGCAAAATCAAAAAAAGTGTCATTTTGCATATTGTTATTAATGCGTGAACCTCGTCATTTTTTGACGTTTGTAGAAAATCGTTATTTTTGTATCTAGTGCGCGAAATGCGAACTAATTTGGTGATCTCGACTAATTTTTTAACTCGGCTGCGCCTCGTTAAAAAATTCACTTCTCGTTCACCAAAGTAGTTCGCACACGTGTTACAAACAAAATTTTTTTCTACAACCATCAAAATATGTATATCCCTTAAAATTGTTTTAAATAATTTTTTTCTTGGATTTTTGCTTGATTGAGTACCACAAAAGTTAAAATACAATAATCTCATTGTGTTTACATGCAGTGCGCGAAATATGTATTTCGCACACTATTTCGCGCACATTGTCATGGTAACGTAGGAAAATCAAAAAAAGTATCATTTCGCATATTGTTATTAATGCGCGAATCTCATCATTTATTGATGTTTGTAGAAAAAAGAATTTTAGTACTTTAATAGTTTTAAATACAGTTTAGGGTGACTGTTACGTGTGATTCTAGGTTGAAACTTGTTTCAGCTAGAGGAACCTAGGTACAGAAAACAAGACGCAAGTCTGATGTTGGTTTGAAAACAGTTTCTACGAGCAGCCGAGGGATTCAGAATCCCTACGCGGTCACCACACTATTTCAAATTCTCCGCCATGACAGTTTCTCAAAACAACGTTTATATAAAAGATGAAGTGTATTATCAAAATTGGAAATGAAGGTCAACTTGTTTGTCTTTCACGTAATTCGGTAATTAGTTGGTTTTCCCACAAACACGTTAGAGATGTTTGAATAGTGAACGGTCGTTATTGAGGTTACATAACCGGGGGAGATCCCGAAAATAATTACTTTACATTAATGACTGGGTAAAACCGTTAAGTACCGTATATTGTCCATATATAAGCAAAACACAGAAAAGGGAATGTGCCCTGACTACCGGGTGTCCCAAGTTATCGTTTACAGGCATTATCTCACTTACTTGAGAAGATAATAAGATATTTTAAAAACTGTTGTGAATGGCATCAATATACCTTCGTAATGAGGTATCAAAAACTTTATTCCATTTAACAACCCTTTGGAAGCCACCCCTCACTTTTATTTTTAATTTCATTGAAAATTGCTTGTCAATCTATTTGGAATACAACGATGTAACATACTTGTTAGTTTTTTATTATTAGCAACAAAAAGTTAACATTTTGTAATTTCTAAAGTTCACTTATACGTGATAATACAAAGAATGAAAAAAATAAGGTAAGTGTTCAAAACTCCTTAAACGCGCTCTTGTGCACGCAGCCAGAATCATAGCTGGTGTAATACTACGACATTCCTCACGAATGCGTGCTTTAAGATCATCTAAATCCACAGGCTGTCTTTGATAAACTAATTCTTAAGATAACCCCACAAAAAAAGTCCACTGGCTTTAGATCTGGCGTGCCATCGCCTACGCTCCGTATTTACCTGACTTAACTAGGGCCTTTTTAAAAAGGTTTACTTTTCAGCAACATGTCGGCCGCCTTGAACTTACATCTTAAACACGTTCAACACACCTTTAACCCTTGATATGATATTCACTAAATGTTCTCTTAATTACACGGTAGAACACAAACTCTTGACACTGACCCTTTCACAATATTGTTGTTCAACTTCATTGAAACTTCCTTGATGTTATTGCTTTAACGCGTGCCAAAGGTCACTTGAAAGGAGGTAAATTATTTTCCTTTAATGCTATTAAATGACCAACGTTTACGTTTGGTCCGTTGACCTTCCATTTCCTCCTCTGCTATAGTTCATTAAAGTTGTGCAATCTCTTCCAAAGGTGTTGGGTTAGAGTTTGTAAATGTTTATGATGTTAATGTCTTCTATACTTCGTTCTGATATCGCGGTGTTTTCCAATAAGAAAATGGCTTGATGTGGGATCGTTCGGATCATCGGACACGGAACTTAAGTGCCGAGTATTTAAAATCTGCGTTAGTACGGTATAAAATTGTTCAAGCACTAATTTTGAACCTTTCAACACAGGCGTCATATAATTTTTGACGCTTTTAATACCAGCATAGGCGGAATGAAGAGTCATTTAATTAACTTATCGGCCATTGCATAAATGATAAAATTCTTTTAAAAATCGCTTAAAATTCTGTTGGTCCCCTTAAAACTTGTACCGCTATCGGAGTAAGTACTCAAAGGTTTACCTCTGCGGGACATAAACTTCTTTAAATACTTTAAAAAGGCTTCACTAGAGAAATCAGTCACTAGGTCGAAAAAAATAAGATTGGTGGACAGGCGAATGAACAGACAAATTTAACCTTTTAGCATAAATACAATGGAGAGTACTGTTTAACACGTCTTTCTGGTAAATCGCCCATTGTTGTTTGGTACGTAACAGGAGGTTTGATAGCATTTCTCAATCTTCCTCCCTTCCTTATGAGGTTATTCGCGCCGATAACAAATTTGTTTTCTTTGATAATTGTTTGGTTTGACTTAATATAATATAACTCTCCTTCTGACAAATCAAAATCCACATAAGTTGACAATATTCTGTAGATTTTTATTGCTCAAATTCGTTTTCTAAATAACGCAAAATTGGAATATGTATTTCGCTAACTTCATGTGAACTGAGCGAAATACCCTGTATATTTTTTAATATTTGAATTACCGGCTGTTGTATTTGGTGACTTAAGAGCAGTGTATGCAAGGATTGATAAAGTTATGTTATTTTCATATGAAGTTAGCGAAACACCCTATAAGTTCTTTATTTATGCCGCAATAAATTTTTATTTTGTAACTTATTGGCAACTGTGAAGCAACTAACAACTTAGCGAAACACACCCTCAAAAGTTACATGATTCAGGAATATGACATAGCTGTAACAATCCTTACATAAATTGCTCTTAAGTTACCAAATAAAACAGTCGATAATTTAAATATTAAAAAATATACAAGGTGTTCGCAAAGTTCATATAAAGTAAAGTTATTTCCGATATTTGCATTAATTGCTGAATAGTTACCGAGGAAAAAAAGAATTTTAGCAATAAGAAGCCCCGAGAGCAAGTTGCAAACACCTACACCTGTCTTACAAGTTAACATTAGGTTCCCTTACTAGAATACAAATTCAAATTTCCCGCCAAGTGTGTCACGACAGTGTAGGAAGGCCCAGTCCCCTTATTAGAATACAAATTTAAATTTCCCGCCAAAACAGTTAGCATTAAGGCCTCTGTATTAGAATACAAATTCAAATTTCCCGCCAAACCAAAATGGTCGAGGGTCTTAATTATGACTCACAATTAAAAGGGTTATGATGATACAATCTAATTTAACTATATGGCCGAGGCTCTTGATTATAACGTATAGTTAAAAGGGTTATGATGATACAATTTAATTACGGCTCATAATTAAAATAATTGCAGGTTTTTGATTATGACTCATAATTAAAAACTATGCCCACTTATTAGAATACAAATTTAAATTTTCCGCCATAACCAATCAGAATGCAGAGACTTACTCCTCCAATCAGAGCACAGCTGCTGAGTAGTGGGGCTAAGGACCAATCAGAAGCCAGAGAGCGGGTACTCTTATCTAGCCTTAACACCCTCTTAACCGTGCCAAAATGGCCGCCAAACCACACCCTAGGGGCATCCAACACCCTTAACCAGGGTTATACCGCCAAAAAGGCTCTTAATATTGCCAAGAGGACCTTAATTAAGAGCTAAACCCCAGACCCTCACTCTACCCCCAACACTTTTAATTAACCCCACTCTACCTCCACCACTTTTAATTAATGTAATTAAATAGGGACTCAGCTGCCCCCCTTCTACTTATATTGATGTTGACATAATCTTTTTTTCAGATATTGAGAAGTTTCACCTAGGTATGAAGAATTGCAATCAAGACAATTTACTTTGTATATGATATTACTTAATGTTGAATTATCATGTTTACTTTTTAGTGATGAGAAAATTTCATTGGTGGAAAATAATGAAAACCAAGCAGGGCGTAAATTTGATGGTTTTAGAAATTCTTTTGTTAAATATTCAATTTTTTGTCAGTTTTGAATTATATGGAAGTTTAATAAAAGTATATTTTGTTGGTTATTCATATTACTATGAAATGAATTGTTATTTTTTTGTTTTAATGTTTCTATTTACAATTAGTTTACATTAAGAAAAAATCCGCATAATTATTGTTTTTTAAAATGGTTTTAATAAGTTTCAAACTTTCAAACTCAAGAGTAAACTACTGAGCGTTTGTATTGTATTGGCGTACAATATTAGTAAAAAGTTTAAATACATAAAAAGAAATCTTGATTGAGAGCAACCATGTATAATTTTATAATCAAGATGTCAGAAATGAATTTTCTAACTGTTAATTAATTTAGGTTACTATAATAATCTTTCGTTCTGAATGATTTTATTATTATTTAAATAAATATGGAATACATTTGTTATACAAAAAGAAGTAACACCATTATGCTAACGAATAGCAGTTCTTTCGATTCCTTCTCTGAAAGGTATGGCACCTCTCACTTTCTGTGTAAATTTTGCCTTACTATCTTAAAAGTAGGTTGAGATAAATACGGCAAATCTGGTACTTTCTAAATGAGCACATTTTAAGCTTTCCAACGGCAAGATAATATACAGGGTGTTGTATTTAATAAATTGAATTAAAATGGAAGTGAATGTAAAGAAGTTCGAAGAAAAATTTTGGACACCCAGTATACTAGCATCCAAAACCAAAGATAGTTCAGGATGAACCAGGTCAATATTAGATTATATGTAAATTTTTCAGGGATGTTAAAGACCAGTGGCATAGATACGACGGTTTCAAAGGAGTATGATTTTGACTAAATTTTTAACAAAAAATTAATAACTCGGCAACACTGCATTTGACAATCATACAAATTTGAAGTTGAATATACAACCTACAGAGGCTTCATTTCCCATATAAACACTGGAGTATTCCATTTAAAAAAAATATAATTATTCTTGACAATAATTTTGGGTTGTAGCAAAGATGACACACTATAAATTTCTTTAAAAAAAATTTCTACAAGTACAAAGGTTTAGAAACTATTTACCGACGCGAGTTTATTGAACCACCCTGTATACCGGACTAGAAACAGCTCCTTAAAAAGTTCACCTGGTAAGCCAAGTGTTAGAATGCTACGTTGCGTTTGTCCTTTGTTCGTTTTAAGATTTTCCGTTGTTTAACGCTTTCTCGCAACAGTTTAGTATTAGTGTAGACCAGGGATTCCCAAAGTGGTCGATATCGACCCCTTGGGGTCGAAATCGGTTTCCCAGGGGTCGATATAAACGAAAACTGATTTTGGGGGTCGACGAGGTCTAAAAATCAATCCCTATGAATTAACACAAGTTCTTATTTGAAACTTTCAAGATACAGTATGAGTTGTGTTACGTGTACCAACTTGTTATAAGAATGACTAATATTTTAGTAGGAAGTATCATTGTTGTACTTTTAAAATTTGACGCATATACGCGATTTAACACGAACGAAATCATGATCAAGTTCAACTCCAAATATGCTCCTGATATTTTACTATATAACAAGCTTGCACTTAGGTTGAAAGTTCATTTGCGTTTTGAAATTCGTTGGAGCTTCAATGATAATACACTCATCTACCAATTTATGTCAAAATATTACATAGTTAAATAAAGTGATTGAAAAAGAATTAGTATGTTTAACAAAGTTAATTTGCAGCTGCAGGGTGACGATCTTAACTTGATTAAAACAAAATCAATAATATCGGCCTTTGTGGCCAAACTTATCCTTTTTAAACAAAATTTAAGCAGAAAAGAATATTCACAGTTTCAGCATTTGTCAAAATTACCAAAAATGCTTCAAGACCATGTTATTTTATCATATGTCACTCACTTGGACGCATTACACAAGGATTTTACTAAGAGGTTTGAGGATCTCTTAAATTTGCAAATTCCTCAATGGATAAGAAATCCGTACAATATCACGTCCATGGAAGAGCCAATATGATAATGCAAGAAGAGTTGATCACCATCAGCACAGACGAAGAGCTTAAGCAGAAGTTCAACAAAGACTATCACAAGTTCTGGTTGCACCGCAACATTGAAAAACAGTATCCTGCATTGTGGAACATTGCTGAAAAATACCTTATCGTTTTTCCATCATCATACCTAGTCCAAAAAGGCTTCAGTGTAGTTACAAACACTTTGACACAACAAAGAAACCGTTTGAAAATCAACGAAAGCAGAGATTTAAGGCTGCAACTCTCCAATATTGAGCCAGATTTAGCTAGGTTGGTAGAAAGTCACCAGGTTCATCCATCACACTGAATTTTTTATTTTTTTGATCTTTACTTTGCGATTTTAATGTTTTTTTTCAAAAAATAATTACCTACTTAAGTATTTTTACGTAATTTGTATTAATAATTAATTATTAATTACACTTGATATTTACTGAATTTTATGTCTATTTATTTTGTTCAATTTTGATGAGAAAATGATGTTAAGTTTACTCACTTAACCAACGCAAAGTTTTTAAATTGGTAAGTATTTTGTATCCATAGGAAAAAAACTAGAAATAGGATTTTTAAAGTAATTTGGTCTGAGGTATCAGTTCATTTTGGAAAAGGGATCTCTGGCCCAAAATAGTTTGGGGATCCCTGATCTAGACTCATTAAGTGACATCGTTTATCTTCATTGCAATCTGCATTATCACAAAAATATCAATTTTATCCTTTAAATACATTTTTGTTGCCTGAGCTTATATTACAAGTTAAAAACAAATTGGCAGTAAACAAGAAAGTAAAATTAATAATAACATTAATTGTGTCTTGTACAAAACGATTAGTGTATCAAAACAAATTGTTACGTGCAAACTTCAACTTTGTACCCAAAACTTAACATAACAGAGGAGATACCTTTATAGGACTGCCGGTAGCTCGGTCACGGTAGATGTGGAGGGGTTCTACAGTGATGCAGATGGTATCTGTAAGCTTAAAGAGAAGAAAGGACGCCAGCTAGATCAGTAAATCAGCCAGCCCTAGATAAATAGATCATTTGCCACTTTTCTAGCCAAGCAACGGATATATGAAAGGATCTGGGAGCTAGGAAAAGTAGTTGTAAAGCAGAAAGTCCTCAAAACAAAAGCGGTATATTAATTACAAATAATGGTAGTATATAGTTTGCATTTGTATGTACACGTACATATAATTTAATTTATATTCCCCAAAAAGTAAAAGGGAGGTAATTCCCTAAATAAATAATTAATTCAATTGTGTTACTCAAATCGTTAACCACCGAGATAATACTTAGAATATTTGTGCTCTTAAGTACACAATATAGCAAGCCACCCAAAGAGTCTAATACTTGAATTTAGATAATGAAATAAAATTAAATTTACATCCAAAAATGGCAAAGTAATATACAGAACAAAGCTAAATTACGCTAAAACATAGGTTTATAGTCTTTAATAAAATACAGTAAACAGGTAATTTAAGCATTCCCCAAGTTGTAAAGGCACTTTGAATAAAAGATTATAGTAATAATACAATTGCTATGAATAACTCGTAGTAAACAAATATAACAGAAATAATCAGGTGGTTTATAAAATCTTTAACTAGAATCTGTTGGGCCGAATGCATCCAGTTACACAGTTTCTTACAAAACAGTGTTTAAATACATAGATTACCAATAGGCATGGTAATTTTTATACTCAAAATTTTACACAAAGCAATTTCATGTAAAAGCGCAAAAATTTGTGCAATATCACTAAAGTTTTATCACAAACATGTACATAGGTCTATACAACTTATAGGATTGGTCACAAATTAATCAAAGCATTAAGGTATCCAAGAGACCCTGAATATGAGTGGTTTATAACTTATCTTTTATATCCCAGCCTGTCGGAAAGTTATAATTTCAAGTATTTCACAGGTGTTCCACCCTTGGAAGTCATAGCTCTTGCTAATTATGTAATAAGTAACACACTTCATCAGCCAAATGCCGGTATGTACAACTATGTACGAATTATATACAACTGTATTACAGCGTACCTATATCCATATTTACATAGCATACAACAAGTTTAGATGGTGTACGAAAAGTATATTATATGGCGTACAAAAAGTACCTCTAAAATTAAATACATACAGCCCAATGAAAGCATAAATATCAATCTTACCTTCAATAAAATAAAGCTAGCAACCGTTAAAGTAGGTTTTTACATTCTTACCAGCAAATCTAAAGTGTAAAAACAACTTCGTGGTACAGAGAAATTTGTGAGGTTAGGTCTAACCCCTTTAGCTAATTGCTATGCGAATATTGAAGTGGATGAATTTAGACGAAAAAATAATTATAGTTTGCTTAATAAAGTACGGTCCTAAATTGTACCGTTACGGAAATACGGGGTGTCAAAGTTACACGAAAAATACGAAAATTAATTGATATCTTCTAAACCGCTAAACATTTTCCAGTGAAATTTAGTACGAAGTGCATGAAAGTGGATATTTTTCGATACGAAATTAAATTCCAGCTTTAGCAGTGGCGTGCGTACGGGCACTCATTTGGATATTTTTGAAGAAAAAAATGATACGCCACTTGAAAAACAAAATTATATTTTAATGCCTCGTTCAATTTGAAAAATAAAAGCTCTCTTGAATTACGTTCCTAGAATGTTCCGTTTGGGAGTAATAAACTAAAACCGTTGTATTGTACGAGAAAATTAATTCAATGAATGAAATAACAATTTCGCAATAAGTGTAGTTGCCTTTCAAAATGACACTTGCTTTTTCCATGTGACATTTTCTAGTTCAATTTAAGTCACTGTAAATTAACTTTTCCCATTGTTTTTGTACAATTTTGTTATTAATGATGACGTATACAATTGCTGAAATGGCTGATATGCATTATGTGTATGGCCTCGCTGATGGCAATGGAGAAAAAGCCAGACGGATTTATCACTAGAGATATCCCAATCGTGCTTTACCAGATAGTCGAACCTTCTCGAATATTCATCAGCGTCTTGTTGAAAATGGTAGTGTCCGAAGAGGTACATCTGAAGGTAGGCCTCTAAGTGTAAGAACAACTGAAATTTAGGAAGCAGTCCTGCACGCAGTCGAAGAACAGCCTGAAACGAGTACAAGAAAGATAGCTACAAACTTGAATATTTGCCATCAAATTGTTTGGAGAATTTTAATGGATTATTTGTTATATCATACCATATTTTGAGAGTACAGGCATTACTCGAGAGATTTTCCTAAGCGAGTAACTTTTGTCGGTGGTATCTTCATAATATTGCACATAATCCATAATTCGATTCACATATCCTGTTCACGGACGAATGTAATTTCTTAAAAAATGCGATTCAGAATTTTCACAATAACCATTTGTGGGCGGATGAGAATCCCAAAGCCTCAACTGAAACCCATATCCAACATCAATTTTCGGTGAACGTCTGGTCAGGAATTATAGCCGATTACTTTATTGGCCCATTCTTTCTTCCGAGACGACTTGATTGACAATCTTACCTTACTTTCATTCGTAAACAATTGCCTGAGCTGCTTGAGGATGTTCCGCTTTTAATAAGACACCATATGTGGTACATGCATGATGGTGCACCAGCACATTTCAGTGGAATGGTTCGCAATCATCTAGATACTGTTTATTCTAATTGTTGGATTGGCCGTGGGGGACCTCAAGAATGGCCTCCACGGTCCCCCGACCTTAACAGCGTAGATTTTTTCTAGTGGGGCTATCTAAAAACGCTAGTGTACACCAGTCCCATTAACAGTGTAGAAGAATTGAAAGAGAATAGTTGCAGCATGTAATAATATAAAACATACTCCGGGAATATTTTAACGACTGCGGAATTCCATGAGAAGGAGGGCAGAAGCATGCATTTTGAGTGAAGGAGGCCATTTCCAACAATTTTTGTGATCACCGTTCCATATTACTTGTTCCCAATATTATGTTTATGCTGTATGTTTCCATTTGTTGTTTTTGTTGTTGTTCAGTGAAGGTAGATGCCAATTTGTAACGTATTCTTTCAATCATTAAATTACATAATTTTCTCGTACAATACAACGGTTTTTATTTTATTACTCCCAAACGGAACATTCTAGGAACATAATTCAAGAGAGCTTTTATTTTTCAAATTGAACGAGGAATTAAAATGTAATTTTGTTTTTCAAGAAACCATTGGTGTATCATTTTTTTTCTTCAAAAATATCCAAGTGAGTGCCCGTACGCACGCCACTACTGAAGCTGGAATTTAACTTCGTATCGAAAAATATCCACGTTCATGCACTCTAGCTTCGTACTAAATTTCACTGGAAAATGTTTAGCGGTTTAGAAGATATCAATTAATTTTCGTATTTTTCGTGCATCTTTGACACCCCGTATTTCCGTAACGATACATTTTAGGACCATACTTTATTAATCAAACTATAATTATTTTTTCGTGTAGATTCATCCACTTCAATATTCGCATATCATTAAGGAACACCCTGTATATATATATATATATATATATATATATATATATATATATATATATATATATATATATATATATATATATATATATATATATATATATCCGATATAAAACGTTTTTACCCAATAATTATAGCGATTCGGCACAAAATTTAGAAAAATGTTATAAAACCGATAACCATCGATGGGCTAAATAAAGTCCAGCAATTTACATTTTTCTTTCAGGAAGTAACAAAATGGCTTTTCTTTCATCAACCAACAGACAGAAAGTGAAAGTAAAAGACAAATATCCGGATGTCAAACCAATATATACCAGTGACTCCCAGCACGTGAAGCTGAAATATAACTTATAAGTGACCATAAGTTTACCCAACCACTACAGAAATGTTTTTAATTGTGAAGCGTAATATATTCAAGAAACTACAGAGATAAGCTTAGAGAAATGTCATTATTTAGAATAGAAAATTCAAAGAACTACGAGTAATCCATTAATTTTAATAGATCGCAAAAATTTACTTAATCGTACAGCAAAAGTAACGAATGTAACAAAATGTAAGCATATAAACATGAATTGTTTGTGTTCAAGTGCAAGAAGGGTTTGATAAAATGATAACGTCCAGGCCTCGGTAATTTTATATTAAATGGACTGAAATAATCAAAGGCGGGAGAGCTCTTCGAAAGGCCTAGATTAAATTTTCGATATTGCGTTTAAACGTCGAATTAATTACTCAATGGTTTCAATAAATAATAATAACACTGAACAAAAAGGTATATGAAGGCACTTAAAATTGTAGCACTGATCTATTAAGGTAATATAAACGTAAGATAGTAAAGACATAATGTACAGAGTAATCTTAGCATCGCAGTAATTCACTCTTGTGGATTCTGTTGCCCTTAATAGCAAATCTCAAATAATTTTTAACATCGCCATCATAAAACCTCATGCAACGCAACCAAAGGAAAAAATAAAATAAGATAGCAGAACTACTAATTTAGCGAGAAACCGTTTAGTCTTCGAATTAAAATATCACCTACATGAAGTTAGCAATACAACTTTAACTGTAAAAATTTGACAATCTTACAAATTTGAAATTGAATATAGAACCTACAGATGCTTCATTTGCCATATAAAAACTGGGGTATTCCATTCAAGAAAAATATAATTATTCTTGATCTTGACAATATTTTGGGTTGTAGCAAAGATGACACATTATAATTTTCTTTAAAAAAAATTTCTAGAAGTACAAAGGTCTAGAAACGATTGACCGACGCGAGTATATTGGACCACCCTGTATACCGGACTAGAAACAGCTCCTTAAAAAGTCCACCTGGTAAGCTAAGTGTTAGAATTAATTCTACGTGGCGTTTGTCCGTTGTTCGTTTTAGATATTCTCACTACAGTTTAGGATTAGTGTAGACTAATTAATCGACATCGTTTATCTTCAATACAATCTGCATTATCACAAAAATGTCATTTTTATCCTTTAAATACATTTTAGTTGCGCCTGAGCTTATATTACAAGTTAAAAACAAATTGACAGTAAACAAGAAAGTAAAATTAACAATAACATTAATTGTGTCTTGTACAAAACGATTAGTGATATCAAAACAAATGTAAGCGTATAAACATGAATTGTTTGTGTTCAAGTGCAATAAGGGTTTGATAAAATGGTGACGTCCAGGCCTCGGTAATTTTATAATGAATGGACTCAAACAATCAAAGGTGGGATATTTCTTCGAAAGGCCTGGATTAAAGTTTCGATATTGCGTTTAAACGTTGAATTACTCAATGGTTTAAATAAATATTTCAGAACACTTATGAACAAAAAGGATCATTTTCGTAAGAAAACACGTTAAACATAATCAACTTCGGGAACTTCGGCATATTGCTTAAAATTGTACCACTGATCTATTAGGGTAATATAAACGTAAGATAGTAGAAAACGTAATGTACAGAGTAATTTTACGATCTCAGTGTGTAGTAGTCACTCTTCTGGATTCTGTTGTCCTAATTACAAATCTCAAATAATTTTAACATCACCATCATAAAACCTCATGCAACGCAACCAAAGGAAAATAGAATAAAATAGCAGCAGAAGAGCTAAACTACTAACTAATGTAGCGAGAAACTATGTTTAGTGTTCGAATTAAAAATATCACCTACATGAAGTTAGCGAAACAACTTTAACTAGACAAATTTTAATTAGTACCAATGGTAGTTGGTTCATAATTGCCAATAAGTTACTAAAGAAAACAATTTATTGCTGCTTAAATAAAAAAGATATAGTGTTTCGCTAACTTCATACGAACTTAGCGAAACACCCTCAAAAGTTGCATGATTCAGAAAAACGATGTAACATTAGCAATCCTTGCATAAATTGCTCTTAAGTTACCACATAAATAAACCACTAGGTAATTTCAATATTGAAAAATATACAGGGTGTTTCGCTAGGTTCATATGAAGTTAGCGAAACACATGTTCTGAAACTTTAACTAGACAAATTGTAATTAGCACCAATGGTAGTTGCTCCATAGTTGCCAATAAGTTACTAAAGAAAAAAATTTATTCCTGCACAAATAAACAGGATATCGGGTGTTTCGCTAACATCACATAAAATCAGCGATACACTCCCTTAAAAGGTGCACGATTCAGTAAAAGGATATAGTAATTATCAGTGAGAGGTTCGCAACCCCCACCACTTTTAATCAAATGAGGCCACAGTTAAAGAGGGGGGGGTTAGTGAAGGAGTCACGTGATTTGCCGTTCCCTCACGTGGCCACACCGAGTTCCACCTGATTGGTCGTGCGGGCGCATACTGCCGCAGTCCGCGAGTTCTGAACTAGAGGAAGGCCACGCCCCCCCCCGGTTTCTGATTGATCCTTAGACCCCACCCAGCCTCCAGACCCTGTGTTCTGATTGGAGGCCTAATGCTCAGTATTCTCATTGTTTGGTTTTGTTTGTTGGTTTGTGGCGCCATTTAGTGGCATACAACAAGTATAGGGCTCCGGAACTTGTTCTAGGGTATTCGCCCCTTATCGGGTTTGCGCCCCATTGCCGTACCCCCCTGATTGTTTGTGAAACCATCTACTGGTGTATTTTTAAAATAATGAATGTTTTCTGTAATAGAGGTTGACCGTGTCTCCACCTAGTAGTATATTTTAAAAGTAGATTTAACTGTAATGGCGGGTAGTTTGAAATAGCATGGGAGCCGCATACTATCTCATAAGGCATCATTAGAACTTTTAAACTTGTCACAGTCTTAGCCCCATTGCAGTGCCCCCTTATTTTTATGTAGCAAATAAAAGGAGATCGATTGAAATAATAAGTTGTTATTTTTAATTATTTATTATTATTTTAATATTTAATTATAATTGATTTAAATATAATATAAATATTATATAATAATATAATAAATCAATTATAATTAAAAATTAAAATAATAATAAATAATTAAAAATAACAACTTATTATTTCAAAAATAGTAAATACGTTATTGAAATATTTTTGTTTTTCGGATAACATCGTTTAACTTTGTAATCAATCTATTATATTTACACAAATAGATTTTTCCGTAAAACTATTAATCTGATTTAAATTACAGTTTACGTAATTACAAATGTAAAAGGTATATTTGTTATTACGTAACTAAAAATACAATCACCTTAATGTGTTGCTAAAAATAGTTTACCATTATATAATTGGATTGTATCCAAAAAATTATTTTATAGCTGAACTACCAGCCCTCCACGTGTAGAAAAGGCTGTCTTATCGGAAATATTCATCACGTAATTTCGTTATAGCCCTATACGAAATCCATAAATAATTACTTCACAATTATTAAATTCGCTAACTAATATTAGAAATGATCTGAAAGTACTTTCTATTAAAAGATCATGGATCTAGAAACAAGATTTAAAATTCAGGTCTTAGACGTTGATTGAGTCTAGCCTCTGTAAAAAGAGCCTTAGAGTTATAAATAAGTTTCCGGAATTCATTTCAATCTGATCAACTTCATTGAATTATCATCTTCTGCCGACAAACAAGTTTTCAGAATTCGGTTCAACCCGATCACCTTATTCGACTTATCAGTATGCTGACCTGAAACCCGTTTCAGTCAGAGGGTTCTAGATGCAAAAATATGATGATGAAAGCCTAAGATGTTGGTCTGAGTAAAAAGTTTCGCTGTGTGCACAAGACGACCGAAAGCCAGAAAGGTAATCTGAAACAAGATGACGCAAGCAAGTAAGAAGAACACTCTAGAAGGGCACGCCTGACCAAAATGTCACCCCAGCATGAGTCAAAGTGTACCTTAAATACTGCTGCAGCCCTCAATGCAAGATGCTGATCGAAATCGGACAACGTTACAGTTTTAAACAAAGCAGGGTTCTGAGTACAGTTTCTAGCATCAGATTGCACAGTTTGAGATTGTCCTAAATCACATTTACGTCTGCGTTGGTTCTCAGCTCACGACAAAAGGACACGCCTGACCGAAATGTTACCCCAAGATACCGGTTATAGTCAAGGTGGGTCCTAGATCTGCTACGGCCCTCAATACAAGATGCTGATCGAAACCACGCAAAGTTACAGTTTTAAACAACACAGGGTTCTGAGCACCCTTTCAGCATGAGATTAGACAGTTTGAGGTTGTTATAAACCTATTTACGTCTGAGTTGGTTCTGAATTTGTACAGCTTGTTCAACATGCAGAATGCAATTGACTTTCATATCCAATTTTGAGAATACACTTCATTTTTATTTTAGATAATATGAGGTCAGCGAAGTAGTTATTAATACGTTTACAAGCAAATCCATAAACAGATTTTAATTTACTTCCCAATTACTAAACCGCTAAGTAATATCGGAAACGAGTTTAATATGGTGATCTGAAACCAGTTTCTATCAAAACATCTTGGATATAGAGACAAGATTAAAAATTCAAGTCTAAGATACTTATGAAACCAACCTCTGTCTGTGGACAATTTGGTCTTAGCACCTTTGTATGACTCACCAAATCAACATTTGGAATCAACATCTTAGACTTGTAAACCTTGTTTCGCCAAAATAAAACACATTATCAACTGTATTTACTTGATACCAAATTTGCGATTCACATGTTGTAAAATTGTGTACGTAAGCATACGGTTGCATCGTCATTTCTATTTTGATGTCACGACATATGTTTTGTGGCTTATGATAGGTACAGATTCGCGGAACATAAAATAAATACCAATATTTTTTTTGGTAACTTATTGGCAACTATGAAGCAACTAACATTGGTACTAATTAAATTCTAGTTAAAGTTGTTTCGCTAACTTCATACTAATTGATTGAATAGACTCTTAAAAAGCTGGGGAAGTGTTTTGAATCGGCTGGCTCAAATTTTCCATATAATTTTTAAATTAATCTGGCCGATGGACTTCAGCACAACACTTTCTCGAAGAAGGAAACTAACTGTTGCCCGCAGCAATTCCTAACTCCGTATAACTTCCAATATAGTAAGATATACTTACCTACAAAATTATTTTTTTCTTATTCACCTTATATTTTGCAAATCACTGTATGTTTTTATATATTTGGATAGCATAAGAAATTAACTATAAAATAATTGTTTTTGAAACTTTGATATGAAATATTATCGGCAAAACCGGAAGCGCTAAAAATAATCCAATATAACAGTTTGTAGCTACGTACGTCTACTATATAATTCCTTCATTTCAAGATTTCATTTTTATTAGAAACATAGTGATAAGGGATTGAAGTTTTTAAATTTTAAAATTCTAACTCCGGTCCTGGATAAGATAGAAATGTCATAAAGCTCATTATATTTTCGTTATTTGTGACTATAGAATATGTAAATTTAAAAGCTATACGTTGATAGGCCACTATAACTATATAAGGGACCTATTTTTATGTTATCTACCTAGCCATGAAACAAAAATGTAACAATGTCAAACAAATTATTAAAAAATTGCTGTCACTGTTCGAAGTACATGTGCTAAGTTGTGTTTAGTTTGTGCCGTTTACAGAGATCTGAGACAGTGTATTTGTCGATAAAAATCAGTGAAACTAAGATTAAACATCGCAGCGTAATAAGGTTCTTGACAAAAGAAGGCAATGGTCTAAAAGAAATTCATGGAAGAATGGTTGCTGTGTATGGGAAAGATGCACCATCTTATTTTCAAGTAAAATATTGTTCTAAACTCTTTCGATGGGGTCGAGAATCAATAAACGATAACCCAAAGTCCGGATGACTCCCTAACTCCCGAACTGAAGACATTGTGCGAAAAGTCGAAAATTTGGTACTGAAAGATCGGCGTGTAAAGATTTCTACAATTGGCAATGAAGTTGGTATATCCGAAATAAACGTCCTCAAATTCTGCATTACGATTTGGGTATGAAAAGCAGTTTCTCACGAAAATTTGGTCGAGTTGGAGAGTGACAAAATTTTTTCTCGGATTATCACCGGGGATGAAACTTGGGTACATCACTGGGACCCCCCTACTAAACAAGAATCCATGCAGTGGGTTCATAAGGGCTCTCCACCACCAAAAAGAGGCCAAGACCCAATTTTCTGGAAAAAAAACTGATGGCTACTGCTATATTATATATATATATATATATATATATATATATATATATATATATATATATATATATATATATATATATATATATATATATATATTATAATATATACTATAATTTTATTCCATAAAACTTCATTTCGAAAAAAAGTGTTGATATGAAATAGTAAGGGTTGCTAATTTCACCCCGTATAATGTAACAGGAATATTGAAAAATACCTGTGCTTAGTCCTTTGCGACTGCACGAAAATTACAGAATTTCAAGTTTCTAGCTTTACTGAAATTTTAGAAACAAAATAAAACTCAATTTTGTCACCACCTTTTAAGGGTGATATCTCGGAAAGGGTGGGCTGAGTAAATTTTGTTATAGAAATATTATCTTACTTTCATGCGAGCAATCACCTCCTTAATTTTGTCGCATGAATTTAGAAACACCCTGTATATATATATATATATATATATATATATATATATATATATATATATATATATATATATATATATATATATATATATATATATATCTTGAATATATGCCGATGGGATCTATCATAAATGGAGAGGCCTATGTAAACAATTTAAATTTTAAAAACTGCTCTGGCGGAAGCAGGACGCATTCCTATCCACAAAAAAACTTGTTGCTGCACGACAATTGTCGGGTTCATAAAGCAATCAAAGTTCAGCAGTTAATCAATGACTGTGGGTTTATAGAGTTAAGGCATCCACCGTATAGCCCGACGTAGCTCCGTCAGACTTCTTATTCAAAAATTCAAAAAAGCATCTCAGGGAAAAGTGTTTTGCTTAGAACTCAAAGAAGGAATTTTGTCTGAGATGGAATAAGTGCATTAGTGTTGAAGGGAGTTATGTAAAAAATAATTTTTTTTTGTTCTCTTATGTGCTTTTTTTCATTGCTAGGTAGATAACATAAAAATACGTCCTCGTAATAAAATATACTTACCTACAAAAATTATATTTTTCTGATTCACCTTATATTTTGCAAATCACTGTATATTTTTGCATATTTGGATAGTATGAGAAATTAGCTTTAAAATACTTTGATATAAAATATTAAAAATAATTTTTTTTTGTTATTTTCGGCAAAACCCGAAATATTTCAGTATAGCAGTTTAACAGCTATATATGAATACTATATAATCCCTTAATTCCAAGATTTCATTTTTATCAGAAGCATAGTTATAAGGGATTGGAATTTTAAAATTGAAAAGTGCAATTTTAACCCCGTAATTACGGACATTTTATTTTTTCAAAAACATTTACAAACCCTCCGAAAGCATGTACTTTGGTTTACAAGTTGCGATTTTCAAATTGCAAATTGCTTTTATGGTTTCTTAGTGACAGCGCAAGCCCCGAAATGTACTAAAATGACCATATTGGCCGCCATTTTAGATTTAAAATTTTTAAAAATTTTTGTTCGATCAGGGTTTTTCTCCAAAGATCTGGCTCTGGTTTTGGAAATGCACCCCCAAAAAAACCACCCTCATTTCGCCCCCCCCCCCCCCATGTCAAATCTCATTAAAATCGATTAAATAGTCTCGAAGCCACACACAGACACACAGACACAGACAGACATACACAAATTTTTTTTTCGCGAAATCGATGTTTTCGACTCAGGGAACACGAAAACGCGAAACAAAATTTCAAAATTTGTTTTCGATTGCAATACTTTCTCTTAGTATACGTAACATACGAGAAAGTAAAAATCAATAATAAATCCAGAAGGAATTTATAAAGACAAAAAAGTATGAAGCAAGGCGTAAAACGAGAAAATCTTGCAAGTTCCTGCACTTACGACACATTGCTTAAAACTGTACCACTCTTGTGTTAGAGTCGCATAAAAGTAAGGTAGTAGAACTATGCAATTTATAGGGTAGTAAATATAGTTGTGTATCGATATACATGCAGTTGATTCTTCTGATATCCTAATTGCAAATCTTCAATAATTCTAACATCACCACTATAAACGACGTCAAACGCAACCCAATCAAGTACTTGACTACATATTTATTTAATTTAGTCAGAAACTATTTTGTTTTCTTTCAAATTATAGAAATTGGTTCTTATAAATCCATCAAGTTTATTT
This sequence comes from Vesta saturnalis, assembly GCA_036346205.1. Lineage (NCBI taxonomy): Eukaryota > Metazoa > Arthropoda > Insecta > Coleoptera > Lampyridae > Vesta > Vesta saturnalis. The sequence goes on from JARFJB010000682.1 coordinate 3,072,423, forward strand.
GTATTACACACACACATTACTCAGTTGTAACAATTTTTAATGTAAAGTCCAGATAAAAACTGTAATAAAATTAAGAAATGATGGTTAAGGGCGTGCGCGCACTGCGCGACTAGGCCGAAACGGCCAGGTCGCTGCAACTATGTTTGATTACCTTAATAGGTACGTCTACTAAACGACCAGTTTTCGTTTCAGCGCAGTTGCAAAATGAACGTCGGGCAAGTAGCAAGTGTTGTGTATCTGCTGCCAAAAAAAAATGAGTAAAAAGAAAAAAAAGGTTTTGGGTGCACCCTTTGATACAAACAAGTAGTAAAAATGGAATGTTTAAATTATTTTCTCAAGATTTGAGAAAATACAATGTAAAGTTTATTAACTATATACGGATGTCTATAGAATCCTTTGATGAGCTGTTACACTTATTACGCGGGTCGCTAAAAGGTTCAGATACTCAAATGAGGAAATCAATTTCCCCAGAAGAAAAACTACTTGTGACTTTCAGGTAAGTGAAACTGAATTATTTTATTTTTTATAGTTCGCATTAAACAACGTATAAAGAATATTAGATAATTTGTAAAAGTTGAGATTCCGGAGAGGCAACAGAAATGTCTGTTTCGGCGGAAGAGGAATAATTTTGGCTCCATGGACGTTGGCCAGAGATCAGCATCGATGAGCCCGGATACTGCTGTGAGGGAAACTGGGCTGGCTGAAAGTTGAAAGAATGGTTGGTTATAACCCCAATGACTGAAACTTGACTTGTACATTGCTTGTTGGGGAGGGTTGTTTGCTGATGTAAGCTGTAACGTTTTTTTAATACGCTGATTAATTCACTTTTAGTTGACAGTTTCTCGTTTTCTAGAACTTGTTTCAAATCTGGTAGTAGAGATAGCAAAAATAACCTATCTGAGTCTGCCTCGGTTTCAGCTTCCCGCTGTCTCTACTCTTCAAAGAGGGTGGCAAAGTAGCACCCAATTCTGTGTCTGCATCATCTTTCTTGTTCTTGTTTTTCTTTCTAGTAATCCTTTCTTCTTAAATGTCATATGGGCCATCTGGTTTTTCATTTGCAGTCTCAAGGATAGACAGGCTGAACCAGACTTCAGTTTCATTAGTCTTCTTAGTTCCCCGCTGTAATGTCTGATGTTCCTCCATCTTGTTTGAAGAGTTAACCCCCTGTAACAAAATAAATAAATAGAACTATTTCCTTAGAATTAACGTTGCTCTTTCTTTCTTAAATTAAACATACATATTTTTTATTTTGTTACAGATATCTTGCAACAGGATGTTCTTTTATTGATTTGCACTATGCCTACAGACTTGGGATAACTACTGTCAGGGAAATAGTGGAGCAAGGTTGTCAAGCAATATGGAATGATTTAAAAGGTAAGTATTTACTGGAACCATCAAAGAAAAATGGCTAGAAATTGCAGCTGGTTTCAAAAATCGAACATATTATTATACGTATTTGATTATCAAACCTCATTTTACGTTTTCTTTTTATGTACAACACCCTGTATCTCTGAAACGATTCTTCATCTTCACAGATTTTCAGATCGAAATACTGAACCAGTAGGCGGCAGTGGCGTACGCTATGAAGTACATGAAATTTTCTTGTTTATCTTGGAAACGAGTCGTCAATTCACAAAATCGCAAGTGACCTTATTCATGTATATTGAGTTGACGGAATACGGAAATGGAAAGAAAATTCGAGTACATCCAGTGGCGTAAAAGTTCAACCTGAAAAACCCGTTTGGCCTGGGCGTATCTCCACCACTGCATCGAATAATTGAGTATCGCGAACCAGTGTATGACTCGTGTAGAGTGTAGGTAATGTATATAATTTCAGAGTCTCTGTGTGTATAGTTCCTGAGAAATCAAAAGAAAACGTCCCTTTTTTCGAAACTTGTATCTCGAAAACGGTGGCCTTTCGACCACATGTTTATTTGACAAAATTAGCACACAGAATACATCCTAGATATTGTTATATGAGGATGATATGAGGATTTGAGGATGGCCATAATCATTGTTTGAATATTATATCGGACTTTCACTTAATATAATAAGCAAGTGATTCCGGTTCAGTCAACTATAATTATAAACATTTCTTTTCACTTCTTCTGCGGGCATTATCCAATGCAGATTACACATTTGTGGCTATAAATGTTGGTGCAGATGGAAAAGGAAGTGATTCGCCAGTTTTTAAAGAATGTATGTTTTATAAAGCGCTTGAGAAAAATGAACTGAATGTCCCTGAGAGATGTCCTATTTCAACTTCAAGGAAAGAACCAATGCTGTTCGTTTTGGTTGGTAATGAAGCATTCGAATTATCGGAGCATGTAATTAGTCCTTATGGGGGCAAAAACTTGAGTGTGCAAAATAAAATGTTGAATTATGGACTAAGTAGAGATAGACGTTTCTTTTCTTTGAGTGCACATTTGGGATACTCGCTAACATCGCCCAATAAACGTCAAAAGAAGATTTGCTATAGGTATCATCAAAGCTTGTTGTATCTTGCATAACTACCTACGTACATGGCTATCAATTTGAAGATACGTTGGCACCGACGGAAATACTAAGTCTTCATAATTTGGGCAAGGAACCCGGTCTTCAACGAAATATAGGGATTTGTTTGCTGAATTCTTCCAGAATGAGGGAAAAGTGGATTGGCAATATAAATACATCTAGATTCGATATAGTGTTGAATTCTATGAATATGCCACTTTACTTACAAAATTTTCTCTTTTCCTCATCATTAAGTCCATTATCCCCAAAAATTTCCACCAATTTCTCCCATTGCTTCTTTTTTAAATCCCGGTTGCTAAAGTCTTCACTAGGTAAGTCCCATATAGATGAACGCTTTTGTATTTCTATTATAAATTGTTCAGTATCAAATTCTTATCGTTTCTTCAACACAATGACAAGCCCAAATCACAAAAAAGAACTGCATTGACACGGAGATAAAAATGCAAACTGAAACAAAATTAAATAACCCTGTTAGTGGAGTTGATCGGCCTATTTCCACAGTTTATGCTTTTTGAGAGTCTGACACCTTTACCGCTGAGCCACTAATATATATATATATATATATATATATATATATATATATATATATATATATATATATATATATATATATATATATATATATTAAACTTTTTCGTGGTTGGGCAGAAGTTTATTGCGCATGTTGTGCCGTAACCTCTTGCGCAGGTGTATTGCGCTTAAGCTCTTCGCGCATTATTGGAATCCATATGGGTTTCATTTCTACACTAGCTTGGCTTATTGGATTTTCTGCTAGTGAGATGTATGTGGCTTCTTTGAGTTTCCGACGAGTTGTGTTCTCGTCCTTTGCCGCTATCTGAATGTTATCCCGTTGGATACGGTGGTCTTCGTTCCATACATGTTCGGCGATTCTTGATCTTTCTGTTTTGCCCTTGCGGACGTTGTTATTATGTTCCTGCGTTCTTCACTTTGAGTGGTCTACTGGCTTCTCCTATGTATGCTCTGCCGCATTCGCATGGTAAGTAGTTATGGGGGCACTTGGGCCAGACAGTTGCGTGCGCAACTGCCTGAACCCAAATCCCCATGTGGGATTACATTATAGCAAGGAAATGTATAGTGAGAAACTTATGTTATAAAAAGTAAGTAAGTCTGTGAGATCCGAACCGTAGACCTCTGAACAACAAACGGGGACCTTAACCGCTACGCCATCGGACCGGTTACAGTATAAACCTATTGATCGTATAAAACAGTATATCTATATATAGCGTACGACACACCCTCAGATCACTCCTACAAACACAGACATATGGTGGGATCTTTATGGACAGTTTTATACAATATACAAATCTGCATTCTATAGTGTGTGTGAGAGAGCGAGAAAAGCAGTAGTGAGAAAGAAACACATGTTGAGGGGTCTATGTGGAGAGTTACTATAAAATATGTATACGTCTGCACTCTGTGTGTGTGTCGTGTGTGTGTGTGCAGAGATGAGAAAGAAAGATAGGTGTTGAGGGTCTATATGGTCAGTTATTATAAAATATATGTCTGCACTCTGTAGTACATGTGTGAGAGAGATAGAGACAGAGAGAGAGAGACGAACGAGAAAAGCAGAGGTGAGAAAGGAAGACAGGGTGGGTAGACCTCTGAAGTAACTAACGAGGACCTAAACCATGCATAAGACCGTTTACGGTGTAAACGTAGAGATCGTATAATCAGTATATCTATAGCTTAGCGTAGGCATCACCCTCAGATGAATGTTTCCACTAATCAATTTAACCAGACAAATTAGCTGTCAATCAGATGAATAGTTTGAGAATACTATCAGAGGGGGTGACTAATGTATAAATACGCTCATCAGGTACTAAATGACTTAGTTTACTTTTATTGCTGCTACCACACATCGGTCTCATCGCGAGTACATGGCTAATTTTGAAATTGTCAGTGAGCGTTATATGAAATAAAGAAGTTTCGCTCAAAAGCGAAAATTTTGTTTAAACTAAAGAACAGTACTGGAAAGCTAAATGTGTTAGATTGGGTAAGAACAGGAGTTAATGATTACATAATTATGTCAGGTTAACCCCGACGATAAAGGGGGATAACCTTTCACCAGAAAATTTCAAATTTAAACTACCGGGTTTGAGTTTTCGTAAAGCATCCGAAGTGACATTTGGCTCTGTTGGGGTATTTTGGAATCACTACTGCAGAGTAATACTGAGCACACGAGCACGGACACATTCCATATGGAGGTAACGTGTATCACCGCCAACAGGGAACGGAAGACAGCGGTGTATAACAATTACAATGAAGAATCAACCATGCGACGTGGAATAATTATACGCAATGAAATAACTTATGTTTACCGAGCATTAGTAGTGGGTAGAGCCCTTGCAGATAAAGACCCGAGATATAATGACATTAGAAAAGGATGCACAAAAAACTATTTGCGCTAAACTTAATAGAAATCGCTAAGGTTGCAATTCCGAGTAAGGTGTAGTATTAACGAACTTAGACAGTTTCAACAATACCTTACCGGGTACAACATTACAGTATACCAACACGGCACTAAGGGACGAGAAATGTTATTCGAAGGTGTCGAAAAAGAAAATAAGATTACTGTACAACCAAGGACATTTTAACGTTATAAAATCTTTAACATCATCATTTTGCTGCAGCTATTACTGTGAAAAGTGTCATATTACAATACTTTAAATAGGCATAGGTGTGGAGCTACATGTGCTGTAGAAGAGCTCCAGTTTGTGAAAAATTAAGTGAAAAGTTTATTGACACGACTGCGGTAGAAGCTGTTCGTCCATATGTCTTTTGAACCATAAAGAAGAAAACGGGTGTGTCTATATGTTCAACAGTACCAAATGCAGCGTTTGTTTAAAACATTTAATATTAAAACCGAAAACACCTCATTTTGTGGAGAGGTGTTTTGTAAACAATGCAACGATCATAAACCAAAACCATTTTGTTTTATTAGACAAGCAACCCCGTATAAAGAGAATAACGACGTTTTATTTTTGTTTTATGATTTAGAAACTCGTCAAGAAAATCTCACCCCGAAAAACCGGCAGTAAACTTCACGAGGCGAATCTTTGTGTATTTCAGCAAGTGTGCAGTTACACACTACCATCATCTCTAGTTATATGCCCGATGTGGTGTTAGAGAACAAATATTACAAGGTGAATACTGTATCAACAAAATCTTTAGTTACTTGCTGGAAGTAAGAAAATTGTTCAAAAGGTTGTTGAAACCCACAATGGCCAGGGTTTGATCACCAGTTTATCTTAAACCACACACTAACAAAACACATCTTAAACCGGAGATTATAATGAGATCTAAAATACTAATGATGAAATTTGATAACCTAAAATTTATTGATAGTCTTAACTACTTCCCTATGCCTTGGCTCTACCAAAGGCATTTGGATTAGGACGGGTATAAGAAAAGGTTATTTCCATCTATTTAACATTAAAGCAAACTCCGAATATGTAGGGTCCACCATATTGATTACTAAACTCCATGAAACCCGAAGAAAGAGTTGAATTTTTAAAATGGCATGAAGAAACGCAATCACAGGGTTATATATTTAAAATGTCGGAAGAGTTAATAGAATATTGCCGGTCCGACGTAGACATCTTAAAACATGCTTGCATGTACTTTGAAGATTGTTTTTAAGGAGTATTTGGTTGATCCGTTTCAAGCCATTACGATAGCTTCAGCTTGCAATCTGGGTACCGAAGACGATTTTACAACCCGATACAAAGGAATTATCCCCAAAGCTGGTTATCGGAGAGTAGACAAGCAATCTATAAGTGCTATACAATTTGGTCTGGGAAGAGGACCGTAGAGGTATTTCTATTCAACACGCGGGTAAACAGAAAGAGTATGTGACGTATGGTTTGAGAGTAGACGGTTTTGCGAATCATTAAACGAAGTTTTTGAGTTTAGGGTGCTATATCACGGTTGTCCTATATGCTTTACAACACGGCGCGATGCACAGCTGTTTGACAATCCACACGATACCATGGAGCAGAGATATGAAAATACTAAATCAAAAGTATTCCGTCTTAAAACTTAGGATATTACGTCACTGAAATGTGGGATGTAAATTTTCGCTAGAATTAAAACAAACCCAAAAATGTTATACTTAAAACATCACCCCCTGATAAGATACGTCCCTCTTAACCCACGCGATGCATTTTATGGTGGTAGAACGGTGTGTACAAAACTAAAATATGTAGCAAAACTCGGCGAAAGAATTAAATACGTCGACGTGTGTTCGTTGTACCCCTGGGTTTGTAAATATGGAAGTTTCCAACTGGTCACCCACGGGTATACGTTGGGAGGAGTGACGAGTTTACTACTAGGCGTGCCTTCCCCAACGGTATAATTACTTACTTACTTAACCTTCACGCCATTCCCTTGCGGGGTAGGCAAAACAATCCCTGCCTCTTATTTATTTTTCATTCACAATCTTTCGCCATGCTTTCCTATCTCTACATACCTCCCTAGCTTCCGCAAGATTCATACATAGTCTCTGACATGCCCTTTTGTTTTTAGAACTCCTTATCTTTCTTTCCTTTATCATAGATTCTACTACATTCAGCCAAGTTTCACACGGCCTACCAGGCCCGGCCTTTCCCTAACCTCACCCACATATATTTGTTTCGTTAATCTTGTTGTTCATTCTCTCAATGTGACCAAACCAACGTAATGTACAACTTTTATATCTATCCATCATCGTCTTTTCCTCACCACACTCCCTCATTATGCATTCATTTTTATCTTGTCCCTTCTCGTTTTACCACATGCGCTTCTCAGAAATCTCATACCCACGCATTTATTTTTCTTTCGTGCTTTTTTGACATACCCATGTCTCACTTCCATACAGTACTGATGGGACGAATACGCCATTATAGATTGCTCGTTTCGCAGCTAGGCTCATGCTTTCATTTCTCATCGTCCACATACTTCCAATCACTTTCCTTCCAGCATTGACCCTTCGTCCAATCTCGCTCTCAATTGTACCATCTGCAGTAAACATTCTACCGAGATATACCAGCTCGTCCACTTGCTCCACATTTCATCTTGCAGAGTAAATACTCTACTCTCCTTTCCACCTTCCCGATTGAACACCACAATCTTAGTTTTATTCACGTTTACCTTTAGGTCCATGCTCTCACAGACTGTATCAAACTTCCTCAGAGCGGTTTGCAGCTCATCCGCACTGTCACTTAATAAGACTGTGTCATCTGCATACACCAGGAGTCGTACATTTACGTCACCAACCATTACACCATTTGTATCGTTACATGCTTGTCTAAGACATTTATCCATGTATACATTGAACAACCACGGTGACATCACACAGCCTTGTCGCACTCCTTGCTCAATATTAAAGTATTCACTCACACCTCCTCTCACCCTAACACATGCCCGACTACCGTTGTATACTGCCCTTATTCCATTTATTAGACCTTTATTTACGCCATATTCATTTAATATTTCCCACAGCTTCTCTCTATTCACTCTGTCATATGCTTTCTCCAGATCTACAAACGCACAGTACAACTTCCTTTTACCTTTAAACACTTTTCGATCACCTGCTGGAGAGCAACCATCTGATCGACACATCCTCTCCTGGCATGAAGCCACCTTGCACATCCCACATCTTAGATTGTGTAGTTTCTCGTACTCTATCAATCAGTATTCTTCCAAATACTTTACCAGGCACGCTGAGCAAGCTTATTCCTCTGTAGTTCTTACAATCACTCTTGTTCCCCTTACCTTTATACAATGGTACAATGATCGCGCTCTTTCCAATCACTCGGCACTTTTCCACATAAGGCATACATTGAATAATTCACGCAATCTTCGTATAAGCTTTGTACCACCATACTTGAGCATTTCACCAGTGATTTCATCTAGCCTGCTCCTTGCCGTTTTTCAACCTTCCTACCGTTTTCTACCTCATTATTCCAATATCCTTCTCAGTTTCATTCATCTTTCTTCTATATTCTCCTTATTTAACCCTTCAGTCTTACGTTCCTCACTACTGTACAGCTTTCCGAAATATCTTGCCAGCATTTCCTCACTTCACAATCGTCCCATACTATTTCGTTTCTATCATTCATCACTCCTGCAGCGTTCTGTTTTGGGCCACGTTTTGTATTTTGACCCATTTCCAGAAGAGTTTTTGTTTCCTCAAAATCATTCTGCATTTCTCTCCTTCCACAGCCATCACTTCCTCTTTACTTATTCTCACTGCTCCTTCGCTTCTTTGTTTCTTAATCTGTACACCTCATACAATCGTTTCTTCTCAGTCTCATTTTTGCAGCAATCATTGCCATGTACGCATCTTTTTCTTACTTACTGCCTTTTTACCGACTCATTCCACCAAGCACATTTTTCTGTCTACCTACAATCACTCTTCCACATATTCGCACGGCACAGTTGACAACAGAGTTTTTCAAGCTTATCCATGCACTTTCAACGTCAGTGTCTTTTATTTGTTCGTTCCACACTGCTTCATTCACATTCAACTCTTTATTGACAGCATCTGCGTATTTCATTCTCGCACCATTATCCACTAGTTTGTCAACCCTAATTCTGGACGTTCGCACTACGTTTGCTTTCCTTCTCCACACCCACTTTTCCCTAAACACTCTCGATATAACCAAAAGTGGTCCGATCCACACTGCTCCGCGCATTACTTTTGTGTCTTTCACCAGGTTTCTAAGCCGTTCATCATACACTATCAAGTCTATCATACTTTTAGATTCACCTCTTTGCCATGTATACATATGCACATTTTATGTTTAAACCACGTATTGATACAAACAGGCTTCTCTCCACACAGATGTTCAGCAGGTGTTCACCATTCTCATTGATTCTTTGGTCTCCGAACTTTCCTAGAACGCGTTCACTATGTTCTCTCTGTACACCCACCCATCCGTTCATATCCCCAATATAATCACTCTTTCGTTTGGCTTACATACGTTCAACACGTTCTCCACTTCATTCCAGAAGTTCTCACGCTCCTGGTCTCTTTCTCCATTCACCGGTGCATAGCATGCAATAAGAAAAATTCTTCGAAACTCCACTTTCATTCTAACCCATATTACCCGGGAGAGACCAATTCGTACTGTTTAACACATCTTTTCGCTCTTCACTTATGATCACCCCAACTCCTTTTGCGCCATGCACTTCCGTCTCAACTCCTGACCATAGTGCCAGGCTGCCATCCTCCATCTCCACAGCATCCTTTCCTTTGCGCTTTGTCTCCGATACACACAGAATATCAAGGTGTCTTTCATACATTACATTCGAAATTTCAAATTCTTTACCATGCATACCTCTAACATTCCACGTACCGACTCGCCATTCATTCCTTGCACAGTCGTCAGCAACGGGGCCTGTCTGTTTCGACCTTGACCGCCCCTTGTAGCCAGGTCGATCCGAGGCAATTGTATTGTTCTCTTGAGTAATACCCTAGCGAGCAGACCGGTTACTGGCCAAATCGTGCCCCGGACGATGTAGCATTCCCTACTAACGGTATCGTCCTACTACCGAACAGTTATGTCTACTGTCACGACATAATAAATAGATAAAAATAACAGATCGTATACTTACTGTATGAATCTCACAAATGTACATATACATGTACATTTTTTTCCATCTTACCTACCTTTCAATCACACCACGCGTTTCAACCATACTGCTCTATACGCGATTCCTGGTTTCGCGCCCCTCACCGGACTTGCTGGTATTTATTAGCGACCGAACGATTCAATTATTATTTATTTATTTTTATTTTTATTTTATTTATTTTATTTTTTATTCTCTTTTTTTTTGCTTTTCGAGTTATAGTTACTTCCATGTCATTTACTTTTATTTATCAAGTCAGTTTTATTATTGTCGCGAGCACGTGATACTTAAATAAATATTTATTAGTTCTCTATGAATTCACCGTTATTGCAACAATGTATACCTGTTCGGGTCCACTCCTTAAACAAAAGGTTTACGTTTGGTTTATAATTTTTTTTTTTAGTTAAAGTTTTAACACTCACATGAGTTTAATAGAGCCGTATTTTTCGTAAATACTGTAGCAATCCTAAAACGTTATTTCGCGCCTATTTCAATTAAAGAGCCTTTTACTGGTTTGATTATTATCATTATCTTTATTTATTATTAATATTCCAACCACTGGGTATAAAAACCTGTTCAGACGCTTACCCTTATTTAATTGATTTAGAAGTTGTCATTTAACATTATTAACATGTATTTAACTGAAAGCACCGAATAAAGCTATACTTATTTAACTTAAAAGTACGATACTCTTTTATGTTTAAATTTTATTACAAAAAAAAAACATTTACAATTTACCCGCTTTCTTGTTCTATTGTTTTGCAAATAAAATAAGGTATTTGAGTTCAATCGAAAAAGTAAACTTTAGAGTAAAACTTCTTTAAATTTCTTATTTATTAAATGAATATTGCAAAGGAGGTGCAGTATGTTAATTATTTAACTTGACACTATGCAACTCTATTTCATTTACTCGATTCGTATAATATGCTATTTACTATTTTAAATTTTAATTATTAAAATTTTAATTTACAATTGCTGATGACGCGCCTACCTGCTTTCCCTTTGCCTTTACCTGGTTTCTTGTTTTATTATTTGAGAATAGAATACGGTATTGTACTTCAATCGATAATGTGGACTTTTAGTAAAACTAAATTTTCCTTAAATGGATACATTTCTTATTTATAAAATGAATATTGTAAAGAGGGAGGATACTAATTATTTAAATTGTAAAACTATGAGGCACTATTCAATTTAGTATGTTTGATTTACTATTAACAACAGAATTGCTTTATTTATTGACTTACTTCATTTACTGTCGGTTTTAAAATTTTTACAATAGACGCCGGATTCTCCTAACGACTTGACCTTTCTTTCATTTAACTACTAAAATGCGTTTTATTTATTTGAGAGAACAAAACCGTATTTCATTCAGAATTTCGCTTACAAATAGATAGTTATTGTTTATTTGTTTATTTATTTGCTTTGGAATGCTGCTTCGATCCAGTTACAATTGTTAATTTATTAGTTTTCTATGATTGATTGTCATTGCAAAAATGTTTACCTGTTGAGTTCAAGACAAAGGGCGGTATTTGCGTTTTAACAATCACATCTGTTATGGATTTAAAGAACCGTAATTTTTTCGTAGAACTTCAACCCTACAGCAATCCTAAACGTTATTTACGCGCCTTTTTGTACACGTTATAAAAATTTTAATGGTTAGCTTCTTGTCTTTGTCCATTATTAATATCAAACCCGCTGAGTCTACAATATGTTCAAAAACTCACCGGTACCATACAGTAACTCTATTGAATTAGAAATTATCATTTAATCCGGACTTGCAAACCAATCCAAGGTAGAAGCTGGAGCCATCACAAACACGTCCTATCGCTTTGACACCCACGAGTACTATATGAATATATATATAATATATATAATTAAGTGTTCAATTCTGCCACCTCAAGATCTTTACCATCCTGTGGTCCCTATGAAGATACATCAAAAACTTATGTTTCCGCTTTGTCGCATATGTGTAGAAGGACTAAGTACCGAAGAATGCTTGCATGATATTCAGGAACGAACACTTCACGGTACATGGTGTACAGACGAGATCGTAGAAGCCGTCAAAAGAGGGTACAATATAGTACAGATACAAGAAATCTGGTCATATGACACAACACAGTATGATAAAACAGATAGATCAGGCGGTCTATTTTCCGGTTTCATAAATATGTTCTTAAAGATGAAGCAAGAGGCCTCAGGGTGGCCATCTAACTGTACAAATCAAGAAGACCAGACCCTTTACATTGCAGAGTTCCTTAACAACGAGGGTGTACAGCTCGAACCCGGTTCTATTGAGAAAAATCCAGCTCTTAGATCTCTAGCAAAGCTTATGTTAAATAGTTTCTGGGGTAAATTTGGTCAACGCGAAAATCAAAGCAAAACTTCAATTATTAATACTCTAAAAGAGTTTTACGATTTAATGTTTTCTCCATCAGTTGAAGTTAATCATATACAGGAAATTAACGAGGACACCTAATTGTAAACTGGATATACGCGGAAGAGGCTGCTGAGCCCTTGTTTAATGTAAACTGCGTAATAGCAGCCTGCGTAACCACACAAGCACGATTAAAATTATATTCGTATCTCGAAGCGTTGGGAGAGAGGGTGCTATATTACGATACTGATTCTGTTATTTACATTTCAAAAGAATGGTACCCGGATCTACCGCTAGGAAATATGTTAGGAGATCTTACTGATGAAATTGAACCTCAATACGGTTGTGGGTCTTATATCACCGAGTTTGCGTCAGGAGGACCGAAAACATACGGCTACAAAGTTTATTTACCAGATGGGGCGATAAAGCAAACGATTAAAGTAAAAGGAATTACCCTTAACTATGAAAATTTAGGAAAAGTTAATTGACTTAGTGGATGACACAGAACATGAAATTTTAACTTCTACTAACGTCATTAGGCGTACACAGGACCACGAACTCGTGACAAAACCTGAAATTAAAAGACTCCGATTAAACATCAACAAACGTCGCAGGATAGAAAACTACGACACGATACCATACGGATATAAGAAAACGAAAATGATTTAGTGTGAAACAATAAAGTGTTATTGTACCAGTTAGTGTAAATACAATCGGATTTTAGGATATATTACAGGTGTATTATATTGTTGGAATGTTTAACCAACAAATAGAATAGATATTAAGAACAAAACATTGTTCAAAACGAGAATAAACCATGAATGTTTATATGTTTTCACTATATATTAGAATTGGAATGTTGCAATAGTACGTTATAGACTTAAATAAATCGAAAGACTATATTAAAATAACTTATAGATCTTTGATGTATGTAAAACTACGTGTATATGTATTCAATGTAATCTTAAATAAAGAAAAGAAAAAAGCATACTCGTTTCTCACTTATTTCACTCGCACATATTTACTTAAGGAATTACTCTAATCTAACCGTAGACCTCTGAAATAACAAACGAGGACCTCAACAGCTGCGCCACCAATCCGCTTACATTATAAACCTATAGATCTCATATAAACAGTATATCTATAGCTATACATTCTAACAGCGCGAGCACTGACCCTGCTTAAACCATAAGTGTATCTATTTCCCTTCTTCCTTTTACAATTATAAATGCAATTTTTGCTTGTATAATGCTAGTGTGCAATTGTTTTTCTCGTTTCAGTTGCTTTCACGATGTCGTTGAGAAAGGTACTCTCTGGTCAACGATAGCCGGCTAAATAGGGTATGTATTTTAAAAATATTAAGTGTTTTTTTTAATACAATCGTAGATCTGCCCGAGATTTATTAATTTTATTCAAATTCAACGTCGTTATAAAATGCGTCTTAAATATTTATTTTATAAATTGCGCTTTTAATTAAAACCTCTTATTTATCATTAAATATCCTGTTAGGCCAGTTGTTAAACGAGTGATTACAACAGTAACCATCGAATTATACGTTTTATAACAGAAAAATTTCGATATTTAATCCAAACGTTCTGCGTTATACTAATAATACGTAAGTTTTATTGTACAGAGACATTTTTTAACTAAAAAGCTCTTTGTTGTTTTTTATACGTTTTAGAACTCGATATGTAAACCAATCGTGGTGTCAATACCCGTGTTTTTATTGTAAATTCGAGTTCCTTATTAAAAATACATATTTTTGTGTGTTTTAATGAACTGCATAGTTCAAACCCCAAAAAAAAAATGTTATTAAAATTCACCCTCAATATGTTCAATTATATGTATAAAACAATTCATTCAATTATTAACGCTGGTAATTACAAATATAATCATCAACATCATTAAAATTGTCCATATGTTACCTTAACATATAGTTTTTATTCTGAATTCACTTTGAATGACAAAAACACGTATTAGTGTGCGTTAGCGATGTTAGTAGAGCGCTTTTTTTTTCAAAATAAATGAATTTATAGCTGCTAAAATGTTTAGTATTTAAACAAAATGTTTCGTACCTATTTTAAAAGGTTAGTTAGAGTTAACGGTGGTTTCTGTAGTACGAACTCGAAATTTAACGATTCATTTTCACCTCGCCTTTGGGACACCTTCGCGTATAAACATATTCATTATTCTGATTGACAAAGCATCTGTTCACAAACATGTTTATTGTTTCAGATACAGATCGACGATTCTGATTCCTAGCTATACGTCTATTAATAAGGTAGGTATTGAGTTCATTTGAGTTGGACTATAATACAGGTAGGTACTATCAATCGGGTATACAGAATGGTAATACTGATATTACAATTATGAGGTGCTTTACATACAGTTTATGTTGATTTTATTAATAAGGGTTAAACACCAACCTATCCCTATCTTATCCTTGGTTGAAGAGACGGGTTATTCCTAGGGCTTACCCAATGTGCAAGCAGCTGTTTCGGCTGTTGGCGCTCGGTACATAGCTACATTCGACGCCCAAATGTTCCAGAAGGAACCTATCTGCACTGGGAGCTTAGCTTTAATATCATAGCCCAGGAATGTCCTCATTATGGAATGCTGTCATTTGACGGTAGACCTGTCCTTCAACTATTTTTCCTTCTCCATTTCATCAATTTTGATAAATTGTGGTGTTAAATCCCACTTTAACACTCCTACTCTTATGGGCTTTCCTCTTTACAGAAATCTGTCTACACCTGACCTCTGTGTAGCGCCCTTGGATTATGAGGATCACTTTTCGTTGGTAAAATTCGTTATTCTTATGATTTTCAGCTCAGGAATATCTGGATTCTTTAAACTTCTCACTCGCGTATAAAGATGTACTTCTCTCACTTGTGATATTACAGCTGTTATAAGGTTTAGGACTTTAACCAAAATGTTCCTACGTATCTATTTGAATAGGTTAGTTAGCAGTAAACGGTGGCTTCTGTAGTACGAACATCGAAATTTAATATAGACCGTACATTACGCAGGGTAGAGGTGTGGATTTTAACGTCAAACTTTGAAAATATTGAGTGCTTGTCAAATGCCTTGTCAGTTGATTCAGTCGAGAATTGGGTATTATTCGTATATACAATATAAGCCGTATTCACATACCCGTTTAATTACCGTCATGCGTCATTACCGTATACCGCAAAAATACATACCTAAGTGTATTATAGGTTGTGGTGTGAATTAAGGCAACACGTAGTTTAAATTTGAAATTCTCTGCGTGAAAGGTTATTCTACCTTTATCGTCGGGGTTAAACGACGGATTATACGTTCAACTAGGTGAATGTCAGGATGGTTAACACTTTGAAGTTCCAACTCATAGATCCGACCTTGAATCTCTTCATACCGACTATCGTGTGATGTGTAGATGATTGGGCTTGAACGTTTTACTGCCGATATTCACAAATAGACAGACAGAAGCGAAAATTTGCATCCCCACATTTCAGTGACGTAATATCCTAAGTTTTTAAGACGGAATACTTTTGATTTAGTATTTTCATATCTCTGCTCCATGGTATCGTGTGGATTGTCAAACAGCTGTGCATCGCGCCGTGTTGTAAAGCATATAGGACAACCGTGATACTAGCACCCGTAAAACTCAAAAACTTCGTTTAATGATTCGCAAACTCTCTCAAACCATACGTCACATACTCTTGTTTACCCGCGTGTTGAATAGAAATACCTACGGTCCTCTTCCCAGACCAACCATTGTATAGCACTTATAGATTGCTTGTCTACTCGATAACCAGCTTTGGGGATAATTCCTATTGTATCGTGTAAATCGTCTTCGGTACACCAGATTGCAAGCTAAAGCTATCGTAATGGCTTCGACAAACGGATCACAATCCTAAAATCTTCTAAAGTACATGCAAGCATGTTTTAAGATGTCTACGTCGGACCGGCAATATTCTATTAACTCTTCGACATTTATATATAACCTGTGATTGCGTTTCTTCATACCATTTTAAAATTCAACTCTTTCTTCGGGTTTCCATGGAGTTGGGGAGTAGTAATCAATATGAGGTAGCGACCCTAATATTCGGAGTTTGCTTTAATGTTAAATAGATTGGAAATAACCTTTTCTTATACTCCGTCGCTAATCCAAATGCACTTTGGTAAGAGCTCGGGACCGGCAATGGGAAGTAGTTAAGACTATCAATAAATTTTAGGTTATCAAATTTCATCATTAGTATTTTAGACCCTCTCATTAAATTAATCTTCTCGGGTTTAAGATGTGTTTGTTAGTGTGGGTTTAAGATAAACTGGTGATCAAACCCTGGCCATTGTGGTTGCTTAATTACAACAACCTGTTTGAACAATTTTCTTACTTCCAGCAAGTAACTAAAGATTTTGTTGATAGCAGTATTCACTGTAAATAATTTTGGTTCTCAACACTCACATCGGGTTTGCCATTATAACTAGGTTAAGATGATGTGTTAGTGTGTGTTTAAGCATAAAGGGCAACCTGGCCTTGAAATACACAAAGATTCGCCTCGTGAAGATTTTTACTGCCGAGTTTTTCGGGGTGAAGATTTTTCTTGACGAGTTTCCTTAAATTTCATAAAACCAAGGGAATAAAACGTCGTTATGTCTCTTTACGGGGTTGCTTGTCTAATAAAACAAAATTGCGTATTTTCCCGGTTTAGGGTGATTTTCGTTGCATTGTTTACAAAACACCTCCAACAAAAATGAGGTGTTTTTCGGTTGTTAATAATGGTAAATGTTTTTAAACAAACCAAATGCATTTGGTGTATAATTTGTTTTGAACATATAGACACACCCGTTTTTCTTCTTTATGGTTCAAAAGACATATGGACGAACGAAAGCTTCTACCGCAGTCGTGTCAATAAACTTCTTCACTTAATTTTTCACAAACTGGAGCTCTTCTACAGCAGGGGCATGTAGCTCCACACCTATGCCTATTTAAAGTATTGTACGGGATATGACACTTTTCACAGTAATAGCTGCAGCAAAATGATGATGTTAAAGATTTTATAACGTTAAAATGTCCTTGGTTGTACAGTAATCTTATTTTCTTTTCCCCAGGGTCGACACCTTCGAATAACATTTCTCGTCCCTTAGTGCCGTGTTGGTATACTGTAATGTTGTACCCGGTAAGGTATTGTTGAAACTGTCTAAGTTCGTTAATACTACACCCCTTACTCGGAATTGCAACCTTAGCGATTTCTATTAAGTTTAGCGCAAATAGTTTTTGTTGTGCATCCTTTTTTCTAATGTCATTATATCTCGGGTCTTTATCTGCAAGGGCTCTACCCACTACTAATGCTCGCGGTAAACATAAGTTATCTTCATTGCGTATAGTAATTATTCCACGTCGCATGGTTGATTCTTCATTGTAATTGTTATACACTCGCTGTCTTCCGTTCCCTGTTGGCGGTGATACACACGTTACCTCCATATGGAATGTGTCCGTGCTCGTGTGCTCAGTATTACTCTGCAGTAGTGATTCCAAAATACCCCATACAGAGCCAAATGTCACTTCGGATGCTTTACGAAAACTCAACCACCCCGGTAGTTTAAATTTGAAATTTTCTGCGTGAAAGGTTATCCCCACTTTATCGTCGGGGTTAACCGATGACATAATGTATGTAATAACTTGATTAACTCCTGTTCTTACCCAATCTAACACATTTAGCTTTCCAGTACTGTTCTTTAGTTTAAACAAAATTTTCGCTTGGTTGAGCGAAATCTTTATGTTCATATAACGCTCACTGACAATTTCAAAATTAGCCATGTGCACTCGCGATGAGACCGATGTGTACGGTAGCAGCAATAAAAGTAAACTAAGTCATTTAGTACCTGATGAGCGTATTTATACGTTAGTCACCCCCCTCCCTGATAGTATTCTCATAACTATTCATCTGATTGACAGCTAATTTGTCTGGTTAAATGTGATTAGTGGAAACATTCATCTGAGGGTGTATGCCTACGCTAAGCTATAGATATACTGATTATACGATCTCTACGTTTACACCGTAAACGGTCTTATGGCGCATGGTTTAGGTCCTCGTTAGTTACTTCAGAGGTCTACCCACCCTGTCTTCCTTTCTCACCTCTGCTTTTCTCGTTCGCTCTCTCTCTCTCTCTCTGTCTCTATCTCTCTCACACATGTACTACAGAGTGCAGACATATATTTTATAATAACTGACCATATAGACCCTCAACACCTATCTTTCTTTCTCATCTCTGCACACACACACGCACACACACTACAGAGTGCAGACGTATACATATTTTATAGTAACTCTCCACATAGACCCCCCCTCAACATGTGTTTCTTTCTCACTACTGCTTTTTCTCGCTCTCTCTCACACACACTATAGAATGCAGATTTGTATATTGTATAAAACTGTCCATAAAGAGCCCACCATATGTCTGTGTTTGTAGGAGTGATCTGAGGGTGTGTGCGTACGCTATATATAGATATACTGTTTTATACGATCAATAGGTTTATACTGTAACCGGTCCGATGGCGTAGCGGTTAAGGTCCCCGTTTGTTGTTCAGAGGTCTGCGGTTCGGATCTCACAGACTTACTTACTTTTTTATAACATAAGTTTCTCACTATACATTTCCCTTGCGATAATGTAACCCCCACATGGGGGGATTTGGGTTCAGGCAGTTGCGCACACAACTGTCTGGCCCAAGTACCCCCATAACTACTATGGTAGATTGTATACACAATTCTTAGAATTCTGATCTTCATTGTATGGTTTGGTTTTGGTTAGTATTCCCCTGAGCGTTCTAGTCGACTTGAAGGCAGTGCGTATCTTGTATTTGCTGCCTATCCTTCGTATTTTGTCTGAGGTACCTTGTATATATGGTATTATCGCTGTATATTTAGGTTCTTCTTTTTTTTCGGTTACCCTTTCCCTGTTTAGGTTAGGTGTTAGATCGGGGTAGCCATTTTCTTTGAGTGTTCTAGCGATATTTTCTTTTCTCTGTTCAGGTCCTCTTGTTTTGAGCATATTGTTTTTGCTCTATCGTACAAGCATTTTGCCACGCCTAACTTCACGTTTTTGTGGTGATTGGAGTTGTAGTGTAGGTATCTCCCCGTGTGTGTAGGTTTCCTGTATACACTTGTCGTGAAAGTGTTGTCATTCCTGTGTACAAGTACATCCAGGAATGGCAGTTTTTGTTCCGACTCCAATTCCATTGTGAATTTGATGGAGGGTGCGCGGCTATTTAGATGATCTAGAAGTTCATCTAGCTTATGCTTGCCGTGTTGCCAAACTACGAAGGTATTGTCCACGTATCTAAGCCATATGCTTGGTTTTTTCTCTGTGAATTCGGATATCGCTTGGTCTTCAAAGTCTTCCATACATATATATATATATATATATATATATATATATATATATATATATATATATATATATATATATATATATATTGCTCACTGTGGGTGATACTGGGGAACCCATCGCCATCCCAAACTCTTGTTGGTAGAATTTGTCTTCTACCTGGAAATATGTAGTTCTAATGCATACTGTCAGAAGTTCCATTATACTGTTTACCGAGAGTTGCGTGCGTTCGTCTAACGTTTCATCCGTTTCCAGCTTGTCCCTTATGATAGTTAGTGCCTTATCGGTAGGCACATTTGTGAATAGACTCACAATGTCGAAGCTTACCAGTATTTCTTCGTGGTTTGGTTGGAAGTTTCTGATGGTTTCCACGAAGTGCTGCGTATTCTTGACCATAGATTCGGTTTTCCCGATAAGGGTGTGATGATACCTAGCAGATAGTGTGCTAATGAGTGATAAGGAAATAACCCTCGCCAAGAGTGCGTTTACCTCCAACCCAACACAGTGTATTCTGATAGCAGCGATTCACTGGCCGTCTATACGTCGCCCTGGTTCCCATTGATCGTAGTCGTTAGTGCGCGTTGCATCATTTTATTAATGGATATTTATGTATTAAGGGCATAATCAGAAGATTATGGCTCGAGGGAATGTTAAAAGCCCGACGCGAAGCGGAGGGCTTTTATATTCCTGAGAGCCATAATCTCAATTATGCCGTGGTACATAAATGTTTTATTTTATTTTGCACCATGAAACTGAAACAAAATATTAAAAAGATTCAGTATTTTCGGCAAGTTTTTAAATGCAAATGCAGCGAAATAAAGTCGACAGTAGGCTAATTTGTTGTTACTAAGATACTGTGATATTGCTAAATTGTTGCTAAGGTACTGTTTGTTTGTAAATAATTTGCATTCTAAAATGGAAGGTGAAAACGCAAAAACTTATTCACAAGAAATTTTAGATGAATTTTGAGGCCGCCCAGGCAAAAATAATTCCAAGTAAATCGAAATATTTATACATAAAAGAGTACGGAAAGTTTTGCGCGTGGCGGAGCACAAAAAATGTGTCCACAAAATGTGATGAAAAAGTTGTAATGGCATACTTGTCTCAAATGGTAAGGGATTGTATATATATACATTAGTCAATTATCTCTATTCAATAAATATCTATTTTTGCAGTCAAAGATCTATAAGCCGTCGTCACTGTGGTGTTTATATTCTAAATTGAAAAAGATGTTCAAGTTGAAGGAAGATGTTGATATATCTCGTTTTTCCATGCTCACAGAATTCATGAAGAATAATTCTGTAGGTGATCAAGCTAAAAAGTCCTATGGATTGCAACGGCATCAAATTGAAGAATTCATGTCGAAGGTACCTGATCATACGTACTTGTTAGTTAAGGTATAACGATTTTAGTTTTTTTTTACAATTCTCATTATAAAAACTATTGTGTTTTATAGGTTGTCACAGCCTTTGGTATTTTTGGAGCATATCGTCGCGAAGAACTGCACGATTTGGCTGTACAGGACGTAACAACTGAGGGATCAGTGCTATTAGTGAAAATCAAAAAAACCAAAACTTATACTTCGAGTCAATTTACAATTGTACCAAGCGATGGATTGGTTGATTACGTCTCTTTGTACCGAAAATATGCAGCATTACGACCGGAACATACTAAAATTGACAGCTTGTTTTTGTCGTATCATAATGGCAAATGTAGTGCTCAGACTGTTGGGAAAAACACCTTAGGCAAAATGCCGAGGATAATTACAGAGTTCCTCAATCTACCGGATGTCCATAAGTAGACAGGGCACTGCTTTCGCAAGAGTGCGGCGACGATCTTTGCAGAAAGCGGCGGTGATACAAGGGCACTGAAGCAGCTTGGTGGATGGCGATCGGATAAAGTAGCCGAATCATATGTAGAGAATTCTCTGCAAAATAAAATTAAAATTGCTCAGAACATTACTGGTACAGCTGTAACAACCTTTTTTTTGTGGTTGTATTAAAAAATACATTAATTTTAGATCGTTCTTTTATTTGGCGTAATATTAGAAAAGTTTTTAATTATTAATATGTAGAATTGAGAAAGGCAACGTAATTTGCATTTCCTAGAACATATCTTTTGGGTGTAATATTTCATAAAGAGTTATAGTTCCCTTTCTTAAAATATTGGATTTTGATTATTGTATCCGCGCAACGCGTGACCACTTTTAGGGGGAATACTCACTTGAGTTATTCGGAAAGCCGCTATATTTTTTCACTTGATGCTGAATGTTACAGCAGAAAGCATGGTTTTTACCTAATTTTTATTTAGTGCCATCAGATTTTGATGGTAAGTTATTTTCTAATTCATTATATTTAAAACTAAAGCATTTGTTTTTTTTAGGCACTTATTTTGTACTCATATTTTACTTATATTTTGCTTATTTTTTTTTTAATGCATTTTTTTAGAATGCACACTTTGTGCACACTATTATAATGTATACTTTAATTACATTTTTAAGTTCGCAAGTAACTTCAATTAGTGCATACAAAATTTCGAAATAATGAAATATTTTAAGAAGAAATTATAATAATACTTCGAGTTATTGGGTGTGGCGGTTAAATGGTTACAATAATTTACGCATGTTGATACGACCATGACATCACTGAGTTGACCGTTTCCAATTCATCCGAACGAGGTATTTATATAATGATTGTTTCTTTTTCTTTACTATACACATAGTTTTAAGACCAATTTTATCTAATCATAATTCTGGTAATAAACATAATTGCACGTTGTTTTTTATTTTACTTTCATAAAAGCTATTATTGTTACTAACTAGGTTTTGTTGTTCCCATAAATAAAAACAACATGGCGCTCGAGATTTCATTTAATTATATTTTTATAATTTTTTATATTACATTTTTTTTATTAATTAGTGAAGAGAGAATAATTACGCAAACTGGAATCAGGCAGCAATTTAGGTATATGAGCAAATCAGTTTATTAGAACCCATCCTACCTTAATCTACGGATAAGAGTCAAAGGCACAAATTAGTGATGAAAGGTAAGTATCTCAATTAGTTGTATGATTTGTGTTTAGAGAATTTTGCCTAATATCATTATTACTTTATTAGAATATTCAAATTACATCATAACAATTGAGTAGTTACATCACCACGTTTTGTTATTACAACTTGGCGTTATTTATTGTAGTTAAATGTTGACGAAATTTAATGTTACAATTTGGCCCAGTTTTAATGTCACACAGCAGCTATAAGTATACCACAAAACGGCGAAGGAACTGTCAGCTTTGGTGTTGGCTCATCTGGAGTTACAATTTCAAATCCATCCAACTGTATTTTCAATTTTTATAAAGAATAACTTTCGCTACTATTATTTGTATTAATAAAGGTTGTATAGTAAGGTTGTTGTTTCAATAATTCTTTCAACTTACGTGACATATCATGTCATGTGTTTGCTGTCAATCATACTGCTTAGCAACAATGACATTTCCGTGCTATAAAGACCACATTACGCCCGCATTTGGGGGCGTATAAAAACATTATGGTGGCAAAATAAAATAAACGGTATTACTGGTCGCAGCGGCCTGGCCATTGCGACCTGGTCGATCAGTGTCCGCAAGCCCTAAACTTAGCACTCACGTTCGAGTGCTAATTTACCACCATGTTGGTCTAACTTTAAGCCAGCACCAAATTTTTTTCAGAAATATATTTATTACAGATATCGAATTATTAATAATTAATATTCATGTTCGTTGTTTATTAATTTAGCACACCGACCACTACGTTTCAAAATAAATTATGGTACATAATAAAGTACAAATTTATTGCAAACGAAAAGGTCCCATATCAAATTCCTTACTACTGTCGTTTTAGCAGGAATTTAAGAGTAATTGTCTGATTGATGGTGAACTTTAAGCCAGTGCCTCCATTTTTTTCAAAGATATAGTTAATATAATTAATATCTATAGGTATGTTTTTTTGGTGTTTGTTAATTTAGCACTCCAACCACTACATTATAAATTATGATACATAATAATGTGCTAATTTATTGCTAAAAAACTCCCAATATCAAATTTCTTACTCCCGTTGTTTTAGCAGGAATGATTGTCTGAGTGCTGGCCTAACTTTAATCCAGCATCCCCACTCCTCAAATTTATGGTTTAATATCGAATTATTACTAAATAAATCAAGTATAATTTTGTGGCTAATTAATTGATTCACCTTTTACAAAATAAAAACACTAAAATGTTTGTTTGGATCAAATATTTACATTTTCAAACTTTAAGAAATTTTCAGTATTGTTTAGTGTTTAAGGTGTTAAAGTCATCGTAATATGCAATTTTACACACTCTAATCTCCATACAAAGTTTAGAAACAAACAGAACTCAACCAGTTATCTTGTTTATCTTAAATTGTACGGCAAGTTGGGTATATTTAAAAGGGTTGCATTACAGGAACATATCAACGCATGTTTTCATTATTTTGCGTTGATGCTAATTTCCGAAAAGATACCTTGTACATTGATCATTATCATTAAAATGTACAATTTTTGTTTTGCAATAATGAAAAAATTAAAAGTTACAAACACGCCCTTGGCACTATTTAACTACACCAAATACACCAAAGTAAAAGGAGAGGATTTTATTTGTAACTCAAATACTAGAAATACGGTTACATTAAAATTTGACATGAATAATGTATAAACAATTTCACGAGGAATTTTATTCATAAGAAAGATGAAACGTAAACCGGGAAGGAGATGCCTACAAATTCCTGTACCACTCACGTATTAGGGTAGCATAAGGTAGGTAGTGGTATGTGTAAACATTTACGGAGTATTAAAAATATTTTTGATGTGAGTGTAGTTCGCTCTTCTGATATCCTAAATACAAATGTCCAATAATTTTATATCATAACAGACGTATAACCTACCCAACACAAGTTAGTTAGTAAATTTAATACGAACAATTAAAAACATGGTTCTGCTAATCAAGTTTATTTAAGTTTTATTTTAATAAATTGTGGGCCTGACAGGCCAAGTTTACCGTGTTAAATCACGTAGGAACACTTTAGGAGAATGGTTAGCGGATATTGAATTGCCTATGAAAGGATACCTTAAATTTTTTCATATCATAAGTGAGTGGAAAACGGGAACTAGGGAGATCATTTCAGAGTTTAGAAGCCGTGTGGAAGAATGTGAATAGCGCCTGTTTGGTTAATTGATTCACCTTTTACAAAATAAAAACACTAAAATGTTTGTTTGGATCAAATATTTACATTTTCAAACTTTAAGCAATGTTCAGAATTGCTTAGTGTTTAAGGTGTTAATTAAAGTCATCGTAATAACCAATTTTACACACTCTAATCTCCATACAAAGTTTAGAAACAAACAGAACTCAACCAATTATCTTGTTTATCGTAAATTGTACGGCAAGTTGAGTATATTTAAAAGGGTTGCTTTACAGGAAGATTTCAGGGTATGTTTTTAATTCTTTTGCGTTGATGCTAATTTCCGAAAAGATATGTACAGGTTGTCCCATTTTCGTATGTTTTACGGGGTATCTCGCTTATTTTTTAGGTTAGAACCTTGCGGTTTTCGCGACACCGTGCTATTTTTTAATGAAACCCTTGTTTATATACATTATAGTTAGTCAATGACTGTGTTAAACTTGGAAACATTTATATGGATGCAAAACGGAGTAGTTTTGGATGCAAACACTAAATTCGCATATCTGGCGCTGTTTGTACCAATATTACAGATTTCTAGGTTGAAAATTAGTAACAACTTTTATTACAGTTATCTACAACAATAAAGTTGAAAATATTTGTAAACGACATACGTTCTTTTTATTTGATGTTTAAAGGAGCATTATATGCAAAGTAACAAAGCACCGTCTACGTAAACAACTGATATTCGAAGAGAATTACATCATTCCTCTGATACAAAACAATACATTTAATGAAATGGACAGTTCTAATTTCTAAATATTTCTTTACAGATTGAAATGAAGGTTGATTTATGTTTTGTAAACGTAAACTATTTTGAAAAAAAATATTGTTAGAAAATCCAAATTAAAATCACAATGAAAGGTACAAAAAAAAAAGCGTAAAACATAAAATTCAAACTACATGTGCGATTTTATTCAACTATAAAGCATTTAGAGAGCGGCAATATATCCGAGCACCGGAAAATCTTACGATTGACTGCCCACCATCTTATTTCTAAATACATGCCAAAATTAGGTGTATTAATTTACAAACATTGGCATATTAAAAATCGTTATATTTCTAACACTATTAAGAAAATAAAAGATCTCATTTGGAACAAAAGTTAATGAATTATTCTAATTAAGAATAATATTGCTGACAGATTTATTGCATTCCAGAAGTCAATAACGAAAATACCATAAAAGTCATGTCCTAGTAAAAATTTTATATTATTGATTTTCTATAAAGTGAATAAAACATCTGATTTCTAATTATATATATCCTATACAAATGAACGTTTATATATGTAAAGCGTTTTAAACAAACATGGAATAATAATTAGGAAATTCAATTCGATTCGATCCTTGTTTTGTGAACAAGGGTTAATTATATTTTTTACTTTTCAGGCTCTAATTTTTAACACTGTGTAATATTTGTGTGTCTAGATTTTAAGCTAATTATATATTTTCGAGTTCTTTGTAAAATCCTTGTTTATGTATATAATATATATAAACAAGGGTAAAATGAACTATAAAAGGGCCCAATGACATTGAACAGAGTTCAGATTCACTTTATGGTTAGTACCTACAGTAGTGTAATTTTATAAAAATAACAAATTCACATCTTTATTCGTTTCAATAGTATTTATTAAACATTTCTACGGGAGTTAATAGTGAATAATTGTAATAAAAGTACTGGAATTAAAACGACTTTTCTTAAAGTAGGTAATATAATAATCAAATATTTAATCGCGGATAATAATGTCAAATAAATGTGTTTATTATAAATGTGGCAAAAGTAGAAGAACGAATCCACATCTAGTAATGCACGATTTCAGTGAAGGACGAAAAACGCTCAAAAAATGGATTAAAAACTG
Organism: Vesta saturnalis; assembly: GCA_036346205.1. Lineage (NCBI taxonomy): Eukaryota > Metazoa > Arthropoda > Insecta > Coleoptera > Lampyridae > Vesta > Vesta saturnalis. Next base: position 3,099,402 of record JARFJB010000682.1, read on the forward strand.
TGGTGAGTACAAATTTCAGTGGAAAACATAAATACATACATTAAAACTTCTAAATAGCGATCACAATTTTTGTGCAAAATGCCTGTTTGTTAATGAAAGAATAAATGAAAAGGTATAGATTATTGAGGCTATTATCATAAAGTTTCGATATATAAAGTGGCGTAGCCAGGATTTAGTCATGGGGGCAGATATAAAATGAGTTTAAGATTTTTATGCCATAATTACGAGTAAATAATAATGAAAAAATTATATATAATTTCGCATCTCTTGGTAAATAAGCATCTGGCACTAAAGTATTAACCATTTAAATGAACAAAGTTTATTGTACATTACTTAAATACCCTAATAAATACATATTTTTACGACTTCTGGGTAAATTTAGTCATTTGTTTTGGATTAAACGAAAAACACCAAATGTATATTTTGCATTATTTAAAATTTCATTTTTAAAGTAGAGGCGGTGTGGATCATAAACCTAGGTCCCTAAATTCCGAGACATTTTTGTTTATTGTGGTATGCCGGAAGTAAGTACATAAATCTCCATTTATGTTTAAATTTTTTTAAGGAAGACAAAAGCTTTGTTTTGCAAGGGGTAGTTTAAATTTACGCACAAAAGGTGATTCATGTGAATCGACATTAAAGATTGATAATACTTTATACTATTGTGTTATATATATATATATATATATATATATATATATATTATGTATATGTATGAGAGAAGGAAACACCATTGTTTATTGCAGTGCATCTGCTGGCACCTCTGATTCCACGCATATTTTCGAATTATCTTTGTCTCTGTACCTAATTTTTTATTGTACATGTATATTGTTTTGTGCTTATATTCACAATTTCTATGTAAATTCTGCATATTTTCTTGTTGTCTGTGAAATTGATTATTACCTGTTTAATTTCTCGCTTGTTATATTTTATATGTACTTTGAATTTTAAACTGCATTATTAATTGTTCTTAATTATTTTGGTGCTAAAGACCGGCATGATTGGTTACAAAGAATCACATGTTTGGTATCGCCATTGTTGTTTTTTTTTTTGACTTATTAATGCCATATTTGTGAATATGATTGCATTCTTTTTTTTTGTTTCTGTCTGTGTGTAGTTAGTTAAATAGCTTTTCATTTTATTTTTCTATATAAATTTTATAAGGTACGCACCTTTGACTTGATTTAATAATGTTTTGTCATGTATTGAACTTTTCTATTTTGTTTTATTTTATTTGATTTATTGATGTACTTAGCCATTGTTTATTAATTTATAAATTGGGTTTTCTTAAAGGCGGTTCTTTCCCAATTTAAAATAAAGACAAGACAGAACCGTCATTGCACATCGCTCGTTACTGCTAATTTGAGTAGTTTTATTTGTTTACCTGCCCCACCTGATGCAACAAATTAACCTTATTCAACCTATCTCATTCACGTACCACAGCGTATGTTACTTACCACTAGACGATCAATTATTTTATCAGGTTCGAACTTTGCGAATAGTTCGATGATCAGATTGGTAAATCAATTCGGATTATTTAATACGGCCAGGATAGTCAGTTTATGATTAATTTGCGTAATAGAAGTATTATTGAAGGTAAAGTCAACTTAAGCAATTAATATGAGAATTAGTAGGTAGTATTATTGTCAGCAAAGTCGACGCAACCTTTAGCAATTGTTTTGTTCTTGAATTTGCATTATGCGAACGAGTTCAAATTATCACGGTTTCATGATAGGGTACCTGCCGGTTATGACAGTAATGAGTAATTAAATGAATTATTTTTGTGAATACAGGCCCAATTTTGTCCGGGATCGGTTTTAGAAACCCCCGGATTCCGATATTGTAATCACTATATCTACCTATATTATCTATTTCGTACCTAATATTCGTTTACTTTCCATCATATATAACCTTAGACCATACCTAAGTTTACAACTACCGTTGTAGTTAAGTAAGTAAGTGTAACTTGGCATTCGCGAACCTTTAGAAACAATAGGAACAGGAAGGGTATACCTGCACTTAATACAATAATTTGTTTTGATATCGTAAAAAGTAGTCAACCATAAAATTAGGATGTTTTACAGTTGCGAATTTCAAGAGTTTTACAGAATGTCATACACCTAATTATTTTGTTTTGTACATGATGATTCAAAGGGATTTTAGGATTTATGATTTTGGTTTTGGGAAACGGACATATTTTATGCTACTTTTAAATATATTAAATGTAGATTATTTTCAATTGTAAGAACATTTTTGAAGTACACCGTATCTTCTTCATCTCTAGAAATTCAAATACTAATATTGGCCAGTATTTCTGATTGGATGCCCTAATACTTCGGTGTTAATACGTATTAGAATTCATATCCGCCCTGAATCTAGTGTTTCTAATTTAATGAATTCTTCGACTTGACCATTAATTAGAAATTATTAATTACGCTACCCTAGTATTAAAAAATGTTAATCAAACGGTGTTTTTTATTAAATCGACAAAGCCCTAGAAATAAGTAAATAACGAGAAAATCGTGTGTGTCCGCAGCAAGTTTTTATTTAGCAGATTATCTTTACTATTTTATTAAATACCTAAGAATATTATCAACAAGAGAATAATTTAATTAAGTAAATAATATTAATGACAATAATTGAAACTAATTTAGAATAAGTTACTGTGATTATAATACGCAATACGAAGTGAAATTGTAGTTACAGTAATAACAGTGATTTTGAGTGCAAGTGCGTGCAACCCCTGTAACGTATTTAGATAATGTATATAAACAAGGCTAGACTAGAAGTATCGGAAAAGGAATGCATTACTTTTAATAAGTAATTTGTAGTTTTAATTTATTACTTTCAAAATTTGGTACCTTGTAATTAAGTAATTATAATGAATTACTTTTATTGTTAAATAATAAATTTCATAGATTAATTTCCTACTAATAAATGTTAAATGCTTCAATAAATTGCAGATCAAGAACTTCTCGTTTTTTATTTATTAAATCACTCTTTTTAAAATTGCATTAAAATTGTATTATTGTTTATATGCACTGATTGTATACATTTTGTATATAAACAAGGAATATACATTCGACCGCGATTTGTTTCGTACACATTAGAGTTCTAAGAATTAAAGCTGATATCTGTCAAGAAATTGTTTAGTACGTATGTCGGGACACACAGCGTGCTTAATACCGCCATCATGTGTAATTTTTTTATAATCCGAACCGGTTTGCGACTTTGCATTTAATTTGTATTTATTTTTTACTATCGCCATCTATTAGGACTAAGAAATGAGTTTCCAAATAAAGCTATTTCATTGACTAACTATAATGCATATAAACAACGATGAAACCAAAGATGCACTAATCAAATTTGCCATAGCCATCTTAGTTTGTGTGCTACAGGGTGATTTTGGAATAATTGCATTTTCAGTCATCCCCTGTAACTCTGTTATTGTCAGACACATTAAAAAAGTAAAAACTGATATTTGTAGATTTTCTTACGTAGAATCCAGTGGCGTACTCAGATTTTCTTTAGAGGTCACAGTTTTTGAGATATTCACATAACCAATTTTTTGTATGGGACACCCTATATATTTTTTTTAAACCTTTTTCTCCTTGCCAAGAGCTTTTCAAAAATATAGCATAGTCTATATTTATTTTTATAAATAACGTGACAAAATGATTTTTTTCTATAATTTACATTGATAATAGTGGATAGTGGTGGGTAACCATGGTAACGCAAAAAACAAAATAATTAACGTTCTGCCATTACTTAGGTATTTGATTTTTGAAGTTTCTGCTTCTCTCAAATTATCCCTGGTTGTTTTTGTTTATTGTTATCGTTTTTGTTCTTGTTGTTGTTGTTGGTTAATTATTTTTTAATATGGCTCGAAACCAAAAATTTGAAAACTTTGAGAAACATGATATGAATACCTGCTTTATATTATCTAATGAAAACGCAGACCAGACCTTAGAACTCTATCTGAACAGGTCAGTTAATCTTTACCTTAGAATTTGTATTTATTTTATATACCTATTTTGTCATATAGATATCCCGAAAGAAGACAACCCGACAGAAGAATATTTCAAAAATTAAAATTTAATCTTTGCCAACATGGATATTTTGACAAACCTCGACCCCGAGTTTACAACAAAGAGAACGAGGAATCAGAGATCAACGTTTTAGCAGTTGTTCAAGTCACTCCTGAAACCTCGTGCAGGAAAATAGATGAACGTGTGTCTAAAACAACAGTGCAAAGGATTTAAAAAACATAAATTCAAACCCTACAAGTATAAACTTGTTCATCATCTGCACCCTGGTGATGCTGAACGTAGATTGGAGTTCTGCAATTGGTTTATAAATATGAAAACTCAGGACAATAATTTTGAAAAAAATAATTTGGTCAGACGAGGCACATTTCACAAGTTCGGGAATTCTTAATAGACACAACTCGTGGTTTTGGAGTCAAGAAAACACCCACTTGATTTTCCCTAGAGAGCGTCAAGGCAGGTTCGGATTTAATGTCTCCTGCTTTATTTTTAACCAAAAAATAGTTTACAAGATTTATGAACAAAACCTAAACTCTAATGGGTACTTACAATTTCTACAAGAAAAAACTATGAACATGTTAGAAGATATTCCACTGGCTCAACTGAACGATATATTATTCCAGCAGGATGGGGCTCCAGCCCACAATGCTAGAATAACACAAAACTGGCTAATGGACGTTTTCCCAGGAGATGGATTGGAACAAATGGACCTGTTCGATGGCCACCACAATCACCGGATCTCTCGGTTTTGGATTTTTTTTTGTGAGTGTATTTAAATAAAATTTATTCAAGGCAATATGCCAACATACAACAATTAAGAATTGCAACGAAAAATGCTTTTGCAGCATTACGAAGACAATCATTTATTCTGGAAAATGCTATTAAAAGAATTTATAAACTTTGTGAAACTTGTAGGAGACATAATGGTCTGCAATTTGAGCAATATTTGTGATTAATTAATTATTTTGTTTTTTATCAATGTAAATTATAGAAAAAAATCATTTTGTCACGTTATTTATAAAAATAAATATACATAAATATAAATATAAATGTAGACTATGCTATATTTTTGAAAAGCTCTTGGCAAAGAGAAAAAGATTTAAAGGGAATATATAGGGTGTCCCATTAACAAAAGTAGGTTATGTCAATATCTCAAAAACTGTGACCTCTAAAGAAAATCTGAGTATCGCCACTGGATTCTACGTAAAAAAATCTGCAAATAACAGTTTTTACTTTTTTAATATGTCTGATAATAACAGAGTTACAGGGGATGACTGAAAATGCAATTTTTCCAAAATCACCCTGTAGCACAAAAACTAAGATGGCTATGGTAAATTTGATTAGTGCATCTTTGGTTTCATTAAAAAGTAGCACGGTGTCGCGAAAACCGCAAGATTCTAACCTAAAAAATAAGCGAGATACCCCGTAAAACATACGAAAATGGGATAGATAACCTGTACATTGATCATTACCGTAAAAATCTACAATTTTCTTTTGCAAAACTGAAAAAATTAAAACCTTGGCACTATTTAATACAATTATTCTCTGCACTAAATACATCAAAGTAAGAAGGGAGGATTTTATTTGTAACTCAAATACTAGAAAAACGGTTGCATTCAAATTTGACATGAGTGTTTAAAATTTAAATATTTATATAGATCACGATATAGCCTATATCGTGATATAGATGAAGTGATTTATGATGGGACTGGGGAAATCGGTTAAGGGGTAAGGAAAAAAGGGGTATATTTTATTTACTTTTGTCCGCCATAATCACTGAAATTGTTTATTTTATTGGCAAGAATTCAAGGTGGTAAAAATTTCGACATACTTTTTAAGTCAATAATAGAAATCAATTTCAGGCGGCATTTTATTTATAACAACAAAGTATGAAACGTAAACCGGGAAGGATTGATAAAAGCCTGGCCTACAAATTGCCGTACCTACGAGTACGACACCACATCTTAAAATTGTATGACTCACGTATTAGGGTAGCATAAGGATAGTAGTAGAATGTATAAATTTACAAAGCCCAAGAAATTGAAGTATATTGATCTGAATGTATTTCATTCTTCTGATATCCTAATCATAAATCTCCAATAATTTTATCATCATAAACGAAAAAGTTACAAGTAATGTCGTATACGAACGAATCTTTGTTTTCTTTCAAATTAAAAAAATGGTTCTACGTTCTGCTAATCAAGTTTATTTGAGTTTTATTTTAATAATTGTGGCCCTAAACAGGCTGAGTTTAACGTACCGTCATTGAGTAAAAACTCATTACTGAATGGTACCGTGTTAAAATACTCCAGAACACTACCTGCTGTACCTACCTGAAGTTAGCGATATACTGAGTGATCAATCTCAAGTGTATACCATGTGATCAAAATATTTAAGTTGGTACCACTGATAGGTTGGTAAGAAGCTGTATTGCTCTAGCTACTCTAGAGCATGGTTCGAGTAAAAACTACGATCAGTTTCAAATCTGTATGAAGGTCATTAACTTATACATATTATAAAATATTATCTTAATTTAAATAATGACTATTTTGTATTTGATTAGACTGCATCCCTATAAAATACAACAAAATAAATATAAATAAATGTAAATTCGATATCACAATTTGAAATTCAGAATATATAATTTGTCTTGATATAGACAGTTTGTAAATAACTCAAGAAAATACAAAAGTGAAAAACGAAGGTATAATATGACATAAACTGACATAAACTAAAACGACTAAAACCACACTAAAAATCCAAAACAGCCAACTGCAAAACACAACAATATTAACAACTAGGGATTTTTGTCATACCACTAGAGTACACTTGAGATTGATCACGTTGTAACTTTAACTTGACAAATTTGAATTAGTACCAATGTTAGTTGCTCCATAGTTGCCAATAAGTTGCCAAACAAAAAAAATGTATTGCTGTATAAATAAAAAAGATATAGGGTACTTCGCTAATTTGATATGAACTTAGCGAAACACCCTCAAAAGTTGCATGATTCAGAAAAACGATGTAACATCAATCCTTGCATAAATTGCTCTTAAGGTACCATATAAAACAGTTGGTATTTTCAATATTGAAAAATATACAGGCTGTTTCGCGAAGTTCATATGAAATAAGCGAAACACGTGTTCTAATTTTACGTTATTTAGAAAAGCGATGTGTTAATTTCGATACTTGCATTAATGGCTGAATAGTTACCGAGGAAACAAAATAAGAATTCGAGCAATAAGAAATCTACGGAATGTTGTCATCTTAACTTAACAGGCGGACGCAAGCGGATCAAATGTATTTTCACTGAACATTTGTCTTACAATTTACGAAAACTTCTCGATCTGACAAAATGTTAATTAGTACCACTGTTAGTTGCTCTATAGTTACCAACAAGTTACCTAAGAAACAAATTTATTACTGCATAAATAAAGAAGATATAGGGCGTTTCGCTAACTTCATATGAACTTAGCGAAACACACCCTCAAAAGTTGCATGATTCAGAAAAACGATGTAACATCAATCCTTGCATAAATTGCTCTTAAGGTACCATATAAAACAGTTGGTATTTTCAATATTGAAAAATATACAGGCTGTTTGAAGTTCATATGAAATAAGTCAAAACGTGTTCTAATTACGTTATTTAAGCGATGTTTAATTTCGATACTTGCATTAATGGCTGAATAGTTCGAGAAACAAAAAAATTTCGAGCAATAAGAAATCTACGGAATGTTGTCATCTTAACCTAACAGGCGGACGCAAGCGGATCAAATGTATTTTCACTGAACATTTGTCTTACAATTTACGAAAACTTCTCGATCTGACAAAATGTTAATTAGTACCACTGTTAGTTGCTCTATAGTTACCAACAAGTTACCTAAGAAACAAATTTATTACTGCATAAATAAAGAAGATATAGGGTGTTTCGGTAACTTCACATGAACTTAGCGAAACACACCCTCAAAAGTTGCATGATTCAGAAGAACGATGTAGCATTATCAATCCTTGCATAAATTGCTCTTAACACGTTAAGCGCCATGAAAATGTTAGAGGAAACCTTGACGGGCCATCAATATTTTGTGATGGTTTTTAATGAAATAGTTCATAAAAGATTAGTTTTTAAGATGTTTTTTTTATTATTGTCAAAATATAAGCCTAATAAATCGAAAAAATTTCAGCGGTCCTTAGGGACCTCTGTGGCCTTAGGCGATAATGTTACCGCTAGAGCCGGCGGTCCTGTTCAGCAGTCCGTCCAACAAGTCGGTGCCTGTTTATCACCTATGTCTAGTACGCTAGTTGCCTGCACTTATTGCAGTAGTTCTTGTGTTAGTTCGTGTTACGCTGTTGAGCTATCATCATTATAAGTGTTCTTAGTGCTTCAAAATGAGTGACCGTACTAAACGAATCTTAGAGATGGCCAAGGTTATTGTGGCAGATGAAGGTATAAAATAATTTTCTACGGTAATTACCTATTATTTTGTTAACTTTGCATTTTTATTAGAATCTTTTCACTCAGAAGATGATCCATTTTCATCTACGGACTCAATTGATGATCCGTTGTTTGATCTAAACTCCATTCAGAGTTATTCATCAGAAATCATTTCGAGTGATGGTGACATCAATTTTTCCGAAAAACGACACGCTAGTAATAGTTCTTTAGCTACACTTTCTTTAATTCATCGTAATATATCTGAAGAACCTAGATTATCTCAAGACTCAATCGGAAATAATCAATCCGCCATTTCTGTCCCAATTGTGAATATTTCGGACCATAACAAACCCCAAACTAGTGACAGTTCCAATAATCAAACTAACATTCTTGAAGAAGATTATTTTGATGATGTTCCTGTGGTCGAAGTTTATAATGTGGATTGGAAAGGTACACAAGGCAATCATTTACAACTTGACTATACTGGTAATGATGGAGTGAATCCCGAAATTGCAGCTCTTCTAGTTGATAAAAGTCCCTTTGAATATTTTTCTCTGTTTATTGATAATCCTATTCTAAATTTAATGGTAGATCAAACCAATCTTTACGCAACCCAACTAGTTACATCTTCCACTGATGTTTCGGAGTTCTCAAGATTACGTGCATGGCAACCCACAGATAAAACCGAAATGAACAAATGTTTAGGTGTTCTAGGATATATGGGAATGGTTATAATGCCAAGTGTGCCCCATTATTGGTGCAAAAGAAAGCTTTTCAAGGAGAATATCATATCTACCGTAATGAGTAGAAATCGCTTTGAATTATTACTAAAAGTTTGGCATTTTACTGATAATGAGAATTGTCCTGATGGCGATCGTTTATTCAAAGTAGGACCGCTTGTAAACTTGTTGGTTGAAAAATTCCAAAATGCGTATAAACGTGGTCGGGTAAATTGTATTGACCAATCTCTAATCCCATTTAGAGGTCGTCTAATCGTGAAACAATATATGCCATTAAAAGCTCATAAATATGGTATAAAAATATTCAAGCTTTGTTGTGACACAGACTTTACCTGGAATATGAAAATATACGCCGGGAGGAAGGAAATGCAGGTGGTTCGATACCTACAAATGTGGTAATGAAGTTATCTCACAAACTTCTCAATAGTGGTAGAACAGCCATAACTGATAACTATTATACTAGAATAGAGCTAGCGAATAAATTATTAGACGTTACGATCAAACAGACGTGGAAATCCCAAAGAAGTAATTTCTAAAAGGTTAAAAGTTGGAGAAATAGTTGCCAAAGAAAACAAACGCGGCATTTGTGTAATGAAGTGGCAATATCGACGTGATGTTTTGCTGCTCTCCACGAGACATGCAGATCAAACAGTGTCTGTCAACATACGTTTAGGTCCAATTGAAAAGCAACTTGCCATCATCGAGTATAACAAAGGAAAAAGCTCTAACGACATATTCGATCAAATGGCAAGTTACAATACTTCTTGGAGGAAAACCCTCAAATGGTATCGGAAAATTGCCGTTGAAGTTATATTCGGTACAGCAATGGTCAACGCTCATTTCCTTTTCAAAAAAATAAATGATTCGTCTATGTCAATCACTGAATTTAAAGAAAAAGTAATCAAAGAGCTAGCATTTCCCAAAGAAGACATAATCGAAGACGAAACGGTTCCAAAACCATCGACCTCTAGGAAACGAAACGTTCTGAATACGCACGTATATAAAAAGAAAGAAGGTCCTGTTGACAAGGTACGAAAGTATTGTAAAGGCTGCTACCAAAAAAATTAAATGGTGAAATTTCCAAAAACGCAGTAAAAAAAGTTGCAACATATTGTGAAGATTGTTAAGAACAACCCCATTTTTGTTTGCCATGTTTTGCAATCTACCACAATAAATAGTTTCTTCTAATCTTTGTTACAATTAATTAATATGTAATAGTAAACACAATAAATAAGTATACATTTTGCAACATCTTTCATGAGAATTTCTTGTAGCAAAATAGTAAAAATACCTTTTTAAGAAATGTATATTTTATGAATTTAATAAATTAAAATTTTTCCATATTCGCACATGCAAAATGTTCTAAAGTGCCATAGCGGTCCTTAGCAGCAAGAAAACCATATCATACAGCGGTCCACTGGCCTGTAGAGATTGTAAACTAAAAACGTTACCCGGAGGTCCCTGGGGACCGCTGTGGCCCTAAAAAAATTTCATTCAGCGGTCCGCAGGGACCTCCATGGCGCTTAACCTGTTACCAAATAAAACAGTCGGTAATTTCAATATTGAAAAATATACAGGGTGTTTCGCTAAGTTCTTGTGAAGTTAGCGAAACACATGTTCTAATTTTGCTTTAAAGTACTGAAGTGAATACTATTACAAATTAAATATTTTGTCTTGTTAGTTTTTTTATTTTTTAATTTCAAATAAATGCAAATTTTTACATCGTAATTAATATTTTAGGGCGGGCTTACGCCTGGCGGTGCACATTGTATAAATATAAATTTCATGGAAGTATTTATTCACATACTGTTAGTTAATCGATTATGTAGTGCAGTTCCCATTTTATTTTTTGATACATAAACGTTGCTTCCAATCCAAAGCCGGAAGTTATAAATAATCATAAATTCAAACAACATCTTATGTTTTGGTAGATACCTGATAGGCGGACACATACTTCTTATGCAAATATAATAAAAGACTAATTTTTTCACCGTAACTACTTGCTGTATTTGTAAATCTTTTACTTTCCAGAACTGTTAATCCTTTTACCACGAAATGTTAGTAGTACACGGGCACCTTCCTCCACCATTTTTTTTGTGACGTCACCCTTGGGACACTTTTGGTCGCCATTTTTTTCTTATTTGAGCCCACGTGGGGGTCGTATTTTTCACCTGAGAATAAAAGATGTTATTTAATCTGTTATTAATATTTATTAGGGTCCGTTTTTGTCAAAGGAGATTGCATAATTGTTATTAAAATTATTATTACATTTATTTTAACCCCATCTACAGATTGTGACCTAATTTATTTATACATTGGGGGTTGTATTCTAATAAGCGATCCTAGTCCTGTAAGACGGGAATCTGTTCGCGGGATTCCCCCTGTCATAAAAATTGTATTCTAATAATGGGGAAGAATTAATAGATAAGACATGTAAAGATGACTAGCGTTTTCATAATAAAAATATGTTATTTAATCTGTGTTTATTATTATTAATATTTATTACGGTTTTGATTTTTATCAAGGATATAAAAACCTAGTCCTGAAACGATTATGTTCTATGCAATCTTTAAGACTGCATTTAAGCGCTAGCTCAATTTTTTTAAATATCTGAATAACGACATCGAAATTGTAACCTTCGACATTATATATATATATATATATATAAATGAGTAATTAAGTTAAATAATTAGTTTGCTTTACAAATCATGCTTTAAACGATTTTCACCTTGAGAACGTTAAATTATATGTATATTGATATGGGATGTCATACTTTTTTAAAAACAATAAAATATGTTCATAGCCATAAAGCTTATAATACGGATTAACTACTCTTTATTTATATAGATCAGGGTCGCAAAAAGGTGCTATAGTAAATTATCGAAAACACCCTCAATCTAGGTAATCCATAATCTCCTGTGTTAAATATTAGCGTGAAGACATTTTCGGCAGTCAAATTTTACTTGTTAGCATGGGAAATATATATTTTTCCGTCTTTTGCTAAAATTTGCAATTGTACTCTTTTAATTAAACAAGTAATACCTGTCGGACGGTGGGTTAATAAAATATGCAACCCTTGCTTTCAGGTTAATACTGTATATGACGGTTTAAAGTTGCGTACATGTAACTAAGATAATACTAATTTTTATTTGTTTATGCCCATAATTATGGACCCATCGGAAGTTCTTGGAGTAGATATGTACGATATCCACCAAGGTGTCGATAATGCACATAACCACGTGACGGGATCTGCAGATGGCAGCCTTAAGAACGCCAAACCAAAGTTCTAAAGGAGGTTGTACAGAATCAAGGGAGATTGCTGGAAACTCACCACGAATAAAGCGCGGTGATGCAGAGGACCATCGAAAAGCTAGTCACTACACCCGTGAACGGAGATCAGTCACTTAGTGCTAGAAATAGTAATTCTGTACGCTTTATTACCTCTACCCCACGTAAAGTGAACGGAGATGGCGATACACTCCCTGATTGTGAACAATGTTCTCAAAACGCTGATGTTAGTTTTTCAGGTACGGAATGTCGCAATATTTTGTTGGCGCTATCTAATAAAACTAGGTCCCCATTAAAATTGGAGCGGCCCATTTTTCGCAGTTGTGAGCAGTTTGCGGAATCGTACCGTTTTGCGGGTGAGGATTAGCGGCAAAAACGTGCCTAGAAGCCGGTGCCCAAAGGTGGGCGTTGATAAATGCGGCCGGTCCGTGAAATTACGGTTCGTTTAAAAGAAGCTTTTTGGCCTATTTTTGGTCACCCGAGGAACAGGTCATTGAAAGCAAATAAAATTGCGTCATCACCCAGAAGGAAGGTTGTCGCTAGCCGAATATTTTTGAAATAAATTCATGACTATCGCCTTTTGACCCTCCCATCGCCGAGGGAGTTATTTGGTACGAAACAATGCTTCAATATCCCATTGCCATCCAGTCATTATGGGGAGTCTGTTCAGACCGGAGCTTGAATGGAGCTCTTTCCTTTTTAGAACGATTATCGGCTATTGAAGCAAAGAAACCGAGAAATGACGTTCCGCGAGTTCAAGCTGTAAATGTTGCTAGGGAGTTACCGGCGTCGCTACCTCCTTTTAGCGTACCTTCGCCATTTTGGATCCCTAATGCGACCCTCCTCGCTGTTCGGGAACTGACCTTGGGGGAAACTAGGTTTCTTTTCGAGAGATAGGGATGTGATTTTAGGACCCGAATTACGCCAGTTTGTATTCAATTACGTAGATGATCTTTTGGTTGTATCTGAATCGTTTTGTGATAATATACATCTCAGGAAACTTTTTGTTCGATTTAAGGAGGCCAATATGGCCATAAATATTAGAAAAACGGATTTTTTTAACAGGGTGGGATTTTTTGGGACATATTATAACTACTAGAGGCGTTAAATCTGATCCCGAGAAATTGTCTTCAATACGAAAGTTCCTTAGACGCGAACAGCAAAAATTTTAACAAACCAAAAGACAATTTTTTGAATACCGTAAAATACTATTCTTCCCAGATTTTTCGAAACCCTTCTACTTACCGTCCAATAGTTTCCTGTTGGCCGTCGGGGATGAATTGTACCAAGTTAGGGAAGAAGGCGAACATTAGGGTATATGGTTTGTTAGTCAAGTCCTTCACATGTCAGAATTACTACATACTGTCATAAGAAAGGAATTGTTGGCTATTATTTTCGGATTGAAGGAATACCGTACGCTAATTTTTAGCTAATCACGTTAAAGATATAGAATGTCTATTTCATCAGAATTTGGAAATGCAAAAACGCGAGTACGAGATTTCAAACACCAAGGTGGCGACTACGTTTTACTTAAGGAAAGTAATATTTCGGACGCCTCCAGGAAACAAATATCAAAGTTTCACCCCTATATTCCTGCTCCTTTCGTATTATAGCCAAACCCTACCTGAACGTGTATCGTTTGTTGGATGAAGAGATGGACTTCTCAAGGGGAATTATAACATTACTAACCTGAAGTTTTATCATAAACCCGGATCCTAGGAATATCTACGGCTGTGCCCTAGGCACCTTGCGTGGACCAAAAATAAGTATTTTTATTTATTTTTTTTGTTCTTATTTTTATTCATATTATTTTATGCATGTATTCTTTAGTCATATTCTCTAATTATTTACTGAGCATGTTGTCTAATAGACGTTCAGTTTGCCTAGTCAAGCTGGTCACTAATTAGGTTTTGTTTTAGTACTAATGGCTCTACCACGACCACGATGCGAAGCAAAGGATGTTAGGATATTGAAAACTCTCCGGATGTTTCCGAGCGGACATCGTCGAACTTTCAAAGGGGCGTTCTGTAGTAGGTAGTGGACCGCAAAAATTTTATTATTGTAATAAACGTTTGTCAAATCGACATTGTTACCGCGATAGAAAAGTAATTAGTGGATTTTTAATATCTTGATAATACGTCGTAATTTGCTAATGTTTTCGGAATAATTTATTTTTTGTATTTTTATATAAGAAATGTGTGAATATATGTAACTGATATTTGGCCAAGGGTTGAAAAACACATATTGGGGGTTTAACTAACAGGTGTACGCTTAATAACTGCTTTACTGAAAGGGCGTAACAAATCATTGGAAATTCTTATGCCTACATTCTTGATGTAAAAATGTCACTAGTTTAATAATTAATTACGTCGGTGCACACTGCAATCAAAGACGTATTTGCTGTGTACTAGGAAATTTGATATTAAATGTAGGGTTTGTTACGGACGAATGCATATTTTTGAAATTAAGATTTCATTCTGTTAGGAATGCGAAAAATGTTCCCACGAAGTAATTTTTGTTTCTTTTTTATTAGTACTTGCAACAACGGGGGTTGATTTTCGGGGGTAGATATAGTTAGTTTTGAAATCAGAGGGGAAATCAGTTGCTGTTGAAATTTTTATTGTTTTAATTAGAAACTTCCGTTGTAGACCGTTACGGTGTCACGTTCAACCTTAGATTTGATTTCTTTAGTTTACGCAGGAATATCTTCTTATTCAATTTACTATTATTAAAGTAGTAAAAATTAATTAACTTAACTTACAGCTTGCAAAAACCAAGCTTTATTTCGAAAATACCGATTTGATTGAACTTACAGCTTGCAAAAACCAACTTTCAATTCTAAAATGCCGATTTGATTTTAGTTACAGCTGGCAAAACTGAGTCGGACAACGTGCAAGAAAACCCTATATTGTCATATATAGTTGAATTTGTCTCTTAATTCTGTATTTGAATACCGCATACTATACAGGGTATAGTATTAGAAAAAACAGAAATTTTAAAATCGGCCAAAGTTGGCAACACTGTAACGCGGTTGAGGCTTTCTAAATTGGCTTATTTTTGATACAACTGGAGCTAAAAATATGTTTAAAATATCGTAGCTAGCAGTGAGTGAACATAAGACCCAAACTGAAGATAAACGTCAATAAGCTCGAAATAGCATGTTTAAACCAACATTATTATACATCGTTGAACACGTCTTTAAACGAACTACTATTAAAATATGTAATTATATATAGGGTGTTCTACACTTCATCTTTTATTTTAACTAATATCAAATTCAAGTCTAAGATACTGCTTTGAAACTAATAAAATGCTGGGACTACTATTGTGACGTGGCAAACGCTTGTTCGCTGCCTCAATCGTAACGGTGGCTATGACAAAATACCAAACAAAAATTAGTTAACATGTGGTTATAAAAAGGAGTTATACAACTGAATTAAATGGAGAGGGCTATAGCAAATGCAAAATGTAAAAGACATGAACTAACTAAAGAAATGTAGGAGGTATAATAAGTACATATCTTAAAGTTTAAAAGTGTAAATAATCCAGACAAACATTTTTGTAATCTACTTGGTAAAATTCCTCCGCCAACTATATATTTTAATCGTGTAAAACGCAGAACGTAACCAAAACGCCACGACCATTTCGCCAAAATGCCGAATGAGATTTGGGACCTTTTGGCGAATCCCAAAATGTTGACAGAACATTTTAAAGTTAAAAATACCGGGATCAAATACCGTCACCTTTTCTTTACAGCAACTTATAAATGTTCAAAATAAGTGTAATGAAAAAAAAAAGTTTGAAATTGTGCTTTCGATATTTGCACTTATCATTTGGGATAACATACAGTATGTTATTACATCCAACATTTTTAACTAAGTATACAATGCTAACATTATATACGAGTGTGAGTAGGTACCACCTACATAATTTTTAACCATACCACCTGAAGAGAAAGTTATTGGCGTCGGCCAAAACATTCAAAATTGCGCTTGTCTTTGCATTTGCGTTTTCTTGTGTCTGATTTCTCTGTTTGCGTTTATTTGTGTGTGAGGAGATTGTGCATATGTACGTGTCTGTGTTTGTGTGTCGTGTGTCGTGTGTCGCGTGTCGTGTGTCGTGTGTCGTGTGTCGTGTGTCTTGCGTCGTGTGTGTGTGTGTGTGTGTGTGTGTGTGTGTGTGTGTGTGTGTGTGTGTGTGTGTGTGTGTGTGTGTGTGTGTGTGCGTGTGCGTGTGTGGGCGTGCGTGTGCGCGTGCGTGTGTGTGTGCGTGTGCGTGTAGTGTGCGTGTGTGTGTGTGCGTGTGTGTGGTGGTGTGTGTGTGTGTGTGTGTGTGTGTGTGTGTGTGTGTGTGTGTGTGCGTGTGCGTGTGCGTGTGCGTGTGCGTGTGTGTCGTGTCGTGTGCGTGTGGTGTGCGTGTGCGTGTGCGTGTGCGTGTGCTGTGCGTGTGCGTGTGCTGTGCGTGTGCGTGTGCGTGTGCGTGTGCGTGTGCGTGTGCGTGCGTACGTGCGTGCGTGCATGCGTACGTGCGCGTGTGCGTGTGTGTGTGTGCGTGAGGGTAGGGGAGATTACGAATGTGCATTAAAATACGAAGTAGGTCAATACCTACATGAAATCTTCCTTTTCCAAATATTCTATTCATTTATAACATGCTGCCACTTATTCTTCATCAGGATCAAGTAATAATATCAACCAAGACACGTCTATGAATGAGATTACCTTGTCGTTAATGGACATGCGTGGAATACTTGGCAGTATAGCAATAAATCGCCATGTATAGCATAGGTACGAATATGATGCTCAAGTAACGGCATCCCTTCTTTCAGAAAACGAGGGCGAACGAAATGACGAGGTGAGTGGTTTGTTGGTTTTCTATGCTACAGATTTTACCTATTACTTCCGTCAGTAACTACATAAAAAGGCGTAAGTCGTATGGGCTACAGAATTTGGCTCTTGGCCATTGAGGGAATTAATATTGCCGCTACCTCAACAAACTTAGTGTGCAAATGTATATTTTGGGCAACATTTGGCCCATATCCTGAGCAACAGTCATGGGTTACAGAGCTTAGCTCTTGGTCACCGAGTATGTCCATTTTGCTGCAACCACAAGGAAATTGGTGTATAAATATATATTTTGGGCAAAATTCAGCCCAAACGATAGCCACACACAAAATTTGGTTCTTGCTAATCAATTACATTAATTTTGGCGCAACCTCGGCGAACTTGGTACGTACATATAGAGTTTGGGCAACATTAGTCTCAAATGCTTATCAACAAACAAGCATGCGCTAATTTAGCTTTTGGTCATCTAGAAAATCAATTTTGCCGCAACCCCAACAAAATTGGTGTATACATATAGATTTTAGTCAACATTTAATCCAAATTAAAAATTATTATTAATTTTATTAAATGCGTAAATAAAAAGTTTACCTCGAGTAGGATTTGAACCTACGACCTGTACTTTGCTAGAGTGCCGCACTAGACCAACTGCGCCATTAAGGTTCAAGCCCCAATCGATGTAAATTTTGTCTTTATGTATGTAGAACTGATGTAAATTCTAAATATAATGAGATTACAATCAAATTACTTATATTAATGGAGTGTGAGCCTGCAATATCGCAAGGATTCACACATACCAAAGCAACTTGTTATGAACGAATAACAATTTAACCCAAATGTTTACCAACACTCATGGGCTAAAGAATTTAGCTTCCCATCGAGGTAATTACTTTACCCTAACGAATTTGATGTGTAAATGTAAATTTTGGGCCCAAATGCTGACTAATACTCATGGGTTACAAAATTTAGTTCTTGGTCACCGAGTGCAACCAATTTGGCGCGCCCCCAACAAAATTGGTGTATAAATATACGTTTTGAGAAAAACGATGACCACACACAAAATTTGGTTCTTCGTCATAGAGTAAATCAATTGTGCCGCGACTCGAAATTGGTATGTAAATATAGTTTGGGAAACATTCAGGCCAAGTGCTGGCCAACACTCATTGACTAAAGAATTTTTTGCTCTTGGCCATGGGGGAAACAATGTTGCCACGGCCCAACTTAGTGTATAAATGTAGACTTTGAGCGACATTCAGCCCAAATTTTCACAAACACTCATGATGCGCTAAACTTCGCTCTTGTACTTTTAGTGAATCGATTATGTAGCGACCTCAACGAAATTGTATAAATATCTCAACAGGTAAGAAAGTTATGTTTTTTGGATTAGTTTTAGGGAAAACAAAAGCTTTAAAGAAAAAAGTGTTCAGTAAAAGTTTCTTATTTCTTATTTGTCCATATCTAGGATGTGTTTTGGGTTATCAATCCCGGGCTTTATCTTGTACTAAAGAATGTATTGTGAAGATTTCAGAATGTTATTCAATTCCATCAAAAGTTTGAGCACGAATAAGAAAATCATGGATTGTTCAGCGAGTAAGCACGAAATCTATTGATAAAAATAAGTTTCCGCTATAGCGTTCGCTTAAAATATTGTCAGACGGGGAAGAACCACCACACTTACCCTGGGCTCCTTAATATTGGGTCTTCGATTCTCTCGCTCGGTAAGGGCTGACGGTCACCTTATCGTTAACTTATTCTGATCCCATCCTTCCTGTCGCCCTCGCTGTCTTCCTATCGGATTGAAAGTTCAAAATAAAAAAAAAGATGGCTGTGGTTCTGATGTCCGAGAGGGCAATGTCTCTGCGACAACAGTCATTGAAAGTACTCACTTTCTGATCCTTTATTGCAACATCTGCGGAATCAGGTCTAATCTTAATGCTGTTCACCAATATCTTGAACAATTACAACCTGACATTTTGGTCCTATTTGAAATACAAGACCCTTTGAAACTTCCGGTTCCCCCGTCTTGCAGTTTTCCCCATACATACACTTTAACTTTCGTTACAAAGGAGGGTGTGTGCATATCTAAAGGACAACATCGCTAGGAAGAGGATTTTTAGAGAATAAAGATTCTACGTGATTTCGTTAACATTTTGGTCCTAAATTTGTGAAATTATACTGTTGCATTTATAAGTCTCCTGACCGCAGTAACTTTCATTACTCCTTAGACTACCTTAGTTGGTAAGTTGACTACCTTCTGTCTCAGATTTCAACTTGCGATATTTCAATTCTGGGAGATTTCAATACTCATAACTCTAATAGGCTTCAACATTCATCTACAACTAGTCCTGCTGGTCATAGTGCAGGACCATTTGCTATTTCATATAATCTCTCACAAATGATTTCAGCTAAATGGGATGATTTATAGGATTTCTTTGTAACCTTTCCACGGTGTGAATATTCTTTTAAGTCATCTTCATCTTCCGACATTCCTTCTTTCAGTATCTGAAGTCATCCTCATAGGCATGGAGTTATATATTCCCAAAAACGAAATCGTATAGGCCATTCTGGCTCACAACTCTGATTCTATGAAATAAATTTTATACTACATGGAAATCTAATAAAACGGTCGAGTGTCATGCAGACTAGGTTGGTGCTAGAAATTTCTGCCAAAGTGTTATCACTAAAGCTAAAAAGTTGCTTGAAGAACGAAAGTGCAATGAGCTAGCTACATCTCCTTTGGGCAGTCGTAAATTTTGGTCTTTAGCTAAAGCCATCAGTAAAAACTTTTGGTACATCTTTATTTCCCCCATGACATCCTTTGACGGATCTGTACTTGCTGATTCTGTAAACACAACCAATCTTTTTCTGGATGAACTTTTTAATGTCGCATCTTAATAATTTTGGAAAGGATATGCTCCTAGTCAACTCTTCTTCATACGCTATGATCAGTAGGCTTGATCTCAATAAGGCCCAGACGATATTCCAGCTGTTGCATTAAAGAAATGTTCCTCCGAACTAGTACCAGTCCTATCTAAGTTCTATTTAATCTTTATGCCTTCTGGAAAATTTCCTTCATAATGGAAGTTAGAAAATGTTTAACAGGTGATTCTTTGATATGTGACTCAAGTTTGGAACAATACGTTAGAACAATGCGGTGAAACAGCATTAGATATCTCAAAAGCATTTAGCCAAGTTAGGCATAAGTGTTTACTTGCCAAACTCACCTCGTTTGGGTTAAATCATGTTTCCTTGATAAAAAACGAATACGTGTCGTAGTTGATTACTTCTTTTCAAAAAGTTGGCATTAATACGGGCGTGCCACATGGATCAGTTATAGCGCCTACACTTTTTCTGCTATACCGACGTAACCTTATTTCTTCAACGACTAACCCGATCCATTGCTTTGCTGACAACAGAACTCTTCATCTCAGTCTGCCCATAATGGTAATTCACTTTCTATCTCAAATCAAGACATTAAAGCTGAAATGGCAATTTCAATCAACAAAGAAATTCCAACGTATCCTTGTATGGTTTTTTTTTATGATTGTGGACCTGAACAGGCTAAATATGGCCTATCGTGCTGAAGCACTCAGGAACACTTAGGAGGATGGATAGAGGGATAATGAATTGCCAATAGATGTCTATGAACAGCTACCTTAAATTTTCTCATATCATAAGTGAGAGGAAAGCAGGAACTAGGGAGATCATTCCAGAGTTTAGAAGCCGTGTAGAAAAATGTGGATTGTGCCCGTTTGGTTCGACAAGTGGAGATTTGTACTGCATACTGGTGATGTGAATGAGCGAACCGAGTGTTTCTCGCAAAGATAGCCCGAGATGGTATCAAAGAATATAATTCAGCAACACAATAGCCGTTGTAATAACGATTATACAAAGAAAGAACTGAAACCATCCTTCTATGCTCAAGGGACTGTATGTGAGAAGTTAAGGACGGGTCATTTATAAGCCTAATCCTCTCTTTTGAATACGATC
This sequence comes from Vesta saturnalis, assembly GCA_036346205.1. Classification (NCBI taxonomy): domain Eukaryota; kingdom Metazoa; phylum Arthropoda; class Insecta; order Coleoptera; family Lampyridae; genus Vesta; species Vesta saturnalis. The sequence goes on from JARFJB010000682.1 coordinate 3,120,736, forward strand.
AACGATATCGAGAGCGTATTGGGGAGCACTAACCCAGAGGTGAGAATTTTATTTTACGAGCAGCTGTTTTGGTAGCTGACAGAAGATGGTCAACCCATGAGAGATTTGAAGATACAGTCATACCCAACAGATTAATAGAGTCTGAAAATTTAAGAACTGAGCCATTCATACTTACAACAGGAAATGATCGATCTTTTTGGCGGACACAAGGAAACACTGAGTTTTGTTAGCATTAAATTTAACTAGATTATTGCTTCCCCATTCGTGAATACGTTGAATGTCTTTGTTGATTGAATTTGCCATTTCAGCTTTAATTTCTTGATTTGACATAGAAGGTGGATTATCACTATGAGTAGACTGAGATGAACTACAGTGAAGAGTGCTATCGTCAGCAAAGCAATGGATGGGGTTAGTTGTTGAAGAAATAAGGTCATTTATGTACAGCAGAAAGAGTGTAGGCGCTATAACGGATCCCTGTGGTACGCCTGCGTTAATGCTAACTTCTTTTGAAAAAAAGCCATCAACTACGACACGTATTCGTCTTTTATCAAGGAAACTAGAAACCCAGTTGATGAGCGTATCATTTAACCTAAACGAGGTGAGTTTGGCAAGTAAACACTTATGCCAAACTTGGTCAAATGCCTTTGAGATGTCTAAAGCGACTACAACTGTTTCACCGGACTGCTCTACTATATTGTTCCAAACTTGGGTCACATATGAAAGAAGATCACCTATTGAACGACTTTGCCTAAACCCATATTGGTGGTCACTAAGAAGTTTGTTAGTTTCAAGGAACGTGAACAGTTGCTGATTGTTGGCTTTTTCCGTGATTCTAGACAAAATGGAAGTGATGGCAATTGGTCGGTAGTTTGAGGGATCGGTCTTATCGCCTTTTTTGGGAATAGGTTGAACATTTGCTAACTTCCATCATGAAGCGAATTCCCCAGAAGACATAGAGATCGTATAGAGCTTAGATAGGACTGGTACTGGTTCGGGGGAACATTTTAGAAGATATGGAGTATGGTTAGGGTTCTCAGGGATTCTTGTGGGTTCAGAAATCATTTGTGTGAGATCACATGAAATAGCAAATGTTTCTGCACTATGACCAGCAGGATTTGTAGTAGATGAAAACTGAAGCCAATTAGAGTTATGAACATTGAAATCGCCTGCAATTGAGATATCGCAAGATGGAAACTGAGACAGGAGATAGTCAACTTTCATACTAAGGTAATCGAAGAAGTCTTGAAAGTTACTGTCATTAGGAGACCTATAAATGCAACAGTAGAATTTCACAAAATTAGGACCAGAATGTTTAAACCAAATCACGTCAAAATTTTTATTTTCTAAGGAAGAAACCCTCTTGCAAGCAATTCTGTCCCTGATGTAGGCATATACGCCTCCATTATATCGAAAGTTAGAGTGAAGGTGGTGTTGAGGAAATTGCAAGTCGGGTGACTCGGAGCTTTCAGAGGAGACTTGTGTTTCAGATAGAAACAAAATATCAGGTTGTAATTGTTCAAGATGTTGCTGAATAGCATTAAGATTAGACCGGATGCCGCGGATGTCGCAGTAGTGAATCAGAAAGTTGATACTTTCGATGACAGTGGTCACTTGGACCCTGCTCTCCTGGACATCCGAATGGGGCAGGATTTTACGTCCGGAATTTATTACCCTAGAAACCACAGCCATCTTATTTTATTTGGGACTTTTAATCCGATAGGAAGACAGTGAGGGCGGGAAGGAAGAATAAGGATGAGAATAGATTAAGGATGAAGGAAAAGGTAACCGGCAGCCCTTACCAAGCTCATAAAATCGGAGACCCAATATTAAGGAGCCCATGGTAAGGGTGGTGGTACCTCCCCGGCTGGCATAGAGTATACATGCCTACCACCTTGTAGTAATAACCTAATTAAACTTAAGGCTAATAAAACTTAATTGCCCTGTGTTCGCCACAAAAGATCGTGCGTTTCTTGTTATAAGTATGAATGGCCCAGATCTTAACGTTTCAGACTCTATTACTATGTTGGGAATGACTGTATCTTCAAATTTATCAGGGGTTGACTATCTCCTGCCAGCTACTAAAGCAGTTGTTTGTAAAATAGGCTTTTTGTGCAGATGTAAGCAATAATTTACTTCCCCACAACTCTTTGTACAGTATAAGGCCCAAATTTGACCTCATCTAGAGTATAATTCTCACCTCTGGGTTGGTGCTCCTTGATATCGTTGATCGTATTAAAAAAAAGCGATCAGGCTTATAAATATGACCCGTTCTTAGTACAGTCCCTTGAACATAAAGGAATCGTTTCGGTTCTTTCTTTTTATTATCAGTACTACAATCAATGGCTATTACGCTGCTGAATTATATAATTTGATACCGTCCGGTGCCACCTTTGCTAGGAATACTCGGTTCGTTCATTCACATCGTCAATATACAGTACAAATCGTACAATCGTAATCGTACCAAACAGGCGCTATTCACATTCTTCCACACGGCTTCTAAACTCTTGAATGATCTCCCTAGTTCACGTTTTCCTCTCACTTATATGAATAAATTTAAGGTAGCCTTTCATAGGCATTTCTTGGCAATTCATTATCCTCCTATTCATACTCCTAAAGTGTTCCTGCGTGATTTAACAGGGTAAACTTGGCCTGTCAGGCCCACAATTTATTGAAGTAAAACTCAAATAAACTTGATTAGCAGAATCATGTTTTTAATTGTTCGTATTAAATTTACTAACTAACTTGTGTTGGGTTGGTTATACGTCGGTTATGATATAAAATTATTGGACATTTGTATTTAGGATATCAGAAGAGCGAACAACACTCACATCAAAAATATTTTTAATGCTCCGTAAATTTTTACACATACTACTACCTACCTTATGCTACCCTAATACGTGAGTGGTACAGGAATTTGTAGGCATCTCCTTCCCGGTTTACGTTTCATACTTTGTTATGAATAAAATTCCTCGTTAAATTGTTTTATATATACATTTTAAACATTCATGTCAAATTTGAATGTAACCGTATTTCTGGTATTTGAGTTACAAATAAAATCCTCTCTTACTTTAGTGTATTTGGTGCGGTGGATAATGTATTAAATAGTGCCAAGGACGTGTTTGTAACTTTTAATTTTTTCAGTATTGCAAAACAAAAATTGTACATTTTTATGATAATGATCAATGTACAAGGTATCTTTTGGGAAATTAGCATCAACGCAAAAGAATTAAAAATATGCCCTGTAATGCAACCCTTTTAAATATAACCAACTTGCCGTATAGTTTAAGGTAAACAAGAGAATTGGTTGATTATGTTTGTTTCTAAACTTTGTACGGAGACTGGAGTGAGTAACATTTCTTATTACGATACTCTAACACCGTAAACAGTAAACAATTCTGACATTGCTTAAAGTTTAAAAATGTAAATATTTGATCCAAACAAACATTTTAGTGTTTTTATTTTGTAAAAGGTAAATCAATTAAATTAGCCACAAAATTATACTTAATTTATTTAGTAATAATTCGATATTAAAACACAAATTTGAAGAAGTGGGGATGCTGGATTAAAGTTAGACTAGCACCATTGCACTCAGACAATACTCCAGATTATACAACGGGAGTAAGCAATTTGATATTGGGACTTTTCTTTAGCAATAAATTAGCACATTATTATGTACCTTAATTTATAATGTAGTGGTTGGTGCTAAATTACAAAAAACAAAAAAAAAACATAATTATTAATTATTAATAATTCAAAATTTATCATGACCGTCTTGAATGCAGGCCGTAACCATCTCCATTTTTTTGTCAATGACGTCAACGTCGCCGACCGTTCATTTCACAATGACCGTCTCAGACAGGCAGGATTTCACCATCGATAAACATGCGTGTTGCTTAAAAATCAGTGCATAAAGCAAGTTAATTTGTACAAATCTCATATATTATTTATTAGTCATGTAATAAAACTAAAATGTACGTGTAAAAGTATACGTGATTTAATATTATTGTATCCACGAGAGTTGGCGCATGTCATAGGTTTCCGAATGAATGCACGAATTCCTATAAACAATCATGAAAGCTTAATACATGTTTATGATAAAGATGGCAATACAGTTTGCATGTGTTTTAAGTAAAGACGTGCGTATAGGTGATCGTCAGTGAAAATAAGAGAGAAGTATGTCCACTGACTTCAATCAACGCTTCAACTTAATATTGCACGGATTCTGATTTGACGTCAATCTGTCAAATTTATTCATTATTTTTAACCTCGTTTTCTTTTAGTTTACGCCGTCTCGTATTATATCTGTTCGTTGTTGTTTTGCCATTTTATTTACTCGTTCTTTATAGTTATTTTGTTCAAATTATCAAAAGGACCCCTAATCAACTTAAATGCAGTGCAAGAGGTACAGTAAGAAAGTAAGGAATAAATTCAATATCTGGTAAAGCACAATTTTATTCAAAAATCACTGGGACCCGTCGATTTTATATTTTTTCGGGGCATATTTTTCGAAAAAAAAAATGTTATACAGGTTGTCTCAAAAAAGATTTGCTAAAAAAATTTTTTTTTTCAAATTGCAACCCAATTTTTTTATTGCATTTTTGGATTGCCCTTACATTTCTAAACATTTGTCATGCAGTATGTGCTATACCTAAGTCCAAGCGTTTTGGAGTTATTCGCATTCAAAATTTAAAAATTGAAAAAAGGTCATGAAGAAATCGAGATAGAACATCCGGATTTGCCACACCATAACATCCGGTTCCAACAAGATGGTGCTCCCCCCATTTTGCTGTGGTAGTTCGAACTTATTTGCACGACACTTTCCCAAACAGGTGGATTGGAAGGAGCGGTGTTATTGAGTGGCCACCAAGATCACCCGATCTAACACCACTAGACTTTTTTTATGGGGATACCTTAAAGGCAAGGTATTTAAAAGCCAACCGGCAAATCTAGATGATTTAAAACAACGCATCCGTCAAGAAATACGTCGAATAACGCCCGAAATGGTTCGAAATGTGCAGCAGGAATTTGTAGATCGATTAGGCTATTGTCAGTTGACTAACGGAGGACATTTCGAACATTTGCTGAAATAAAATTATTTTTAAGTTTACGAATCTTTGTTTTCGATATAATAAAACGTTATAAAAATTATTTTATTTTTCGTTTACTTCATGACCTTTTTTCAATTTTTAAATTTTGAATGCGAATAACTCCAAAACGCTTGGACTTAGGTATAGCATATGCTGCATAACAAATGTTTAGAATTGTAAGGGCAATCCAAAAATGCAATAAAAAAATTGGGTTGCAATTTGAAAAAAGTTTTTAGCAAATCTTTTTGAGACACCCTGTATAAAATTTTTTTTCGCAAAATATGCCCCGAAAAAATATAAAATCGACGGGTCCGAGCAATTTTTGAAAAAAATTGTGCTTTACGAGGTATTGAATTTATTCCTTACTTTACGACCACCCGGTATAAATAATTTCACACAACGAATCACATTGTTATTGTTTTAGCGAGTAGCAGATACTTTGAAGATTAGTTTGCGCACAGCGAGGATTAAAGCACGCAGTGCAATTAATCCCATTTTGCGTAGTCCTGGAAAGAAACGACCTCGCAAAAAAGCAAAATCAGTTGATTTACCGGATTGTGTAAAGATGAGCATTAGAAATACTTTGTATGATATGTATGCTCAGAAACATGTTACTGCCCGAACCCTAAATGCCGAACTTCAAGAAAAACGGATTATGTTAAGTAAAACTATCTATTCTATTCACAATAAAATTATACATATTGTTTTAATTATAAACTCATTTAAGTGTAATATTATTTGTAACTAACTCCTTAAATTATGTTCCGATTTTAAGTTCTGGGATGGGGATATTTGGTTAGCGATAAAGATTCTAATTGACTTTTGAAAACAATAAGTTAATTTACGCATCGGCGTCTGTTTACCTGTAATAATAAACATAAATGCTGGTAATTGAAAAAAATTTAGATTTCAACTAGTCTTAATTACCATAACATAACCTTACTTTTGATATATATAGTGTAAATTTTTTGTGTACAGTGGGGGTACCGTTCTAATACACGTTTGAATGTACCTATAAAATATACTTATTACACGAATTTACGAAAATTGCAATATCTTTAACCACAAAACAGCATGTTTTGACTATCCAATATAACATTAGTGCCAAACGTACCACCCAGAGAACGAGTTCAATCGCAGCAGACATTAATATTTTTATTTTATTTTGCCACCATAATGTTCTTTATACGCCTCCAAATGCGGGCGTAATGTGGTCTTTATAGCACGGAAATGTCATTGATGCTAAGCAGCATGATTGACAGCAAACACATGACATGATATATAATAGCAATATCACAGTATCTTAGTAACAACAAATTAGCCTACTGTCGACTTTATTTCACTGCATTTGCATTTAAAAACTTCCGAAAATACTGAATCTTTTAATATTTTGTTCCAGTTTCATGGTGCAAAATAAAATAAAACATTATATGTACCACGGGCATAATTGTAGATTATGAGTCTCAGCAATATAAAAGCCCTCCGCTTCGCGTCGGGCTTTTAACATTCCCTCCAGCCATAATCTTCTAATTATGCCCTTAATACATAAATATCTATTATTGCCCTTATTAGAATTCCGCATTTAGCTTTAGTAAGATGCGTTTTAGACATAATGGCTTAATTAAGCAACTACCTGTGGGTAATTAAGGTATTATTTGCAACACTGCCTTGTTACGGTTTGGCAGGTTTGATTCCTGACGTGATTGTTTCTTAAATATGTAAAAGATGCTCCATTGACTTCAAACTTTAATCTTAACAGATACAACTGTAAGTAATGACGTGCACGCCAACTCTCGTGGATGCAACTATACAAAATAATCCTATTTAATACGTATTTAACCTTAACATTGCAGTTAAACCACCCTCATCAAAGACAAGGGTCTTCCAAGGACAGACACGGGCCACATGCGACATGGCATGGATACTGACCCTGTGCCTGAACGTAACCTCAATCAGATAAAGGAGGCCTTCTAGCGTCGGTCGAGACACCCAACAAGCACTTAACCGGCAGTATTACACTGCCGGTCCCGTAACTATTAGGGATTATTAGAACCAGATCGACGTTAGAAAGCCTCCTGTATCTCGTGGGGGTTACGTTCAGGCATAGGGTCAGTATCTATACCACGTAACATGTGACCTTGGTCTGTCGTTGGAAGACCTCTGTATTACATGGGAGGATACGTATTTGGTCTGGATTCCTAATATTGTTAAGTGCTTCCTGGGCGTCTCGACTGAGGTTAGAAGGCCTCCTTTATCTCATTGCGGTTACGTTCAGGCACAGGGTCAGTAGCTATGCCATGTAGCATGTGATCCTTGTCTGTCGTTGGAAGATCCTTGCAAATCCTTATCTTTTAAGAGGGTGGTTTAATGCACAGGAGGATACGTGGTCGCTTTATATGAGAGCCTTGGGCACCCATCATCTTATGCACGAGGATTACGTAATCTGGGCCTTCCCCAACGTTGGAAGTCCCCATTAATTCATTGGAGTTACGTATTCGGAGTTCAAGCTTATTGCTTCTGTCTGACATTAAAAGACTCCTGCAGACCCCCTTACTATGAGGGTGGTTTAATTATTGGGGGACACGTGATTGGGGGTGGAAGGACCAGGCGTAGGAAGATCCTCAGATTTATTAGACAATGTTCTCTCGACAGGGAAAACACAGCTATTGCGTTCAATAGATGATTGGCCTTAGAATTGTACAATAACTGTAAAAGTATGAGTTGAGATTGGCATAGTCAGAGATGCTACTTGTGTTTTCTTTATAATTGCAGTAGCCAAGCCAAAGGCAGTAATGGCACGATCCTGATAGAATCCCTATCAAACCGGACTGAGTTTGGTGAGTGATAATAAAGTTATGCGATTATAGACCGATTTATTGAATTGTGTATATATTAGGTAAGACCCTCCCTCCTTCCTCTTACATATAGAAACAAAAGGATGCTCTTACACGAATTATTCCTATAATTATTTTAATAATAAATAATACTGTCGCAATATCTAATGACATTTGGAGTGTATATCGTAGATAGCCGACGCTAAAAAAAATCTATTATGTGTATATTACGTTATGCCGTAAACGCACCTCCTGACTTACTCTGTGACGTCACTAACCCTTGTGTGCGGCATGTACTCGAGACGGGTATGAATCTATATATACTAAATATATCTTTGAAGAAATGAATACACTGGTTTAAAGTTACACCAGCAATCAGACAATTACTCTTAAATACCTGCTAAAACGACACCAGTAAGAAATTTGATATGGGGCCTTTTCGTTTGCAATGAATTTGTACTTTATTATGTACCATAATTTATTTTGAAACGTAGTGGTCAGGGTGCTAAATTAACAAACAACGAACATAAATATTAATTATTAATAATTCGATATCTGTAATAAATATATTTTTGAAAAAATGATGGCGCTGGTTTAAAGTTAGACCAGTATTCACACAATTACTGGTAAATTAGCACTTGAACCAAAGAGCAATAAAATGTAAAGAGGTGCGGCGTGATGCTTTAAAGGGTATACAATTTGATTTCATATCAGTTCGGTTGCATATCTATTTTTTGTGGAAAATTTGAACACAAAGCTTAAAGTGCTCGAGGTCAACGAAATTTACTTGTAAACATGTCATTACGATTCTTAATCTTTTGCGGTGTAGCCAGAAATTCCTACCTACTTCTAAACTTTTACCAAAGAGCAAATTTTATTGCTCTTTGCTTTTACCAAAGAACAGTAATTACTGCTCTTTACTTTTAAACTGCTCATGCGTTTTTAATATGTATATTTGATCTGAAAATCACACAAATTTATTGTAAATTATAACCTAGAAGTTTTAATTTATTTTTTTTTCAGAAATGTATGTATCTGGGAAACTATCCATCGTAGAGGTTTGCGCAAAAAAAAGTTTTACTAAAACGGCCAATACAAAAACCTGGAAAATGTTTTCAAGTTTCTGAAATGGCCGCTGCAGTAACTTGCAATCTTGAATATAAAAAAGTGATGTTTCTGTGAATTCTGCTATATTAAACTAATAAAAAAATAACTGATCTTTAAAGTCGAGGATAATCTGAACTTTTTTTGTTTGGCACTTTTTGACGTATGTCTAAAAATAAAGCGGTGTGGGTATTCAAAGGTTTCCTTACATAACCGATTTTAACAAACTTGGGCGCGTTGAAGTGAACTATTCTTGGGCTACAAATGTTATAATATTTGAAGTTTTGTTAGTTTCACATGTCGTCGCTAGAGAGCTTTGTTCGACATTCATGAACAAGTAGCTAAATGATGCCTAAACAAGCTCGCGAAAACCGCATCTCGATATCTTGTTCCTAACCTAAAATATCGTCCAAGGAAAACTTTATACGAAAATCCCTTAAATTTTTACTTTTTTTTAACTATATTTTTCTGGAATTGTTTCTATTAGATAAGTTGTGGCCCTAAAAAGGGCCGATTTAAAGGAGGGAGATTTTTAATGCCCCCATAATTGCTCGAAATGCTGACCATCACTCTGTGCATTGCTGAGGCCTCTTATGGGTAGACAAAACTGCAGCTTCAATTTCGACTCTGAATAGGTTACCTAGAAATTGCGATTTTAAATGTTTGTAAATCTATTCACCAGAATAAAATCACCCTTTCTGAAATTACTAGAAATTGCGATTTTAAATGTTTGTAAATTTATACACCAGAATAAAATGCATACGTGTCGTAGTTGATGGCTTTTTTTCGAAAGAAGTTAGCATTAACGCGGGCGTACACTTTTTCTGCTGTACATAAATGACCTTATTTCTTCAACAACTAACCCCATCCATTGGTTTGCTGACGATAGCACTCTTCACTGTAGTTCATCTCAGTCTACTCATAGTGATAATCCACCTTCTATGTCAAATCAAGAAATTAAAGCTGAAATTCAAATTCAATCAACAAATACATTCAACGTATTCTCGAATGGGAAGCAATAATCTAGTTAAATTTAATGCTAACAAAACTCAGTGTTGCCTTGTGTCCGCCAAAGAAGATCGATCATTTACTGTTGTAAGTATGAATGGCTCAGTTCTTAAGTTTTCAGACTCTATTACTCTGTTGGGTATGTCTGTATCTTCAAGTCTCTCATGGGTTGACCATCTTCTGTCAGCTACCAAAACAGCTGCTCGTAAAATAGGCTTTTTGTACAGATCTAAGCAGTACTTTACCTCTCGACAACTCCTTCTGCTGTATAAGGCCCAAATTCCGCCTCATCTGGAATATAATTCTCACCTCTGGGTTAGTGCTCCCCAATACGCTCTCGATATCGTTGATCGTATTCAAAAGAAAGCGATTAGGCTTATAAATAACCCGTCCTTAACTTCTCACATACAGTCCCTTGAGCATAGAAGGATGGTTTCAGTTCTTTCTTTGTATTATCGTTATTACAACGGCTATTGTGCTGCTGCTGAATTATATTCTTTGATACCATCTCGGGATATCTTTGCGAGAAACACTCGGTTCGCTCATTCACATCATCAATATGCAGTACAAATCTCCACTTGTCGTACCAAACAGGCGCAATCCACATTTTTCTACACGGCTTCTAAACTCTGGAATGATCTCCGTAGTTCCTGCTTTCCTCTCACTTATGATATGAGAAAATTTAAGGTAGCTGTTCATAGGCATCTATTGGCAATTCATTATCCCTCTATCCATCTTCCTAAGTGTTCCTGAGTGCTTTAGCACGATAGGCCAAATTTAGCCTGTTCAGGTCCACGATATCCAAATCGGCGTCCTTGCGATGTAAGAGTTTTTCCCCGATTAGTGGCGAGCTTACGAGCCAATAGTAGTTTTCGGCCTACGTTTCAACGGCAAAGAACTAGAAGAACACAAGAAAATATTAACCGTGTACTGGGCTATATTGAAGGAAATCCTCATGTTAGCACAAGAGCATTATCCACTGAGTTGGGCATATCACGGACAGCGGTTCAAAATATTTTGAAGGACCATAGGTAAGTTCTAATGGCCATCAAAATATAGAGGTATTCGTTTAAACTTTTTTTAATTACTTTAAGAATGCACTCATATCATGTCGTTTTGCATCAGGCCTTGAAAGAGGAAGATTTTGATCGAAGGTTAGACTATTGCCATTGGATGTTAGGCATGATACGCGAAAATAGAGAATTTTTATTTGAAATTCTTTGGACCGATCAAGCCACCTTCAGTAGTGACGGGAGAGTCAATCTGCACAATATTCGTTATTGGTCTGCAGAAAATCCCCATTGGTTACGTGAAATTCAGCGCCAAGGACGTTGGAGTTTAAATGTATGGTGTGGCATACTGGGAGGCAGAATTATTGGGCCATATTTTTTCAAGCAACCCCTAAATGACAGTGTATTTCTTGACTTTTTGGCCAATCAATTACCGTTGTTGTTGGAAGATGTGCCTCTGGAAATAAGGCAAAAATTGTTTTTGCAGTTGGATGGTTGCCCAGCACATTTTGCTATTAATGTGCGAGAGCATATTAATGCAGTATTTCAACAGCGGTGGATTGGAAGAGGAAGTCTGTTTCCATGGCCTCCGCGATCGCCAGACTTAACTTGCCTCGATTTTTATTTATAGGGGCGCTTAAAGGACATCGTGTTTCGGACTCAACCTACTACTAGAAAAGATATGAAAAACCGGATTCGTAACGCAATATGTAACATACCGAGAGCCGAAATTGAAGCTGCAGTTTTGTCTAATCATGAGAGGCTTCAGCAATGCATAGAGCGTGATGGTCAGCATTTCGAGCATTTACGGGGGCATTAAAAACCTTCCTCCTTTAAATCGGTCCTTTTTAGGGCCACAACTTAACATAATAGAAACAATTCCAGAAAAATATAGTTTAAAAAAAATAAAAATTTAAGGGATTTTCGTATAAAGTTTTCTTTGGTCGATATTTTAGGTTAGGAACAAGATATCGAGATGTGGTTTGCACGAGCTTGTTTAGGCATCATTTAGCTACTTGTTCATGAAAAAAAGCCATACCAATGCATTTAATTTTTTTGCGAAAATTAACCGTTTCTGTCGGAATGTCGAACAAAGCCCTCTAGCGACAACATGTGAAACTAACAAAACTTCAAATATTATAACATTTGTAGCCCAAGAACAGCTCATTTCAACGCGCCCAAGTTTGTTAAAATCGGCTTAGCCGTTTCAAAGATACAGGGGGTTATTTAAGGAAACCTTTGAATACCCCCCACCATTTTATTTTTAGACATACGTCAAAAAGTGCCAAACAAAAAAAGTTCAGATTATCCTCGACTTTAAAGATCAGTTATTTTTTTATTAGTTTAATATAGCAGAATTCACAGAAACATCACTTTTTTATATTCAAGATTGCAGTTACCCCCTCTAGCGGCCATTTCAGAAACTTGAAAATATTTTCCAGGTTTTTGTATTGGCCGTTTTAGTAATAACTTTTTTTTGCGCAAGCCTCTACGAGGGATAGTTTCCCAGATACAGTACCTCGCATTCTTAGTTGGCCACCCTGTACACATATACATTTTATTGCTCTTTACTTGAACGTAGTGGTCAGAGTGCAAGTTAACAATCATTTCTTAATTTTATTACAGTTTTTATCTGGCCTTTTTTGATTTAATCAAAACATCTTGCACTAAAAAACTGTTACAACTGAGTGTGTAATAGAAATAAACTTGATGGATTTATCAGAATTTCTATAATTTGAAAGAAAACAAAATAGTTTCTCCCTAAATTAAATAGTGAAGTTTCTACTTACTAGCAATATTTGTTACCATAGAGAAAAACTAAACCCTGTGATTGTTACTGAGTTGCGTTCCTTTGTCGTCGTTTATGATGGTGGTGTAAGAATTATTGGAGTTTTGCAATTAGGATATCAGAAGAGTCAACTGCACCTTTAACGATATACAACTATATCTACTACTCTATGAATTGCATAGTCTACTTACTACCTTACCTTTATGCGACTCTAACATATGAGTGGTTCAATTTTAAGCAAAGTGTCGTAAGTGCAGGAACTTGTACGGTTTTCTAGTTTACACTTACTTTTTCGTCTTTATAAATAAATTCCTTCAACTTTGACAAAACTGTTTCAACATCTCTAACAATTTTAATAGATAGTATTATTACTACTGACGAAGATAACTGTAAGTGTTATCGAAACATTTAGAATTTAGATTGTATAATTTAACAAACACCATTAAAAATGCCAAGATAGATTATTTTATTATGTGTAACAATGGTGAAAGTTTCATTTTTACATTTTCATAAGTTCCTTCTGGATTTATTATTGATTTAAAAATTATATGGATTATTTCGCTTGTTTTATATTAACTAATGATAGGTCATACATTTTTAAATGCAGATCAATCCGAATAAAATATCAGCTACTATTTATTGCACTTGAGTTCCTGTTTTTTGTATTCAGTTAATAAAATGCTTTCTAATTTTTATTCTGAAGTTATAGTATATTGAGTATCAAGAACAGTAGGAGACGTTTACCGGTCGATGGCCATGTTTGGAGGCTGAGCGATAGCGAAGCCTCCAATTTGGCCGAAGACCGGTACAACCCTTAATGTTCATGATGCTCATACTGTTTTTTGCACGATTGTATTAAATTTACCACAATTGAAATTATTTAATTTCTACTAAATAATACTAAAGTCATAAGTGACGTTTTAAATATAAATGTACAGTAAGGTCCGAAAGTCCTGTCACCTCCCCCTTTGTTGTGTTATGATGCATACTTATATGTAATTTATCTTTTCAGGAGATGGACACAAGTACGTATAGTGTGGAAGAACGTGTTTTGGCAAGTGCATGGGCTCATGAACGTGCACACTCCGGGAAAACCATGAGAGATGTGCAAGGGGATTTTGCGGCACGATTCAATAAAGAAGCGCCACCCAAGAGAACGATACTGCGATGGCAACAGAAACTGTTCACAACTGGATTCGTTCTGGATGGAAAGAGGATAGGTCGACCATCAACACGACAAGAAACTTGTGCAGCAGTGTCGGATTCTGTGACCAGATCTCCCAAGAAATCATTGCGAAAAAGATCTTCTGAACTTGGAATTCCAAAAACGACTATGCTGACACACATGACAAAAGATCTGGAATTAAAATGTTTTAAGCCAACATTCGTAAACGAGTTGAGTGATGAGGACATTCGGCGAAGACATGAAGCTTGCTCAAGATTACTAGATGTGTTTGTGACACTCCCGCAGCGAGGCAAAGTTTTCTTCTCAGACGAATGTGCAATTTACCGATCTTCTCGGAATAGGAGTATTTTCTTCTGGAGCAAAGAAAATCCATATTATTATGAAGAGTTAGAGAATAATCCACCACATGTTATGATCTGGACAGCAATGTCCAGTAGGCATCTGATAGGGCCGTATTTTTTTGATGGTACTGTCAATCAACATTCTTACTTGGAAATGTTGCAGGAATGGTTCATTCCACACCTTCAAAGACTGAACATTCTTGATGACAGTTGGCTTCAACAAGATGGAGCTCCTGCTCACTACGCTCTCCGTGTCCAAGAATTCTTGGATGAAGTGCTACCCCAGAGGTGGATAGGGAGAGGATCGCAGCATCTGCCAACGCCGATCGAGTGGCCTCCCAGGAGTCTAGATCTGACATCATACGACAATTCTCTGTAGGGAATAATTAAGCAGAAGGTCTTGAAACAACGATATCAGTCTGTTGAAGAATTGAAGGAAGCTGTTAGGGAAGCATTCAGGGATATCACCCTGCCTATTCTTCGGAAAATCTCACACAGGACCTGGCGCCGTATCATTTTGTGCCGTTACAATGACGGTGTCCATACTGATATTCTGGACCACTAAACAACCTAAAACTGCAACTATCAACATATGCTGTGGCATATGTTGTGTAATTACAGCCGATAATTTAATTCATGTATAAAAAATCCCATAAGCCGCTATGAATTTTACCATGTTATTTACTCCCGTCAATTGGGTTTTTGAAAAAAAATTTTTTTTGTAATAAATGGAAAGACCATGTATACGTTTTATAATAAAACTATTTTTAGTCTTTTTTTCGCTCTAATTCAAAAGTTATATTACCTTAAAAATGCATTTTTGAACCCAGCACCGGAAACAAACCGAAAGTTCCCGAACAAACCAGAGCGCGTGTGACGTCACAATGCTTATTTTTACTCATCGTAGCATACAGCTTGTAGCATACAGCTTGTAGCGTACCCCAGGTACCCCATCTTGAAAAGCGTAATTTGAACTCATTTGCAATAATGCAAATTCAAGAACAAAGCAATCGCCAAGTGATTTATCTTGACTTGGCTGACAATAATGCCACTATTACTCAAATTAATTGCCTGCCCTACTTTGACCTTCCGGGCAATAATTAAAACATTAGAATTTATTTACAAGTCTGATATTTAATTACTCGCAGACCTCAAATCTGATCAAACGAAGTGGCCGTCTAGTGTTAGGTACGTTGTGCTATCTAAATTAGATAGGCTGGATGAGGTAAGTGTTGCATCATGAGAGGCAGGTAAAAAAATGAAACCACTCAAATTAAAATCACCGAGCGTTGCGCAGCGGTGGTTCAGCCCGTTAATCTACTATTGTGGGAAAGAACCACCAATAAAAGTGAAAGGGTTAAACATATAACAAAACGCCATTAAATCAGGTTAGAGTTCGTACAAAATTATAACATTAAGACAAAATGAATAAAAAGCAGTTCAATTACACAGAAACATAATAATAAGAAACACGTATAGTCACACGCACAATTGGGTCATAAATAATCAAAATAAAAATCATAATAGAAATCTTAACACCAAACATGTCGCCCTTTAAAAACCAATCATGCCGGTCTTTAAGTAAATAAGCACATAAAACAATAAAATAAATTACGGAACATACAAAATACAACAACAGTAGAATTGCACAGGTGATAAGGTAAAGTCGAGAACAAAAGAAAATAGACAAGGAATTTTCACGTAACCAATTGTTTAGTAAGCACTAAAGCACAGAATACTTAAATCAAATTACAATAAAGCAGATACAAAGAGAAATCAGCTTGCATGCAAATAATTCTACTTAAGCAAACTGACCAAATAAAACAATAGCCATAAAAATTCGAGGTATTTAATGGTCTGGCTTAGGAGTGTGTACCTATTGGCAATTGCCTCTTACAATTAGTAACCAGCGGTATCCTATACCCATTCACCAGCCACCTCTACACAATTATAAATATAACCAACAACCAACAATACTAATTCGCACAAATACCAGAGTGAGAGAGCCCTGTACTGTCTATTTATTTTAGCAGATTTCAGCTTAATGGGTCCGCGTACGAATAAAATACCTTTGCAAGACAATGATTGTTATTTAACATGTTATCTAGGCTAGTAAAAATGATTTACTGCGAGCTTTCAGTTATATAAAAATACATACTTACACTAGAATAAATATTCCCTTAATTGATCACAGACACAAATCGTTAACCTACGCGGTTTAACTTCAAAAAGGGTGACTGTTATTTATAGATTAATATTTGAAACACACATTACAACTAACACTCGAAAGAAAAGACAAATTAGTGTTGGCTAATTCAAGAGAAAATGTACACGCACGAAATATTTTTAAAGACAAACTGTTTACAATGAAGGTATTTAATTAACCCAAACATCGATCTGGCTCGATTGCCACTCTAACTGTAACTGCCCCCCTTCGATTTCAAAATTAACTATATCTACTCCCGGAAAACCACCCCCGTTTTTCAAAAGTAAAAAAAAACAAGAAACATTAATTTCCGTTGGCACAGTTTCATATGAATTATTGCACGACAACTTAATTTTAAAAATATGCATTCGTTCCTAACAAACCTTACATTTCTCTCTCGAGTTTCCAAGTAACAAAGATATCTTTTGATCGCGGTGTGTACCGCCACAATTAATCATTAGATCAATGACATTTTTACATCAAGAGCGCGTATGAGAAATTCCAA
The DNA here is from genome assembly GCA_036346205.1 of Vesta saturnalis. Taxonomy (NCBI): domain Eukaryota; kingdom Metazoa; phylum Arthropoda; class Insecta; order Coleoptera; family Lampyridae; genus Vesta; species Vesta saturnalis. The sequence goes on from JARFJB010000682.1 coordinate 3,137,806, forward strand.
TGATTCGTTACACCCCTTCAGTAAAGGATTTTTAAGCGTGCAGCTGCCACTCACCACCCAACATATGTTTTACAACCCTAGACAAATACAAACAATCCCAAATTCCTTACATAAAATTTCTAAATAAAATATTTTGAAAACATTAGCAAATTACGACGTATTATCAAGATATTAAAAATTCACTAATTATCTTTTCTCTCATGGTAACAATGGCGATTTGACAAACGTTTATTACAATAATAAAATTTTCGCGTTCCGCTACCTTCAAGCTGATACAGTGTTTTGACTTTTAATCGATTAAATCTTGTTATTATCGTCAATATATTAATAAATATATCAAAAATGTCAAAGCTTAAAAGTTATCGTGCTTCCTTCGTCCCATTATGTACGAATACTACAAAAACAACTCCCCAAAAAATGTTTTTAAATGTTAAACGTCGAAATAAATGGTTTCAAGCAGTGCGACGACCTAATTTTTGTTGTTGTGAAGATCATTTTGATGTAAGTATTTTATAATAACATAGTAATTAATAATTATTTATGTAAATGTATAAATTGAATAAATAGAATTCGATAATAAAATTTTTTAAGTATACTACAGAATCATAACTTTTAAAAATAAAAAAAAAATTCTATGAATAATTTAAAACGATTAAATAATAAATTTTTACACGGTTATTGAATGGTTTCGGTTTAATTTAGTATTTTATATTTTAATTACGCGCTAGGTTATGTACTATACAAAATTGAAATTTTAAAAGTGTATATAATTGTGGTTCTTCCGTTCTTATAATGCCATTTAAACAATTCTCATGATTTGATGTTTTTTTAGCTGAAAGAAGACATGGAGAATTATATTAAAATAGAAACTATAAAAAAAACTCTCAAATACGGAAAACGACCCGATCTTTATCAAATTTTTCACACGGTTACCGTTTCGACGGGAACGCTCGCATTCGGCCATCGTGTCCTCCCCTTTCGAAATTGCCACAACCGCGTTTGCGAGGGATCGAAATAAAAATTCGCTGACGGCCCTACGTGAGGATCGAGAGTTCGTGAGCGACGGGGAAGGAGTGCTGAGGCATTAGGACGTCGTGACGTATAGTCGAAACTACCGTCGTACCACCACGAGGGAGGTGGCGGCGGGAGTTGTAGAGGTGTGGTCGGAGGCTTTCTCGTAGATTTTCTCGAAAACGGGATCTTAGAACCGTCGAGAACTATATTACCGTAATATCACCATGGCCGGCTGTCGCTTCGTTTCGGGATAGAAGGGGTGAAGGTAGTTTTTCGGCAATTTCGATTGGCCGGGCCGAATGAAAAGTTCGAGGGTTCGTGTTTTTTTGCGTTCGCCGTGCATTTCGAGTGTGCATCGAACGTGAACGGCAAAAGTTCGGCAAAAATCACGCGATGGGTGAGAAACGGTGAAAGTGTCCGACGTATACGTGTGCTTTGGAAACGTGATCGTACAAGACGTACCGTTTCAGGGTTTGGATTTTTATATAATGGACGTTCCGATTTTTCAAAATTCACATAAATGGCCATAACTTTTGTACTTTTAAAGGCAGCGTTGCTATTTCACAACTTAGCGACGTGTCCTAATGAGGCCCATCGACTGTCGCTTATTCCACTTTCGTATTATTTGTAATTTTTGAGTTATAGGGTAAAATATGAAATCGAGAAATTGCAACTTTGGCAATTTTTTTAACCACTTATCGTGATTTTTTTCTTTTTCTTTACAGTGACGAATTCTACCACAGAATATATTTTTCTTTTCGAAATAACGCTTAGAACATCTTTTTTAAAATTTTCAAGATTCAACCCCGCTTTTTACGAAATTTAGAACCGTCAGAAATATTTTGGAACTATATATCGATTTACTATAATTTTGACTTCGAAAATGAGACTCCGTGGTCAAAAGTTGAAAATTCCGACTTCGAAACCGAATTATTATGTTTTTCGAACTAATAAGAGTTCGAATTTCGAAAAAACAAAAGAAACGAGAAATGTTGTGGTTGTCAAGACGAGTACGACGTATTTTTCCTTTTTTTTAATCTGAGGGATATTAACCGCGATAACACAACCGACGTCTGGCGGTATATATATATATATATATATATATATATATATATATATATATATATATATATATATATATATATATACAGTGGTATGAAAAAGTCATGCATCACCCACGTCTACAATGGTTTTTGGACTCGAACAGAAATTTTTCGAATTCTTTCGTTAACTACCTTGAATTATCTGATTGTACTTCATATATCATTAGTGTTATTGCGTCATTATAATTAATCAAATCGGTTAATTAAGCAGATTTTAAAGAATTCCAAAAATAGCATAATTATTAGGTCGTAAAGGGAGTCGTTAAAATCTATTTAAAGTAAATTTGAAGAAAATAATTCCATTAAATTGTTAGTATATATGGGCTGAAAATACTTTAAGCCATTATTCACTTTTTGCATTTCGTGTAGAAAGTTAAAATGTATTCTAAACCGAAGCAAACGAAATTATCAGACCAAACGCGGTTTGAAATTATTTTTCATCATAACCAAGGTGCTTCTAGTCGCGAAATCGCGTCATTAGTAAAATGTAACCAATCTACAGTAGTTTGGATCATTAAAAAGTATACTGAGTTTGGAAAAATCGACGACAAACCGCGTAGTGGGCGACCAAAGAAAACCTCCGTTCGAGATTATGCTGTCTTAAGACGAACAAGCCTTGCAGATAGACGTCTCAATTCCACCCAGTTAACAAAAATATAGAGTGAAGCTACAGGTATAAGTATGTGCACTTCCACTGTGAGGAGAAAACTGATTAGTTTTGGATTAAGAGGGTGTAAAGCACGTAAGAAACCATTACTTTCCGAGAAGCAAGGGCTGAACCGTTTGAAATGGGCAAAGGAACATCTAAAGCAATCTCCAGACCTGAATCCCATCGAAAACTTGTGGAACAGGATATCTCACATCATATCGAGAAAAAAACCAACGGCAAAGGTCGCCCTCATCGAATCTCTAATTGACGCTTGGAATCACTGTATCACTAGGGAGGAACTGGAAAAACTGGTGAATTCCATGCCTAAAAGATGTCAACTAGTCATCAAAAACAAGGGTTGGCCGATTAAATACTAAAATTAGATCATATTTGGCATAATGCAGTATACGTTTCTTGTAATTTTTTGATATTTTGAATAAAGCCCTTTTTTACTAAGTTACTTCAATGTTTTTTTTATTTTATCATTGTGATTAAGTCCTTAGTTAAGATAGAGCTGATATGGAGAATATAGTTGAAGTGCATTCGCGTGAAGTGCTTTAAAGTTCATTTTTCATTAATTTTAAGAGGTGGTGCAGGACTTTTTCACACCACTGTATATATATATATATATATATATATATATATATATATATATATATATATATATATATATATACAGTATGTCCCGGATTGACTTTAAAAGAGGAAAATACTCTTATTTTGATTTCTCAGAAAATTTCATTCTTGCTGATTTGCCCTGCTTGTTTTCAAACCCCCGAAACACAAATTACTTGCTATTTAACTCAAACGGTTCTCGAGATATCATTTTTCTTGAAAAATTCGAGCTTTTCGTAATTTTTTGAAGTAAATTGATTTGTTTCAAAGGAAAAATCAAATTGGTCTCACAAGTTTTAATTAATACATTTAACAATTGATGGTAAAATGAAATGAAATTCTAAAAAACTGAACTATAAATTTTCTATTCCTTTCTCCGCACAGATTTCAATGCGAGCTCTGAATTCATTGAAACTGCGCCTTATTTCTTCGATTGAAAGGGACTGGACAGCATTCCGTATCCTATTTTTCAATTGCTCTTCATCATTGTCTAATGGCTCACTGTACACAATTTGTTTTAAACGACCCCACAGATAAAAGTCCATTATTGTGAGATCAGGACTTCTCGGCGGCCATAAAATGAGACCATCTCTTCCTACCCAGTTATCATGGAACTCTGTATTGAGCCACTGGCGAACAGTACCGGCATAATGAGCAGGGCACCCATCGTGCTGGAAGAACATTTCAATTTGGAAGTTCAATGGCAATTCATCCAGTTTATCAGTTAAAAAATTTTGCAACATTTCCAAATATGAATAACGGTTTAAATTTTGATCAAAAAAATGTGGGCCAATAATTCCATGGTACGAAACTGCACACCGCACATTAACTTTTTTCAAACATTGTCTGCGACTAGCAATTCGGAAGTTTGGATTCGTCCTATAACGGCAATGTTGGGAGGAAACGACTCCGTTAGTTGAAAAGGTCGATTCATCGGAGAACATTATTTGTTTATGAAAATTTGAATCTTCCAAAACTTTATTGCCCATTTCCAAACAAAAATCCAGACGTTTGGCTTCGTCACCGTTCTCTAAAGTTTGCCTAAATTGCGGCTTAAATGGTAAAATTTTGTTCTCCTTAAAGATTCTTTGTAAATTAGATTTACCTATCCCAATTCGTAGTGCCCTCCTTCTTAAAGACAACCTTGGAACTTCTGTTGCGGAATGAATGACGAAAACAGTAGCAGCATCTTCTTCATCGAACGACTTCTTTGGCTTCTTTAGGTTTAAAACCGAGCCTGTTTGAAGGAATTTAGTTACCAAGTTTTTTGCTCCGGCATTCGAAATGGCAACCTCCGGGTATTTTTGGTTGAATTTTCTGATAACAACTCGGTAGCTCTCTTCCCCAGTTCCGTAACATTGAATTAGATCAATTCTTTGTTGTAAAGTCAACATTATAGCATACAATTCAAATTAGCATGAATTAATTTGCGGTTCAACAGAATTATCACATTTGACAATTTCTGTCAGTGGTGTTTTCCAATGAAACCCGCCTACTAAAGTTACTTCTAAAAATTAGGAAAAACATTCTAAGTCCAATTTTTCAAGAAAAATGATATCTCGAGAACCGTACGAGTACAATAGAAAGTAATTTGTGTTTCGGGGGTTTGAAAACAAGCAGGGCAAATCATCAAGAATGAAATTTTCTAAGAAATCAAAAATAAGAGAATTTTCCCTCTTTTAAAGTCGATCCGGGGACATACTGTATATGGGTAGCGCTAATTAATTAAATAGAAACTATAAAATAAACTCTCAAATTCGGAAAATGACCCGATCTTTATCAAATTTTTCACACGGTCCGAGTTCGACGAGATAAGAAACGTGCCCGGGTACGGTTTCGACTGGAACGATCGCATTCGGCCGTCGCGTCTCCCTTCGAGATTGCCTCGATCGCGTTTGCGAGGGATCGAAATAAAAATTCGCCGACGGCCCGACGTGTGGGTCGAGAGTTTGCGAGCGATGGCGAAGGAGTGGGGAGGGATTAGGGCGTCGTGACGTATAGTCGAAACTACCGTCGTACCACCACGAGGGACTGGAACACACACATATGAGGGTGGATTTTTTTCCACGCACATCGATTCTGAGGAAAGTCGACTTCGCACACCTCTTAATAACTTCGTTATTTGCCGATTAATTTTTTCGAAACTGCACCAATGTAGATCGACATCAAGCGCTAAAACGGGATTTTCAACTTTGTTGTATCCCCTCCACTTTTCGAGATATATAACCATCTTCCTTATCTCGCACATCCGAGCTCTGAAATTTGAAATGTGAGTTCTTTAGGACATCTAGATGAGATGAATCGACTTTCAAAACAACATGGAATGGGTCAAGTCAAACTCAGGTTAAACTTTTATGAGCCCACAAACGTATACTATATTTTGAATTAAGGTTAATGTTTCAAATTACAAGTAATACGAATGTTTACTAGAGCCTTTGATTTTTGTCAAATATTTCCTAAACAGCTGTATATTTCCAAGAAATAAAAATACCAATAAATAGACCTTAAACGTATAGATTGATTATGTTTGATGCTATTTTTTGATACGACGCGTAATTTAAATTTCTAAGGTAGAATTTAAGCGTTAGTTCAAATTTTGTCAATGTCTGAATGTTGATTAATTTTATAAGAAAATGTCATTTTTAAATTTTTGTCAAATATTTATAAACAGCTGTATATTTAAGAAATAATTAAATTACAATATAATAGATCCTTCAAACGTATAGATTGATTATGTATTAATAGATAATTTTTGTTAATTATGATTGACAATTTAAACTGTATTATCGATGTTTATATTAAGCGTTAGTTCAGAACTTTTGCATCTAGGTTGTCTAATGTTGATTAATTTTAATTAACTGAATAATAATTTTTAACATTAATAACTTATAAAAGAAGTTGAATAATTATCCTAAAAAAAATTTTATTAAAATTACTTAAGTTCTTTTAATTTCCATGTTGTACATTGGAAGGTCGTGTGTTGTTCCACATCAAATATTTGTAAAAGCGGAGGGCTTTGGAAGTTAGTATCTAGATATTGATTAACCTCTATCTGACTGAAGATTTAAACGTCTCTCTTACATTGTCACGTGGTCGTGATTTTATCGAGTATTTGTCGTTAGTTTCGAAACTATAAGTTATTCATTAATACCGGACATCTGAAATGTAGTATCAGTTCATGAAATTGAACTTGATAGCGTATGAATGTTTGTAAGCTTTTAGATTGTGACGTTTTGTTCCTTTTACGTATTTGGAAAGTATTCGAAATTTTTACAAATGGTGATCCCTATTTTGAAAACGAAATATAATGTTTGGTTTGTTTATCAAGTTTAGATTGGAGTTTTAAATTGAAATTTGGTTTACATATTGACATCGATAGATAGTGGAATTCTCTCTTTACTAGGTTAGTGTGAATTAATTAGTTCCGTTGTAAACAATAGTTGTTCGTATTTTTGTAAATTTTGTCAATCATAATAAGGGTTGTCGTTAAAATTGCATCGTTAGAAAATTAGATGACGTGTTAAAATTGTTATTTTGTATTCAAATATAGTGTAGAAAAGCATATATGGCAGTTTTTTTAAAACGTTTTGGGCGACCCACTGGCGGAAGTTTCTCAATAACAATTTTGATCATAACAAAGAGTTTAGCTTTTAGATACGAGGCCTTAAGGCCTAGCGTCGCAATGAAATCATTAACGCGAGGGATATCAGTAACCTTCAACGCAAATCGTTTGTTATATTGTGCATTTTTTCGATGCAATTTTTCAGTTCGGCTCCCGAATTCAATTCGTTTTGGGCGCAATTTAAAATTTAAGTAATACGTTTGTATGATTGGTTAATTAAGATGTAAGGGGATAAGAATTCAATGTGGCGGAAAGTAAGATATTCCCGTGGAGCTTTCGTACTTCAAAGGCAGAGGTGAGAGCACTTACGCTACCGCCGCCGGTGATGATAATGTAATATTACAATGTTGTTATATTTTCATTATTTAATTTCTTTTAATTTGCACTTTATAGATTGGGAGGTAGTGTGTTGCTCCACGCCAGATATTTTAACAATTTTGGAAAAAATCAGGACGGAGAATAGAACTGTCAAAATTTAATTAATTTAATTAATTAACACTAATAATTTTTTTGAATCAAGACAAAATAGTAGTTAAATAACGCTTTATTTGGGAAAAATTGTGTGAATTATTTCTTTATTTATTCGCAAGATTTACACAGAAACTCTGTCGCTCGTCAGGCGTAATGTCAAAGTGACAAAATTGACCAGGTGTAACGTGCCAATTTCTTGTCTGACGTATTTAGAACTTTGTATTATTATTAATAAGTATATTTACATTACCTTAGTATTATTAAGCATTTCTTTTTTCGTTTAATAATTAAATTTTTATATCGTAATATTTTCTCCAGTCTACATAATTACGGACGTCTCTGTATATATTTTAGACATTCAGTTTTAGTTCTATGCGCAGTGTAAGCTGAGCATACTCGAGGCATTTCGTATATCATGCCGTGAAGTTCAGACGTTATCTTTTAAGTTTTGCTTCCTTTTATAAGGTATGTAAAGGCGTTTAATTACATTTTCTATTTATTATATTTAATAGAATTAGACTAGAATTAGAGTCAGAAACTAGAATAAGAATACAGTTTATCTTCAAGAAAAAGCTTTTATTTTGGTAAATTTACGTATCATTGTATGGCTTGGGTATGACGTCACGTACAGTTACTTTGTTAAAATGGCTGATTAATGCAATGTCATCTTTATGAACATAAATGGAGATACCTTTGTTTTGCATCAATCACATATGCTGTTAGACATATTCTGCGTTCGTCGTTATAAACAGCTTTGTCGTTCGAATGCTTTCGTTATACGTTTATGTTTCGTTTATTTGTCGTTAACTACAAATGGAAATTACCTTTACATTATCGTATATAGTATATTATATTGAATTGGAAATGAAAATTCTCAAGCTACAGTTCGTTTAAGACGAGATTAAAATATTTGTTTTGTACAAGTAAGTACTTATCCTTTAGTGCAGTTAATTAAATAACAAATCAGTTAGTGTTATTTTGATAGGTTAAGAAAAGGAACAGTTAGTCCTGCTCCTGAAATAAAAACATTTGAGTTCATAACCTATCACAACTGTAATTTGTTGACATTGGTCAATATACGTTTCATGATTGAATACCTACATGTTGAATAAATTACATTTTGAATTCTAAGTATACGTTTATCTACTGTGTTTAATTTAGTACTTTAAGATTGTAATGCAGTACAAGAAGTATGGTTTAGTTATTTTATTCTGATATTAATCAGACATTTTGCTTTATTAAATATACATATAACTACAGATGTTTAGTGCTTATTCAGATTACCTATTATGTTCTGAGATACAACCTTTCTCAATTTTTGTTGTAATTTTATTAATTAAACCTAGAAATTGAGTGGTGCCCAAATAAAACAAATGCTAATACTGATTATATCTATGAAAATATCTCTGCTTTCTCACACCTGATGAACGAGTTCTCATATTCAGTAAGTTTTATAAGTTTGTACCTCACTGAGCTAGACCGTGGTGCGATTTACCTTTATAATGTAACAACACCTTTTAATTTATTTGTTATACAGGTGACTAGAGAATTAAACTTAAATCACTGTTGTAGACTGTATAACTTTCAGTCAGACACTCAGGTACTGGACAATTCATAGTCATTATCCCTGTTCAAGTTAGTATTTTAGAATTTCAATAGCTTCTCCAATATTCCTTGTATCGTTAACCAGAATTCTTGTGTTTTAAAATTTTATATTGTGCAGAGTGTGTAAGGCATGTTGAGCAATTCCTGATTTAGTCGGATGAGGTAAGCGTGTCTGTCGTGTTCTGTTAACATGGTGTTAATACTTGTTCCTGTTTAACCAATGTAGACTTTACCAAAGGGTATGGAAGAGCATAAGAGTTCGATTTTAATACTGCTTTTGTAGTTACTTTTATATTATGCTTTTGTAATATTTTATATTGTGCAGAGTGTGTAAGGCATGTTGAGCAATTCCTGATTTAGTTGGATGAGGTAAGCGTGTCTTTCGTGTTCTGTTAACATGGTGTTAATACTTCTTCCTGTTTAACCACTGTAGACTTTACCATAAGGGTATGGAAGAGCATAAGAGTTCGATTTTAATGCTGCTTTTGTAAGTTACTTTTATATTATGCTTTTGTAATATTTTACCAACTTTATTCATTGTGTTTGCAAGGAAAAGTAAAATGGCAAGCTTATTTGAAGTTCTAGACTTATCATCCGTAGACGTCGTTTGTCTCGGTTGAAATGACTTTAATTTGTTGTTTGCTGAAGCCATTATTTATAAAGACCTAGTTTAATTCACCAAACCCTTTGGCACGGTTGTACAAATTTCGTATCGTACTAAACTTTTGTGCTGGATGATTGTGTGATGAAGCATTAATATAACGATCTTTATGAGTTGGCTTACGCTATACGGAATGTGTCAGGCTTTCATCTAGTTTTCTTTCAATTAGAACATCAAGGAATGGAAAACAACCATCTTTTTATTTTTCTTTTGTAAATTTACTCTTTGTGTGTTGATTCTTTGAATGGTTTAGGAACACCATTCATTCTTCTTCCCCAAAAGGCCTGATAGCAAAAATATCATCAACATATGTAAGCCACCATTTTGGTTTCTTAGGTGCATTATTTAGAGCATGTTCTTCGAAATGTTCCATAAAATAATTTGCAATCGATGGTAAAATTGGAGATCCCATACCCACTCCAACTGTTGACAATACTCGCGATTAAATAAGAAGAATGAGGTAGTTAGACGATGGTTAAATAATTTGATCTCGTTGAGGTTGAAATATCATTCTAATAGCTGTAAGGCGTCACTTTGTGAACGAGGAATCCACGTCAAAACTAAAATTTACCATTCAATTCAATGAAATGATTATAAGTTTTCTTATGAACGAATAAGTTCAAAAGTAAATATGTAATTAAAAATTAATTATTAAATTTATTAATTACAAAAATAAAAAGTTTACATCGAGTATGATTTGAACCTAGCAAAGTACATGCCATAGGTTCAAATCCTACTCGAGGTAAACTTTTTATTTATGTATTTAACAAAATTAATAATAATTTTTAATTCAATAAAATGTTCTGAATTCTTTATAAAGCTATTGCTCGAACCAATGAAGATCTCAGAGTATTTAAGTTTTAGACAATGCGTAATTTGTTGAATAAATGAGGTAGGGAAAACAGTAGGAAGGTTGAAAAACGGCAAGGAGCAGGCGTAGATGAAATCACTGGTGAAATGCTCAAGTATAGTGGTGCAAAGCTTATACGAAGATTGTGTGAATTATTCAATGTATGCCTTATGTGTGGAAAAGTGCCGAGGGATTGGGAGAGCGCGATCATTGTACCACTGTATAGAGGTAAGGGGAACAAGAGTGATTGTAAGAACTACAGGGGAATAAGCTTGCTCAGCGTGCCTAGTAAAGTATTTGGAAGAATACTGATTGATAGAGTACGAGAAACTACACAAACTAAGATTTGGGATGTGCAAGGTGGCTTCATGGTAGGGAGAGGATGTGTCGATCAGATGGTTGCTCTCCAGCAGGTGATCGAAAAGTGTTTAAAGGTAAAAAGGAAGTTGTACTGTGCGTTTGTAGATCTGGAGAAAGCATGTGACACAGTGAATAGGGAGGAGCTATGGGAAATATTAAATGAATATGGCGTAAATAAAGGTCTAATAAACGGAATAAGGGCAGCATACAACGGTAGTCGGGCATGTGTTAGGGTGAGCAGAGGTGTGAGTGAATACTTTAATATTGAGCTAGGAGTGCGACAAGGTTGTGTGATGTCACCGTGCTTGTTCAATGTATACATGGATAAATGTCTTAGACAAGCATGTAACGATACAAATGGTGCAATGGTTGGTGACGTAAATGTACTTCTGGTGTATGCAGATGACACAGTCTTATTAAGTGACAGTGCGGATGAGCTGCAAACCGCCCTGAGGAAGTTTGATACAGACAGTGAGAGCATGGACCTAAAGGTAAACGTGAACAAAACTAAGATTGTGGTGTTCAATCGGGAAGGCGGAAAGGAGAGTATAGTATTTACTTTGCAAGATGAAATTGTGAGCAAGTGGACGAGCTGGTATATCTCGGTAGAATGTTTACTTCAGATGGTACAATTAAGAGCGAGATTGGACGAAGGGTTAATGCTGGAAGGAAAGTGATTGGAAGTATGTGGACGATAATGAGAAATGAAAGCATGAGTTTAGCTGCGAAACGAGCAATCTATAATGGCGTATTCGTCCCGTCAGTACTGTATGGAAGTGAGACATGGGTATGTGAAAAAAGCACGAAAGAAAAATAAATGCCGTGGGTATGAGATTCCTGAGAAGCGTATGTGGTAAAACGAGAAGGGACAAGACAAAAAATGAATGCATAATGACGGAGTGTGGTGAGGAAAAGACGATGATGGATAGATCTAAAAGTTGTACATTACGTTGGTTTGGTCACATTGAGAGAATGAACAACGCAATAATAACGAAACAAATATATGTGGGTGAGGTTAGGGGAAAGGCCGGGCCTGGTAGGCCGCGTAAAACTTGGCTGAATGTAGTAGAATCTATGATAAAGGAAAGAAAGATAAGGAGCTTTAAAAATAAAAGAGCATGTCAGAGACTATGTATGAATCTTGCGGAAGATAGGGAGGTATGCGGAGATAGGAAAGCCTGGAGAAAGATTGTGAATGAAAAATAAATAAGAGGCAGGGATTGTTTTGCCTACCCCGCAAGAGAATAGTGTGAAGGTTAAGTTAAGTTAAGTTATGGAGCTTACAATTGGTCGAATTGGATCATTTGGTTTGTGTATTTTTGGCAATCCATAAATAAAGTCTTGATATTGTAGGATCTTGTGGTATTAGTTTCTTAATTATTTCAGCTGGTAAGTTTTCTAGTTAATAATTTGAACTTATTATTAGGATTGTATGATACTTCAGTGTAAGGAGAATCGTTTAGTAAACTATTAGCTTTGTTTATGTAATCCGTTTTATCTATTAAAACAGCAGCTCGTCGTTTATCTACTGGTAAAATTATGATGTCTTTGTTGTTACCTAATTCTTGATAATGACCATAAGTGAAATTATTCTTTGGACGTTGCGCTCTACGTTACAGCATTCTTGTAGTTTCAAATCTGATTTTGACTGCTCCAGGAGGTGGAAGATGGCTAATACTCGTTTCAATATTAGAGATGATTTCTTCAATAGAAACTTCGGAACGACATTTCAACCACAACGAGATCAAATTATTTACACATTGTCTAACTTCATCATTCTTCTTATTTAATGACGAGTATATCAACAGTTAGATGAAGTGGCTATGGGATCTCCAATATCACCATGGAATGCAAAATATTCTATAAAACATTTCCTAAGAAACTAAAACTTTGGCTTAGATATGTTGATGATATTTTTTCTATCTGGCCTTTTGGGGAAGAAGGATTAATGGTGTTCCTAAACCATTTAAACAATCAACATTTGCGTATATCGAAAAGCCAACTCGTACAGATCATTATGTAATGATTCATCACACCATCATCCAGCACAAAAGTTTAGCACGATACGAACTTGTACAACCGTGCTACAAAGATTTGTCATCCAGATAAACTACAATATGAATTAAACCATTTCGAAAAGGTGTTCATAAATAATGGCTTCAAGAAACAAAAAATTAAAAAGTTATTTCAACCGAGACAAATGACGCCTAAGGATGATAAATCTCAACTTAAAATAAGCTTGCCGTTTTACCTTTTCTTGCTAGAAATATCTTAGTGAAATCACTAAAACTAAAAAGTTGTTCGAACAACGAAAATGCAATGAACTAGCTACATCTCCTTTAGGCAGTCGTAAATTTTGGTCTTTAGCTAAAGCCATTAGTAAAAACTTTGGAACATCTTCATTTCCCCCCCTGACATCTATTGACGGATAGGTAGTTGCTGATTCTGTAGACAAAGCCAATGTTTTTGTGGTTTTGTTTGCATCAAACTCGTGTCTCAATGATTCTGGAAAAGATGTGCCCCTAGTCAACTCTTCTTCATACGCTATGAAACCAATTCATTTTCGGTACAAGCTCTTGGAATCGATCATCATTAGCAAGCTTGATCTCAATAAGGCGACTGGCCCAGACGGTATCCCAGCTATTGTCTTAAAGAACTGTTCCCCCGAACTAGTACCAGTCCTATCTAAGCTCTATACGATTTCTATGTCTTCTGGAGAATTCCCTTCATCATGGAAGTTAGCAAATGTTCAACCCAAAAAAGGCGATAAGACCGATCCCTCAAACTACCGACTAATTGCCATCACTTCCATTTTGTCTAAAATCATGGAAAAAGCCATCAATCAGCAACTACTCACGTTCCTTGAAACTAACAAACTCCTTAGTGACCACCAATATGGGTATAGGGAAAGTCGTTCAACAGGTGATCTTCTTTCATATGTGACCCAAGTTTGGAACAATACAGTAGAGCAGTCCGGTGAAACAGTTGTAGTCGCTTTAGATATCTCAGAGGCATTTGACCAAGTTTGGCATAAGTGTTTACTTGCCAAACTCACCTCGTTTGGGTTAAATGATACGCTCATCAACTGGGTTTCTAGTTTCCTTGATAAAAGACGAATATGTGTCGTAGTCGATGGCTTTTTTTCAAAAGAAGTTAGCATTAACGCGGGCGTACCACAGGGATCCGTTATAGCGCCTACACTTTTTCTGCTGTACATAAATGACCTTATTTCTTCAACAACTAACCCCATCCATTGCTTTTCTGACGATAGCACTCTTCACTGTAGTTCATCTCAGTCTACTCATAGTGATAATCCAACTTCTATGTCAAATCAAGAAATTAAAGCTGAAATGGCAAATTCAATCAAGAAATACATTCAACGTATTCTCCAATGGGGAAGCAATAATCTAGTTAAATTTAATGCTAACAAAACTCAGTGTTGCCTTGTGTCCGCCAAAAAAGATCGATCATTTCCTGTTGTAAGTATGAATGGCTCAGTTCTTAAGTTTTCAGACTCTATTACTCTGTTGGGTATGACTGTATCTTCAAATCTCTCATAGGTTGACCATCTTCTGTCAGCTACCAAAACAGCTGCTCGTAAAATAGGCTTTTTGTACAGATCTAAGCAGTACTTTACCTCTCCACAACTCCTTCTGCTGTATAAGGCCCAAATTCGGCCTCATCTGGAATATAATTCTCACCTCTGGGTTAGTGCTCCCCAATACGCTCTCGATATCGAAAGAGAGCAATTAGGCTTATAAATGACCCGTCCTTAATTTCTCACATACAGTCCCTTGAGCATAGAAGCATGGTTTCAGATCTTTCTTTGTATTACCGTTACTACAACGGCTATTGTGCTGCTGAATTATATTCTTTGATACCATCTCGGGCTATCTTTGCGAGAAACACACGGTTCGCTCATTCACATCATCAGTATGTAGTACAAATCTCCACTTGTCGTACCAAACGGGCGCAATCCACATTTTTTCTACACGGCTTCTAAACTCTGGAATGATCTCCCTAGTTCATGTTTTCCTCTCACTTATGATATGAGAAAATTTAAGGTAGCTGTTCATAGGCATGCATTGGCAATTAATTATCCCTCTATCTATCCTCCTAGGTGTTCCTGAGTGCTTTAGCACGATATACCAAATTTAACCTGTTCAGGTCCACAATCATAAAAAAAAACACAAAACGAAAAAAATTATTAAAATATTACAAAAGCTTAATATAAAAGTAGCTTACAAGAGCAGCATTAAAATTCTAAATCTTCTGAATTCTGCTAAATACCGAATACCATTGCTTACATGTGGGGTTGACGAAGTATGTACCATGGTTTTGTGGTAAAGGCTACGTTGGTGAAACTGGAAGAAGTATTAAAAACCAGGTTAACAGAACACAAAAGACACTTCGTCCTACTAAATCAGCGATTGCTCAACATGACTTACACACTCTGCCAAGTTTACAGTCCACAACAGTGATTTAGTTTTAATTCTGATTTTGATGTTACTTTATCAATATTTGTCACTTTGATATTACGCCTGACGAAGGACAGAGTTTCGGTGTGAAAAAGATTGGGAATAAATAAATAATTCACAACATTTTAGTTTATATATATATATATATATATATATATATATATATATATACATATATATGTATATATATATATATATATATATATATACAGGGTAATTTTTTAATTGGCCAATTAGACGTTTCTCAACTGTTAAAAAGTAGAGAGCACGGCCATAGTTTTCGACGATCTATCTTTCTAAAATATGTTCATCAAAATGGCACTTCCGCTAATGCCGGAAGTGACCATTAACTTTACGATATATTTTTGTTACCGCCATTAGATTCCTTACTCAATTTGCTACATTTTGTGTCTAGCTTGCAAGAGTTCATTAGAAAAATGATGACTTGTGAACCGTTAATTCTACTGAAAATAAATAAAAAACTCATTAATTGCACAAGAATTGTTCTATCTGCTGGGTGGTCGCTAAATTCTTTAGCTTTATTAGAAAAGTCCCAATAATTTCGTAAACTTGAGAAACTTCAAATACGGATAACTCAATTTTTTTCAAATAAAACTCCCCTACTTTCTTATCAGCTGTCGATAGAGAATTTAATTGGCAACATTTTTTTTTCAAATGATCGATATTCCTATCATTATCCGTTTTTGAGGAAAAAGCATTTTTATGTAAAATTAGGAATATTATTCAATTTATTATAATTAGTAGGTGGCTTTGGAGCTCCGTTGCTATGGTAACAGTTGCGTGCAATTGTCTTTATTTATGCTTATTAAGTGAGCCATTTTGACACTTAAACACCGTTTTCGTTATACAAACGAGCAGGTTTTTCATTGTTTTGTTGTTTTGGCGAATGTAATCACATTATTTCAAGAACGTGTCACTTATTTAATGAAAGTTATCCAGATGTACCAGAAATGAGTCCAAAAAAGTTCAGAACACTACACAAGAATTTTATTCAGTTTGGCAAATCAACTTGTTCAAGAAATGTCGTTCCTTGGGTTCTAACAGAAGATAAAGAAATCAATATTTTGGCATATTTTGAGGTAAATCCTCGTTCATCTATTTATGCAGCTTGGGAAGATTCTGGTTTAACTTATTCGACAATACAGAACATTCTAAAAAAATATAAGAAGCATCCGTATTCCTTCATTCGCCTACAAAAACTGAGTCGAGAAAATTATCCGACAAGGATTCAATTTTGTGAAGACATGATGATTGAAATTCAACAAAACAAAAACTTTCTTAGAGATGTGATTTGGTCGGACGAAGTAAAATTTGATCAAGATGGAATAGTCAATAGGATATATCTGATATTCTCGACTGTTTAAAACCGTAGACAATCAGAGAAAATTTAAAGTTAATGTTTATTGTATGATCATGGGTGATCAGCTCCGATACGTTTTATATAGCGAAAATTTAAATGCGGCTCGATATATTCAGATTCTGGAAAACCAAGTAGAAACCTTTGTTGACGAACTGCCGTTAAATAGAGCTAGTACCAAATGGATGGGGCTCCACCCCATAATATAAGAACTGTGGATCGAAAATTAACACAACTGTATGAAGATAGATGGATCGGAAACAGAGGCCCTCGGCTACGGCCACCCCGGTCGCCTGATTTAACGCCTTTGGATTTTTATTTGTGCGGAGTTATCAAGTCCAAGGTGTATAACTGAATAGTAGGTTCTTTAGAAGAATTGGTTGAGCGAATCCATCAAGCCTTTCGCGAAATTAATCCAGCAGAGCTTGTCAAGACAGTTACCACGGGAGAGCACATCGAACATTTATTCCAATTATTTTGACTTGTAAGTGTTTCCGTTAAGATGGCGTTATCGAATATTGCCATTGTATCCAGATACGCTGTTGTAGTTATTTATTTTTCTTGTGTTAAAGCCCAAGTAACGTTATTTCTTGTATAGTTGATTTCAAACTGAATAAAATTCTTGTGTAGTGTTCTGAATTTTTGGAGTTCTTACGGATACACTTAATTTCAAAAATATTGTCAAAAAATTGACAGCCTAGGTGCTCGCTATTAAACATAAATTTTGGAGTTTTAAATATGGAAATTATAGAATATCTTAACTAAGCATAAATAAAGACAATTCAACGCAGCTGTTACCATAGCAACGGAACTCCCAAGCCACCTACTATTATAATAAATTGAATAATATTGATAATTTTACATAAAAATGCTTTTTCCTCAGAAACGGATAATGATAGGCATACCGATCATTTGAAATAAAATGTTGCAAATCAAATTCTCTCTTGACAGCTGATAAGAAAGTAGGGTGTTCCATTTCAAAAAATTGAGTTATCCGTATTTGAAGTTTCTCAAGTTTACGAATTTATTGCGACCTTTCTAATAAAGCTACAGAATTTAGCGACCACTCAACCGATAGAGAAATTCTTCCGCAATTAATGGGTTTTTTATTTATTTCAGTAAATTAATGGTTCAAAGGTTATGATTTTTCTAAATAATCCTTACAAGTAGAAATTTTTCCATAAAAGTTGTTATATCTCCGTAACCATGGCAATAAAATAAACATAAGCTAGACATAAAATGTAGTAAATTGAACAAGGAATCTAATGTAGGTAACAAAAATATATCGTTCCATTTAAAAAAATAAAGTTAATGGTCACTTCCGGAATTATCGGAAGTGCCATTGTAATGAAAATATTTTAGAAAGATAGATCGTCAGAAACTATGACCGTGTACCAAATTTCAACTCTCTAATGTTTTTAGGAGTTGAGAAGCGTCTAATGAGCCAATTAAAAAAATTACCCTGTATAGTTCTTGTTTTCTAGAAATAAATTTAGTTAGGTTGTGTGTGTAGTGTGTAAGATTTATGATGATGGTAAAATTATATGAAATTTATGATTAGGATACCAGAAGATTAAACTACTATAATATAATAGCATTCATCAAAAAATATTTATTTATATTATTATCTTTTCTACTATCTTACTTTTATGCGACCCTAATACATGAGTGTTATAATTTTAAGCAAATATGTGGTAAGTACAGGAACGTCGTCAGACAGTAAGTATAAAATTTAATTTTTACTTTTTTACCGTTTATTTGGAATTCTGGATTTGTTTACAATATTTCTTTAAAAACTACTTTGGAAATGTTATCGAAGGAGTGGTTTTCGGAGAAATATACGTATACCTATTTTATAGCGCAAGGCGTTAACCGGCATAACAGAAATGTTAGGGCAGTACCAAAAACGAAAAAAAAGTGGCTGCACAAGTTACGAACAAATTTTTTTGTAATCGTTTATATGAAATTAACATTCATTACTAATTAATTTTCATACTTTTTTGCCGTTTATTTGGAATTCTGGATTTGTTTTACAATATTTCTTTAAACAACACGGTGGAAATATTATGGAAATAGTAGTTTTTCGTAGAGAGATACCTATTTTATGATTATGGCGCAAGGCGTTAGCCGGAGGATAAAGAAATAAAGGCAGCACCAAAAACGAAAAAAACCGGCTGTGCAAGTTACGAACAATTTTTTTTTTGTAATCGTTTATATCAAATTAGAAGAAATATAATAAAACTGTGAATTTTTGCATTTTAAATTTAACGACAAACGTAAACTTAAAATGTACAATTAGTTATACATTTAATTATATACCACCTTTCTGTTTATGTAAACCAGAAATAACCTATATGAAGTTAGCGAAACAACTTTAATTAGACAAATTTTAATTAGTACCAATGTTAGTTGCTCCATAGTTGCCAATAAGTTTCCAAAGAAAAAAATTGTTGCTAGCCTCATATGAACTTTGCGAAACATTCTCAAAAGTTGCATGATTCAAGAAAAACGATGTAGCATTATCAATCGTTGCATAAATTGCTCTTAAGTTACCAATTAATAAAATAGTCGGTAATTTCAATATTGAAAAATATATAGGGTTTCGCTAAGTTCATATGAAATTAGCGAAACATATGTTCTAATTTTGCTTTAAAGTACTGGAACGATTACTCGATTACTATCAAATTAAATATTTTGTCTGGTTAGTTTTTTTATTTTTTATTTTCAAAGAAATGCACATTTTTACATCATTATTAATATTTTAGGGTGGGATTACCGGTGCACTTTCAAACTTTATATTTCTGGACAATGTGCGTGTGGAAGTAAATTAAGTTGCGGATTATTACCACCTGTTGATAATGACGACATTGTCAAATTAAATCCTTTACCACAAAGGGTAATGGAAACTTAGGAAAAAGCAGCGCCATGGAAAGGCTCGAAAGGATCTTGTTGACGATCTGCATAAGTTCTCTACAGAACAGTCGGTAATTTCAATGTTAAATAATATACAAGATGTATCGCTAACTTCATACAAAACACACCTTCAAACATTGCATAATTGAGAAAAACAATATAGCATTATCAGTCCTTGCACACACTGCTCTTAAGTTTCCAAATAAAACAGTCGGTAATTTTAATATTAAAAAATATATAGGGTCTTGCGCTAAGTTCATATGAACTTAGCAAAACGTACCTTCAAAAGTTACGTGATCCAGAAAAACCCTATAGCATTATCAATCCTTGCATAAATTGCTCTTAAGTTGCCAAATAAAACAGTCGGTAATTTCAATATTAAAAGATATACAGGGTGTTCCACTATCTTCATATGAACTTAACGAAACTCACCTTCAAAAGGTGCGTCATTCAGGAAAATGATATACCTACCATTATCAAGTATTACATAAATTGCTCTTGAATTACTAAATAAAAAAAAACAATATTGACATCTCTTGAAATTGCGTTGTATAATTATTAAAGAGGGTATGTAGAAATTGTCTCACCCTTACACGTACTACATTATTTGCCACTTTTTAATTAATTTTAATCCTTGTAAAGGTTTTCAACACCTATGCGAAATTATTGCACATAAGTTTCCAAAGAAAAAAAATTATTTCTGCATAAAGAAGATATAAGGTGTTTCGCTAACCTCATATGAACTCAACGAAACACTCTCAAAAGTTAAACGTTAAAGAATAAGGAAGTAGTAGTAGTGTACTACCTATCATTAACAGATTATTTTCCAGAGTCATATCACATTTATCGTATGTGGCTTCATGAAGAGTGAAGTGATCTTTAATTATTTCATCCAGAGGTTTCTGCAACTCTCTCTCAATTATAGACATAGTGGGTAGTGACGTCGTTCGTTGAAAACAACCACCCGTACATTTCCGTTCTTCTATAAAACTAGGAGCTCCCTAAAAATGTAGTCCGCAAGTGACACAACATTGCACGCCCCGTCAATTTCGACGATTGTCCCTGGATTGAGAATCCATTTCCAAATATCACAATATTATTTCGGCTCTTTTTTTATAAATTCCGCTAGTAATTTTCTGATTCATAACTCCGATCACCATATTAAAAATTAGGCAGTTTTCTTTGTTTCCATCTAGGGAATCTTTCAGATCATCACTGTCCGATGCAGCTGCCAAAAGAAATTGAAAAATGCTATCGAATGCACAAGTATTCTTCATTGAGAATTTAGCGTTCTGGTGCGAAAGAAGACTCAAACCGAGATCGTTTCCATTTTTCAGTATCGGTAGCTTTTTACATTTAATGACCATATCGATCGCTTCCTAGCTCTGTCGATATAGATAACCTAGCAGAGATTTGCCTCGCTTTCCCAAATTCCGAAAATTTTTAAATTCGTTGAGTGTTATTCTTTCATCCACTCGTGAATTATCTATGCATTCAATGCATATCAGCGTATTTTTATCGTTTTCATCTAGTGCCATCGAACATTGCGGAACTGAGTGCACGATTTTATTGCACAAGGCACACCTATGTAAACCAAACGAAGAACTGTGAACTTTGCTTTCCTGGCATAAAATGCACACGGTGCTTTGCAATGGCTCTTCTATGGGTTCGACCATAGGCATCTCCATGGGTTCAGAGAAGTTTTTCGAAGGTCCATCCAAGTTCGGTTCTGGCGAGGGTTTCAGTTCGTCTTTCTTGATCGTCTGTTTCCTGCAGTCGATGATTTTCAATTTCCCTTTGTAATAATTGATCATAGTTTCAACTGCGCTATCTATTCTCAGTGGCTCAGTAATGATTTCATTTTTTAAAATTATAAATTCGGCTTCCACGGGTGCAGTGGAAGCCAGAACCCATCCAAAGCCGAATAAATTTCTAGCCAAGCAGGACCATAATGCGATGGTTTTTAGTTCTTTAAGAAGGCGATTTGCAAGTTTTGTATAGTATCGTGGATTTATGTAATCGCCTTCTTCTGCGAGTAGTGTGGTTTCTACCTCTGTTTTAATTTTCACTATCCGCCTACCCGTTTTCATCGCAATCCGCGCCGTCGAGTAAATGATCAACACATTGGCCGTCTTCCATTAAAGTACTATTCACCAAGTCTTCGATGTCATCCGTGGTTTGCGTTATTAACTTTTTCATATACTGGAGCGAATGCTTGAGGGTTGGCGCACCATCCCCGCAAGTTTCGTTCTGAGTATAATTAGTAGCGCCTTGATGATTTTCAATGCTTCTGTTTTCTTTTCACATAATATTAATTGCCAAACTGATAATATGTAAAATCTTTTCACATGCAATTTTCAGTGTTTAAATTATGAAATATAATTCACAAATCAAAGATAGTTTTCGGGCAAATGTAATATTATCAACTAACCACTTCTTTCGGGAAACGCGCACCGGACTGGATCCACCGTAGCATCCAAGTTTCGATAGTTCCAGTATCTTGCTGCTCGGATAACATTGCGAAAGAAGTTGCTTGGCATTTTGAGTATCTCAGCACACCCCGATACAGAAGAATATGCTGAGATTTTTGGTTATCTACGGGTCGATAACTTTTTACTATGTTCCCAGCCGCATCAATGCAGAGTGAAGCATTTTCTGCTTGCATCAATTTATTGTATACTTTAATCTGGTGTGGAGACCAGAAGAGTACTTCTAGAGGATCCTAGGAAATTCTTCGAACAATATTTTCTCCTTTGGCACTCCTCTTCAACTTAGAAAATGTGTCAATGGCGTCTTTATCCTGAACTGTTTCTGCTTTGCGTGATGCAGCATAAATGTGACTCTTCAAATATCCCCATAAAAAAATCAAGAGGATTAAGATCCGGGGATCGTGGTGGAGATTCAAGTGTACCTCTTCGATCAATCCATCTATTTGGAAAAATTTGATTTAAATAGTTCCGTACTGGCAACGCATAGTGCGGTGGAGCGCCATCTTGCTGAAACGAAATTCTCTCATCCAAGTCATTTGTATTGTTATTTGAAATAGACCCTTCAATTTGCAGGTCATCCGTGAGCATAGAAAGATATAACTGCCCACCAAGATTACCATTCAGAAAAATGGCCCTATCACTAGATCTCCAATAATCCGAGCCCATACGTTGTTGCGTGTGAGTTTCCCGCATCCAATAGGGTTGTGGTCAGACCAATAATGACAATTGTGATGATTCACTTCACCATCGAAAAGAAAGTACATTCATCCGAAAAGAGAATCTATTCCAATTGTATGTGGCCATGGTCAATGAAGTCCATCATTCGTTCACAAAACTCAATTCGTCGGTCTGGATCTTTATCAGTCAATTCTTGTAGCATTTTCATCTTGTAAGGGTGCATCTTTGCAGTTTTAAAACCTTTAAAACAGTTCTATGACTGACCTCATTATCGCGCTAATTGCAGTGACGAAATGATGGGGTTCTCTTGAATACCCAACAAAACGTTCAGTTTTGTATTTTCGTCAACTGCCTCTCTTCTTTGTCTTGGCAGATTCCTGACATGACCCAACTCTCTATAGCGCCTTTCTATTTTGCTAATTGTGCCTTGAGAAAGCCGCGTAAATCGGGATGATTGCTTGAAATAATTCGCTACCTCAGCTTCAGTGCGAATTTGGTCACCATATCCGATCATCATTAATATCTCAATGCGAAGGGCTTCCGTTAAATTAGCCATGCTAACCAATTTACTACGATGTGAAGATGTGAAAACTACACTAGAGGAATTATTTACTTAAATTAACGAGCAAAGAAAATACAAGGAACAGACAATATTGTAATTTACTAATATGGACGCTAACAAATCAAGCAGGTAACTAAAATCGAGACTAAAACACAGAAGATTAAGAGCGTTTTCATCAACGATAAGACCTGGCTTTGCGATAATAAATGCATGTTATCACTACGGTACATTATTACCTACTGACATTTCAATCATTTTCGAAATTAAATACCATTGAGCCAGAGAAAGTTGTTCATTTAGGTTTTTCACTTAATTTTCAAATGCCCGAGAAAATAAGTACTGCGTTGTATTCCTCTTAATACACGCTTTCACACGTGTATCACTTGACCTACCGTTACGTTTGAAAAAAAGTTAGGTGACTTCACCCCGGGGTGGATATATGGAGAAACTGTAACCCCCAAATTGAGGGCTGGAAACAATTACAAAGAATGTCTATAGTGATTTTGTCCCAGACTTCGCCTTTGAGTTACAGAATTTATCCCACTTAGAGTATCCACCCTGTATATATTTCTCATAATAAGTTTAGGTATTTGATCAAAACTTGAAGATTGAAAACGTGAAATTAAAAATTTACTGAAATATGAGTGATAAAGTAATATTGATCAAAAACTCAGAAGGGCGGAAATGATTTGAAATTTTTCGATGTACCAGTTGCACATGCAGCAAATTTGTGGTTGTGCTCCTGTGATCATAAATGAACGCCGATTTTCTCTGTTTTACTTTAGGGCTATTATAAAAGTGTGTAACTCGACACATGCGCAAAAGGACCGCTCTAGGTAGCGGTCCGACGGTGCGGAGTTTGCGCAACATCAACATAATCTATCATTTCTAGAAAATATCACCTGCTCTGGGTCAATGGCAGTCTATAAAAGTACATCGCCCTACTCCGGAAAGGACATTTGAAATCAAAAAGCAGAATCTATTCAACAAAACCACAATGAAACAGATAGTGTAGAAGTTGCAAAATGAAATTATGGAATCGTATAAAATGTTTGGGTTTTGAGAAAATACTGAAAATTTTAAAGGGATTGACAACTAAATCCGAAGTACCTTGTATTCTGAACACTACAGCCGTGTACAAATCTATTTCCTGTTTGCTACGAATATTTATACTCCTTACTGAGAGAACGGTAACAGTAAACTAATCTATTACCCACCTATACTGTTCTGTAGATAGCTTGTGCAGATCCTCAACAAGATCCTTTCGTGCCTTTCCATGGCACTGCCTTTTTCCACAGTTTCCATTGCCCTTTGTGGCAACGCGATTTAATTTGACAATGTCCTCATTATCAACAGGTGGTAATAATCCAACTGAATTTACTTCCACACGCACAATGTCCTAAAATATAAAGTTTGAAAGAAGACGCTGTGCACTGGCGTAATCCCACCCTAAAATATTAATAATGATGTAAAATGTGCATTTCTTTGAAAATAAAAACTAACCAGACAAAATATTTAATTTGATAGTAATCAGTAATCACTCCAGTACTTTAAGGCAAAGTTAGAACATTTGAACTAACTGAACCTTGTATGGATGCCATTTGTGGTGCTTTAATTTTCTAAAACGGAGCTTTTGAAATATTATTATTTGTCACAACAGTTTGCGATGGCAAGTGTGGGTTTTCTGTCAGCGCTAATAGAACGTCCATTTCTACATCTTCTGGAACTGCAGGTCGCCCGGATCTTGGATGAACCTTCGCATTTCCGACACTTCGTACTTTCTTATAATTTAACTAACTGTTGATTGAGTAATCGGATCATCGTTGGGATACTTTTCATTAAAATAATTACAAACTTCAGCTTGGGTACGAACTCGATCTCCACAAACTCGAATGATGAGAATCGCAATTCGTTAGGTTTCCGATAAGCGTCGAACCATTATTGTATTGATTATTAACATAATCAATTAACTTTAGAGGTAATCAATAAACTAAACCTAGATTTACACATTAACTTTTATTCTTATTTCAACACAATTTATCAATAACAATAACCAATAAAGTAAAAAATATTTAAAAGCGTCAAAATGATAAAACGTGACATTATTTCTATAGCATCAGAAACAAAAACTTGTTTATTTGTTGACAATGATATTTGATGTTTTCTCATTTTCTATTTTAAAAATTTAAATCTCCTGAAATTTGCATTAAAAGGTACAATGTATATTTGCTGAAATTATCGTTTTATATCCTATTAAAAGCCGTTCAAAAATTTGATGACGTCACTGCGCAGAAGGGTGGGGTAGGAACATTGAAAACTGTCCAAAATATTTTCCATTACCAAAATCAATGTGACCTGTCCAATAGTTTTTTTATAATATATACAGGGTCCGCCTTTGGGAGCTGATCCTATGAGTATCTGCTAAACCAAACTTACTATAATTTAGAAAATTTGGTGACAGGGTAATGATGTTAGGGCTAACTTATCTAAATATTTTCACGTTCGTACCACTTCCGGTTATACCGGAAGTCGGTATAGTCGCTTATTTTAAATAGAACACCCGTATATTAATACATTTTTGGATTCTATGTCGAACTTTAAGGTAAGTTTGTTAAGTAAACTAGATACGAAATTTCAGTCGTTTTAAAAAAAAACATTTTTCTAAAATAATTGACAGATGCGGTAATAACTCGTTAATTGTGCTGTTCCTGTCAAACAATTTGAATAAAACTTTGAGGTGTTGTAGGCAAAGGTTTATTGCAACAGTCAGAAAAAATGACATTTGTATTTTTCATAAAAATAAAATTATGAATGTCTAAACTTGACTATCAAGAAATGCAAGTTACTCAAAAAAATCAAATGGAAACCCCTATTTTTTATTACTCAGATCGATTTAACGTCAAAAATTAAGGTAAGTTTGTTTAAAACTTTATTTGCCTAGACGTAACAGTTTCATACTTATTATCAAAAAGTCCCAATTTTATTTTTCAAATTGAACGAGGAATTAAAATGTAATTTGTTTTTCAAGAAATCAGTGGCGTATAATTTTTTTCTTCAAAATATCCAAATGAGTGCCCGTACGCACCACTGCTGAAGCTGGAATTTAACTTCGTATCGAAAATATCCACTTTCATGCACTCTAGCTTCGTACTAAATTTCACTGGAAAATGTTTAGCGGTTTAGAAGATATCAATTAATCTTCGTATTTTTCGTGTATCTTTGACACCCGTATTTCCGTAACGATACATTTTAGGACCGTACTTTATTAACCAAACTATAATTATTTTTCGTGTAGTTTCATCCATTTTAATATTCGCATATCATTAAGGAACACCCTGTACAAAACTAAACAGTTTCTCGCTAAATTAAGTTTACGTATTTTATTTGCGTTTGTTTGGTTGCGTTCAGGTTGTTTGATGGTGATGTTAAAATTATTTGATATTTGTTATTAGGACAACAGAATCCAGAAGAGTAAGTTACTACACAATGATCCTACGATTACTCTGTGCATTACGTTTTCTACTTACTTACTTTTATATTAACCTAATAGATGAGTGGTACAATTTTAAGCAATATGCCGAAGTTCGGGAAGTTCATTTACTTTTTAGGTGTTTTCTTACGAAAATAATGCGTTTCGTACCTTTTTGTTCAGTATGAATTAAGTGGTCTGAAATATTTATTTAAACGCAATATCGAAAATTGAATCCAGACGATTCGAAAAACTATCCCACCATCGATTATCTGAGTCCATTCAGTATAAAATTACCGAGGCCTGGAAGTTATAAGGCCAGACAAACAATTCATGTTATGCTTACATTTGTTTATATACACTAATCGTTTTGTCCAACACAACTAATGTTTTGTTAATTTTACTTTTTGTTTACTGCCAATTTGTTTTGTAACTTGTAATATAAGCTCAAGCAACAAAAATATATGTAAAGGACAAAACTGAAATTTTGCAGATTGCAATTAAGGATTGATTATATTATAGGCTACTCTCAGTGGCGCGCCAACTTTGTCGAGCGCCGTCATGCAAAAACAAAAAGTGCGCCTCTAAATTGCTTTAAAAAATTAACAAACCTTGTTATAAAATAGTAGAATTTCTTTCTGTTTCAACTTCTATCTTACCCACATTCAGCTTGGAATTTTTCGAGTTAAAATCATACGAATACTTACCGAAATGATAAAAACTGTTAATAGAAATGAATTAACATGGGATGTTAGATAGTGGATAAAATTATTGAACATATTTTAACAGAACTGGACTTGACGCGCCTTGTTTTTTGAAAATTGTTGTGTTAACGTTTTATGTCTTCAATCATCCTTGTACTATAGTAGAACGTAAATGGTTATTAATGATTTTTAATTTGGAAAACTATCTTTCCGCTGTGGCTATGGATACTGACATTGTCAATAAAATTCGTAATGCCACAAAAAATGATTGGGTAAGAATAGTGTCAATTATTGGTTACAATGTCATTTAAGATAGTAATTGGCGAATAAGTAACACTTTTCTCAAAATTCTGCAAAAACTGCAATTCTTGCATAAGTTCTATCCCATTTATATCAAATTAATTATACCCTCAAGTTTTGTACAAAACTCTAGCTGTTCCGATTCAGTGTGACTGTTAAATTCGAAATATTCCATAAAAATTTGAAAATTGCCGCATGGGCAGATAACAGTTCAAATCTATCGTTACAAGATGTACTAATATCTATGAAATAAAAAAACAATGTACTTTAAATCTTAATTCTTCACTTGTACTGGTTCATCGTCACCTTCGTAACTTTGTAATTGTTTTGTAACTTTTCGAGGTCTTAAAACGATCTTTAAATTTTGGATCGATATCTAATAAAATCTCGACTTTCCTAGCTTCTCATAAGTCATTAAAACTATTATCTGAACGTCTTACATGTGCAATCCGCACTAGGCGTCACGTATGCTTACATTAGTAAGCGGGTTGCCAAGCCAGCTACAGCAGCTACAGTGGAAATGGGCGAGGTCGAGATAACGAGTAAAATGATTGAATAACAAGCTCAAACACCTTACACTTACCATAAATTCACAACTTATACAGCTCAGTCCGAGAAAGATGTCTCTTGGCGCCACCACAATCCTAAATTTTCTAGAATAAATCGTCTTATGCGAGGTGATAAATTAATCATATCTGACTGTGGAAGACAGGACTGATGCCTACTCAGAAAATTCATACATTAACTGCTCAAAGTCAAACACACTCCCAAACAAATCAACTAAAAACCTCAGAAAATTTAGTAATACACGGGTCGTTATAACTACAGAACACACCCTGTATAAATAGAAACTCCCATTCATAAAAATAAAACGTTAACTTATGTAGTTTTTAAAATTTCTCGATATATATATATATATATATATATATATATATATATATATATATATATATATATATATATATATATATATATATATATATATATATTTTAGAAATTTTACAATTCAAGGTAATAAAAAAAAACTAAACATAAAATTCAAATACTATACGTGCGATTTATTCAGTACAAATCAAATGAGACGGCATTATATCCGAGCACCGGAAAATCTTACGATTGGCTATCATCCTCTTTTATTTCTAAATATATGCCAAAATTAGGCGTAGTCAACCGCGACGTTTTCCTTGACCGGTAGCGCCCTCATAAACCTACAAAGTCAGCATTTCCTAGTTAATAACAATATTTCTGACATAATTATACATATATATATATATATATATATATATATATATATATATATATATTTCTAACTGTTTTAAAACTGAATTAAATAACTGTTCCCAATTTAGAAAATTCTAAACAAAATAAACGAAATCGGTTTGACAATGAATTGTTATCTAAAAAACTATTCATTAATTGCTGAATAATTCAACGTTAGAATGATTAATGCTCGTGTCATCAATAAGATTGTTGTATTTTATTAATACTTTATCTTTAAAATCGTAATTATTCAATAATATGTTTAACCTTTAATACTTCAAAATGGTAACGTAGGCTGAATAGTGAAAGAGGAATAAGTACTTTGTTAGTAGTGTTCTACCTTAATATTTCAAAGCTAAAATAAAATTTTGTGATCGATCTGGTTCATTACGCAATTTCCAATTGATCCTTAAATTCGAAAATATGCAAAGACTAAATTCGCTTATCAGAAGGTGTAACCAGTTAGGCACACTATTGACACAATTAAACGACAAAGTGGATGTATACTGACAAATTATGCACATAGATTATAAACAATGGCGTGGTTAACAAAAGCCATCCATAAATACGTACGTTTAAAATTCCCTTTCTTAAAGGAATTAAAATGTAATTTTGTTTTTCAAGAAATCAGTGGCGTTCATTTTTTTTTCTTCAAAAATATCCAAGTGAGTGCCCGTACGCACGCCACTGCTGAAGCTGGAATTTAACTTCGTATCGAAAAATATCCACTTTCATGTGGATGAAAATGTTTAGTGGTTTAGAAGATATCAATTAATTTTCGTATTTTTCGTGTATCTTTGACACCCCGTATTTCCGTAACGATATATTTTAGGACCGTACTTTATTAATCAAACTATAATTATTTTTTCGTGTAGATTCATTCATTTTAATATTCGCATATCATTAAGGAATACCCTGTACAAAACTAAACAGTTTCTCGCTAAATTAGTTTACGTATTTTATTTGCGTTTGTTTGTTTGGTTGCGTTCAGGTTGTTCGATGGTGATGTTAAAATTATTTGATATTTGCTATTAGGACAACAGAATCCAGAAGAGTAAGTTACTACACACTGATCCTACGATTACTCTGTGGATTACGTTTTCTACTTACTTACTTTTATATTAACCTAATAGATCAGTGGTACAATTTTAAGCAATATGCCGAAGTTCGGGAAGTTCATTTATTTACTTTTTAGGTGTTTTCTTACGAAAATAATGCGTTTCGTACCTTTTTGTTCAGTATGAATTAAATGGTCTGAAATATTTATTTAAACGCAATATCGAAAATTGAATCCAGACGATTCCATTCCATTCGATTATCTCAGTCCATTCAGTATAAAATTACCGAGGCCTGGAAGTTATAAGGCCAATAGACAAACAATTCATGTTATGCTTACATTTGTTTTTATACAGTAATCGTTTTGTACAACACAATTAATGTTGTTGTAAATTTTACTTTTTTGTTTACTGCCAATTTGTTTTGTAACTTGTAATATAAGCTCAAGCAACAAAAATATATGTAAATGACAAAACTGAATTTTTGCAGATTGCAATGAAGGTATTATGTTATAAACTACACTCAGTGGCCCGCCGTCATGCGAAAACAAAAAGTGCGCCTTCTAAACATTGCTTTAAGAAAATTAACAAACCTTGTTTATAAAATAGCAGAATTTCTTTTTGTTTTAACTTCTATCTTACCCACATTCAGCTTAGAATTTTTCGAGTTAAAATCATACGAATACTTACCGAAATGATAAAAACTATTAATAGAAATTAATTAACATTGGATGTTAGACAGTAGATAAAATTATTTTTAAAATAACATTATGCTGTAATTTTAAATTTTAAAAATTTTATTCATCAATGCAAACATTTTAAACAAAATTATTAAAACATTGAACATACTTTAACAGAACTGGACTTGACGCGCCTTGTTTTTTGAAAATTGTTGCATTAACGTTTCTATGTCTTCAATCATCCTTGTACCATAATAAAACGTAGTTTTTAATGATTTTTAATTTGGAAAACTATCTTTCCGCTGTGGCTATGGATACTGGCATTGTCAATAAAATTCGTAATGCCACAAAAATGTTTGGGTAAGAATAATGTAAATTATTGGTTACAATGCCATTTAGGATAGTAATTGGCGAATAAGTAACACTTTTCTCAAAATTCTGCAAAAACTGCAATTCTTGCATAAGTTCTATCCCATTTATATCAAATTAATTATATTCCGTAAAAATTTGAAAATTGCCGCATGGGCAGATAACAGTTCGAATCCATCGTTACAAGATGTTGTAGTAATATCTATGAAATAAAAAAAACCATTTATACAGCTCAGTCCGAAAAAGATGTCTCTTGGCGCCACCACAATCTTAAATTTTTCTAGAATAAATCGTCTTAGGCGAGGTGATAAATTAATCATATCTGACTGTGGAAGACAGGATTGATGCCTACTCAGAAAATTCATACACTAACTACTCAAAGTCAAACATACTCCCAAACAAATCAATTCAAAACTTCAGAAAATTGAGTAATACACGGGTCGTTATAACTTACTGAACACACCCTATATAAATAGAAACTCCTATTCATAAAAATAAAACGTTAACTTATGTAGTTTTTAAATGTCCCTCAATATATATATATATATATATATATATATATATATATATATATATATATATATATATATATAAATGTATATATCTAACTGTTCTAAAACTGTATTAAATAACTTCCCAATTTACAAAATGAATTGTTATCTAAGAGAAAACTATTCATTGCCTAAGCACTTTTTTGTCTTGAAAAAATTACTTATGTTTCCTTCAACTTTCCATGTATTTACATTAATTGTGAGTCTACATTTCATTTACTAATCTTACACTAAACATGATGTATATTCACAAAATATAAAACTAATTTCTAATGTTATTCACGCGTCATAAGGTCTAGCTCTAATAACATAACCATCTGGAGTACTTCTCCTCAACACTTAATAACAAATAGTTTTAAATACTCCTTCTATACCTCTTGCACATTATTTTTGTCCAGTCACAATATATCACCTAATATTAAAATTCACATACTTCCTACAGCTAACTTCTCCGTCATAATTCAATACTGGACAATACCTCTTATTAATTTCTTACCTCTTCTGCCTTTCTTTGAACTTTTTCTCTCCTTCCTCTCATATTTCTTTCTCCCTCTTTATCTCCTCTTTTCTCTCTCTTCTTCTCTCCCTCTTTCTTTTCTCTTTTCTCCTCTCCTCTCCTCTTTTTCTTTCTCCTCTTCTTCTTTTTCCTCCTTCTCCTTTCTCCTCTCCTCTCCCTCTCCTTTCTCCTCTTTTTCTCCTCTTCCTCTCCTCTCTCTTCCTCTCCCTCTCCTCTCTTCTCTCTTTCCCTCTCCTTCTCTCCCTCTCCCTCTCCTCTTCCTCTCCTCTCCTCTCCTCTTCCTCTCTCCCTCTTCTCTCCTCTTTTCTCCTCTCCTCTTCTTTCTCCTCTCTTCTCTTCTCCTCTCCCTCTCCTCCTTCCTCTCCTCTTCTCCTCTCCTCTCTCCTCTCCCTCTTCTTCTTCTCTCTCCTCTTTTTCTTTCTTCTTTCTCCTCTTTTCTCCTCTCCTCTTCTTCTTCTTCTCCTCTCCCTTCTTCTCTTCTCTCTCCTCTTTTCTTCTCTCTTCTCTTTTTTCCTCTTCTCTCCTCTTTCCTCTTTCTCTCTTCTCTCTTCTTCTTCTCTCTTCTCTCTTCTTCTCTTTCTCTCTCTTCTCTTCCTCTTCTCTTCTCCTCTCCTCTTCTTCCTCTTCTCTCTCTTTTTTCTTCTTTTTTTCTCTTCCTTTCTTTTCTTCCTTTTTTTTTTTTTTTCTTCTCTCTCTCTCTCTCTCTCTCCTCTCCTCTCTCTCCTCTTTCCTCTCCTCTCCTTCCCTCTCCTCTTCTCTCTCTCCTCTCTCCCTGGCGCAGTTGGGTCGCAGTACTCTAGTAAAGTACAGGCCTGGTTCAAATCCTACTCGATCAACTTTTTGTTTATGTATTTAATAAAACTTAATAATTTTTAATTACATAATTACCTTTGATTTAATCGTTCATAACAAGAACTTATAATAATGAAATATGGTCTAATTTCCGACGACTGGTTACTTTCAATCTGTCAGCTTCCTGCACGTCGGTTTTTTAATTTGCCTGGTGAAGGTGTGTTGGTGTAAGT
Organism: Vesta saturnalis; assembly: GCA_036346205.1. Lineage (NCBI taxonomy): Eukaryota > Metazoa > Arthropoda > Insecta > Coleoptera > Lampyridae > Vesta > Vesta saturnalis. The sequence goes on from JARFJB010000682.1 coordinate 3,171,184, forward strand.
TTGTGTAAGGTATGTGTGTAGAATATCAATTAAAACATCTGGGCTTATACCTGTTGCGCTGTTTAATTGATAACCCCAGGGATTGGTAGAATACCTTCCTATCCAATGGATTAAGTAAAAGACTACGTCTGGAATATTCCCCGACGTCGTGTCGTTTACTAGCGTGAGTGTACTGTTATATAATTAACTTAGATGCAGGTGACCACAGATTTAAGCAGCAGTGAACCCTGGTGCCTTGAAATAAGTTCAGGCGGAATGAGGATGAACAGGTCTGGGCTCTCGAAATAGACCCAGGGGAATGAGTCGAGTTGACCTAACGGAATGAGAGCGTCTGTAAAGCGTCTCGCGGTTTTATTGAGAATCCACGGAGGGCAGAGACGGCTTCTAGTAGATTGGTTGTTAGACTGGAGGGGACTTTGACGTTTTTGAAAACAACGTCGGAAGGGATATTATTCATTATTTTATGATTTCTGTAATTTAATTAAATCAGGTTAGTTAACAACTAATTCACTCAAAAATTTTTGTAAACTTAAGGCTAATAAAACTCAGGTGCCTTGTGTCCGCCAAAAAAGGTCGTTCATTTCCTATTGTAAGTATGAATGGCCCAGATCTTAAGGTTCCAGAGTCTATTACTATGTTGGGAATGACTGTGTCTTCAAATCTATCAAGGGATGACTATCTTCTGCCAGCTACTGAAGTAATTGTTCGTAAAATAGGCTAAGCAATATTTACCTCCCCACAACACTTTCTACTGTATCAGACCCAAATTACTCTCTCTCACCTCTGGATTGGTGCTTCTTGAAATCGTTGATCATATTAAAAAAAAGTGATTAGGTTTATAGATATGACCCGTTCTTAACTCCTGACATACAGTCCCTTGAGCATAAAGGAATCGTTTCGGTTCTTTCTTTTTATTATTGGTATTACAATCAATGGCTATTGCTATTCATTCACATCATCAATAAACCTACAGTATAAATCTCCACTTGATGTATCAAACAGGTACAATTCACATTCTTCCACACGACTTCTAACCTCTGGAATGATCGCCCTAGTTCCTATTTTCCTCAAACTTATGATATGAAAAAATTTAATGTCGCCGTTCATAGGTCTCTTGGCATTTCAATATCCTCCTATTCATTCGCCTAAAGTGTTTCTGAGTGCTTTAACACGGTAAGCTAAACTCAGCCTGTTCAGGGCCACAGTTATTAAAATAAAACTCAAATAAACCTGATTAGAAGAACCATTTTTTTTTATTTGAAGGAAAACAAAGTTTTGCACTTTACTTACTAGCGTGGTTTTGTGTTGTCGTTTATATTGATAAAATTATTGGAGATTTGCGTTTAGGATATCAGAAGAGTGAACTACACTCACATCAATATTCACTTATTTTTATTGCTCAGTAAATTTACAGTCTACTACCTTCTTTATGCTACCCTAATACGTGAGTTGTACAATTTTAAGATATTATAAGTACAGGAATTTGTTGGCATCCATCTACTTCGGTTTACGTTTCGTTGTGAATAAAATGCCTCCTGAAATTGTTTATACTGTTGCTTTAAAGACTATATCATTGAGTAATTTTTACTTAAAGACTATATCAAAATATTTCCCACCTTCAATTCTTGAGCTACATGAAGTTAGCGAAATAACTTTAACTAGACAAATTTTAATTAACGCCAATGTTAGTTGCTCCATAGTTGCCAATATGTGACCAAAGAAAAAAATGCTGCATACATAAAAAAGATATAGGGTGTTTCGCTAGCTTCATATGAACTTAGTCGAAACTCGCCTTCAAAAGTTGCGTCATTCAGGAAAATGATATACCTACCATTATTAAGTCTTACATAAATTGCTCATGTGCGTTATATGATTATTATAGAGAGTATATAGTAATTGCCTCACCCTTACACGTGTCACATTATTTGCCACTTTCTAATCAATTTTTATACTTGCAAAGATTTTTCAACACCTATACGAAATTATTGCGCATTAGTCGCCTTTGTAGTGAAATGGTTACCATTTAATAGAAGTGAAGGTAGGAATTAAACAGCTTGTTATAATAATATTTAATAATAAACATGCACAACACAATAATTGTAACAACAGAACGCAAAATTTCTGACAGAATTCAATTCAGCGCGCCCGTTTTCCGATTAACATCAATTCGACATGACAAGGAACTTTGGTCGATCAATTTGCTCTTACTTTTCAAATCGTCGTATTCACTCCAACGCAGATAACTTTTCGTAATTCCAGTGTAATGACCTATTGATGACAAATTCCTCGTTGTAACAGGGGTCCTCTGTACTCCACTATTCCCAATAATTGAAACTGATTTCCTGTTAGTGGACGTGCAAATTCATCAGGCAAGAACTTCAGTAATTGCTGTCTATCGACGTCAACACCTATTGCTACGAAGTCTCCTGTAAGTAACAAAGTAGAAAAATACTTAAACATTAAATAATAATGAAGTAGTATTAGTAGTTTAGTACCTATTATTGTTCCAGAGCCATATCACATTTATCTCAAGTTGTTTCATGAAGAGTGAAGTGATCTTTAATTACTTTATCCAGAGGTTTCTGCAGCTCTCTGTCAATTATAGATATAGTAGGAATCGACGTTATTCGTTGAAAACAAACACCCGTACATTTCCGCTCTTTTATAAAACTAGGAACTTCCCTAAAAATATAGTCCACAAGTGACACAAAATTGCACGCCCCGTCAATTTCAGCGATTGTCCCTGGAATTAGAATCCGTTTCAAAAATCTCAACATTATTTCGGCTCTTTTGTGATAAATTGCACTAGTAATTTTCCGATTCATAACTCCGATTACCATATTAAAAATTAGGCAATTTTCTTTGTTTCCATCTAGGGAATCTTTCAGATCATCACTGTCCGATCCAGCTGCCAAAAGAAATTGAAAAATGCTATCGAATACACAAGTATTCTTCATTGAGAATTTAGATTTCTGGTGCGAAAGAACACTGAAACCGGGATCGTTTCCATTTTTCAGTATCGGTAGTTTTATACATTTAAAGACCATATCGATCGCTTCCTAGCTCTGTTGATATATATAACCTAGCTGATATTTGCCTTGCTTTCCCAAATTTCGCCAATTTTAAAATTTGTTAAGTGTTATTCTCTCATCCACTCGTGAATTTTCTATGCACTCAATGCATATCAGCGTATTTTTATCGTTTTCATCTAGTGCCATCGAACATTGCAGAATTGCGTTGGTGTGTCTTCTGCGGAACTGCGTGCACGATTTTATGGCACAAGACACCCATGAAAACCAAAGGAAAAATCGATGGCTCTTCTGTGGGTTCGTCCATAGGCATCTCCCTGGGTTCAGAGTTTTCCGAAGGTTCCATTCCAAGAGCGGTTCTGGCGATTGTTCCGGTTCGTCTTTCTTGATCGTCTGTTTCCTGCAGACGATGATTTTCAATTTCCCGTTGTGATCATTATGATCATAGTTTCAACTCGCTATCAATTTCAGTGGCTCAGTAATGATTCCATTTTTTTTAATTTTAAATTCGGTGTCGGCTGGTGCACTAGTAGCCGAAACTCTACTAAAGCCGAATAAATTTCTAATCAAGCAGGACCATAATGCGACGGTTTTTAGTTCTTTAAGAAGGCGATTCGCAAGTTTGATATTGTATCGTGGATTTATGTTATCGCCTTCTTCTGTGAGTAGCATGGTTTCTATCTCTGTTTTAATTTCCATCGCAATCCGTTTCGTGGAGTAATGATCTACACAATGGCCGTCTTCTATTAAAGAATCATGCAACTTTTGAGGGTGTGTTTCGCTAAGTTCATATGAAGTTAGCGAAACACCCTATATCTTCTTTATTTATGCAGCATTAAATTTTTTTCTTTGGTAACTTGTTGGCAACTATGGGGCAACTGACAGTGGTACTAATTAACATTTCTTTAGATCGAGAAGTTTGCGTAAATTGTAAGACAAATGTTCAGTGAAAATGCATTTAATCCACCATCGTCCGCCTAGTAAGTGGAGCGCAGAGCCCGTACAAGTTAAGATGACAACATTCTGTAGATTTCTTATTGCTCTAATTCTAATTTCTTTCCTCGGTGACTATTCGGCAATTAATGCAAGTATGGAAAATAACATATCTTTTTTCTAAATAACGTTTCACTAACTTCATATGAAGATAGCGGAACACCCTGTATATCTTTTAATATTAAAATTACCGACTGTTTTATTTTGTAACTTAAGAGCAATTTATGCAAGATTGATAATGCTATAGGGTTTTTCTGGATCACGTAACTTTTGAAGGTATATTTCGCTAAGTTCACTTGAAGTTAGAGAAATACCATATATCCTCTTTATTGATGCAGCAATAAATTTTTTTTTGTGGTAACTTGTTGGCAACTATGGGGCAACTAACAATGCTACTAATTAACATTTCGTTAGATCGAGAAGTTTGTGTAAATTGTCAGACAAATGTTCAGTGAAATTATGTTTAATCTGCTTCCGTCCGCCTTGTAAGTCGAGCGCATAGTCCATACAAGTAAAGATGACAACATTTTGTAGATTTCGTATTGCTCTAATTCTTATTTTTTCCTCGGTAACCATTCAGCAATTAATGCAAGTATCGAAAATAACATATCGTTTTTCTAAAAATTAGAACATGTGTTTCGCTAATTTCATACGAACTTAGCGAAAAACCCTGTATATTTTTCAATATTGAAATTACCGACTTTATTTGGTAACTTACGAGCAATTCATGCAAGGATTGATAATGTACATCATTTTTCTTAATCATACAACTTTTGAGGATGTGTTTCGCCAAGTTTACATGAAGTTAGCGAAACACCCTATATCTTCTTTATTTATGCTTTGGAAATTTATTGGCAACTATGGAGCAACTAACATTGGTACTAACTAAAATTTGTCTAGTTAAAGTTTTAGAACACGTGTTTCGCTAACTTCATATGAACTTAACGAAACAACCTGTATATTTTTCAATATGTAAATTGCAAACTGTTTTATTTGGTAACTTAAGAGCAATTTATGTAAGGATTGATAATAGCGAAACCCTATATCTTTTTTATTTATGCACCAATAAATTTTTTCTTTGGTAACGTATTGGCAACTATGGAGCAACTAACATTGGCACTAATTAAAATGTGTCTAGTTAAAGTTGTTTCACTAACTTCATGTAGGTCAATTCTCGCCAATGAAATAAACAATTTCAGTGGTTATGGCGGACAAAAGTAAATAAAATATGCCCCTTTTTTCCTTACCGGTTCCCCGCAAGCCCAGCCCATTATAAATCACTTTGATCTATATAGACAACCATTTTTCTAGTATTTGAGTTACAAATAAAATCCTCACGTCTTACTTAAGTGTATTTAGTGCAGTGGATAATTGTATTAAATAGTGCCAAGGACGTGTGCAACTTTTAATTTTTTCAGTTTTGCAAAAGAAAATTCGAGATTTTTATGAGAATGATCCATGTACACCTTTTCAGAAATTAGCGTCAACATAAAAGAATGAAAAGCATGCGGTTCATGTCTTCCTGTAATGCAACTCTTTTAAACAGGAGCATTGGTTGAGTTCTATTTGTTTCTAAACTTTGTATGGTGATTAGAATGTGTAAAATTGCTTATTACGATGACTTTAACACCTTAAACACTAAACAGTTCTGAACATTGCTTAAAGTTTAAAAATGTAGTGTTTTTATTTTGTAAAATGTGAATAAATTAATTACTCGCAAAATTACACGTAAATTTTTTAATAATTCGATCTGGCTTTTTTTGATTTAATCAAAACATCCATTAAAAAATTGTTACAGGTGAGATCTATGTGTGTGTATGTAATACAAATAAACTTAACGTATTGATCAGAACCAATTTCTATAATTTGAAAGAAAACAAGATAGTTTCTCACTAAATTAAATAAATAGCAATATTGTTACCATAGAGAAAACTAAACTCTGTGATTTTACTGGGTTGCGTTTGTCGTCATTTATGATGGTGATGTTAGAATTATTGGAGATTTGCAATTAGGATATCAGAAGAGTCAACTGCACCTATGTCGATATACAACTATATCCACTAGAACTCTATAAACTGCTACTACCTTACTATTTTATGCGACCCTACAACACGTGTGGTACAATTTTAAGCAATGTGTCATAAGTGCAGGAACGTGCAAGGTTTATTCGTTTACGCTATATGAAGTTAGCGAAACAACTTTAATTATAAGAGCGCGTCCAAACCTCCAAGTGCAGTATGGGGCTTATGGGAAGACAGCGCATGCTAGCCAAACATATTATACCTATAGATTACTGCACCATTTTATAACACCGGGCCCGGTAGCGTAAAGGCAAACCCCTGTACAGTTCAGAGCGCGTGGTCTACAAGATGCTTTGTATAACTCGGGGCTTTGCTTATGATTACGTCTGAATCGCGTTGGGCAAATCCCAGTGCAATACAGAGTTACCTTAAATTCCTTGAAATTGTGAGCATATTTATGAATCGAATCGCATAGTGGAGTAACATTACAGTGATTTTTTTTGCTCATCGGTGGTTTGTGTCAGTTGTGAAAATGCCAAAGCATTTAAATAAGTAGTAGATGTAAGGAGCAGAACGTGATTGATTAAAAAAATACAGCCTTGTGTTTACGGCCTTTACTTATTTGGATCACAATCCGGCAACGCTGCCTAGCGTATGCCATTCGAAGGCGATTACTGCATCGGAAATTGTTTGGGGTTTAGTTTATATTATGGTTTATTTAGGTTAAGTTCTCGTAGTTGCAGTTTAAAGAAGTTAATGCTCTGCTGATAGTATAAAAAAATTTGCAATGGATGAAACAATGTTAAATGACGTATTAATTCGTTTGTGTGTAGACGCTAATATTCGCGACATGGGCGTAGCCAGCTAAGGGCAGGGAGGCAACTGCCCCCTGGAAGAGCAAAAATAAATTAAATAACTTTTTAAATTTTAATAAACAAAAATTAAATCTAAAATATACATATTTTTCTGTTCTGCATATTTTTTTGTTATCTGTTTTATATATTTTGTTTGTTGTTGTGGTCGTTTGGTTGTTTTATGAACATTTTAAAATTAATTAATAAGCTCTAATAAATAAAATTATTCGCGTGTCCTTATCACTAAAATATATTTCATCAGGCAAAAACAAAGCTGTTTGAAAAACTGACATAGTGCTAAATATATATTAATAGCGTTTTCGATCTATGCATTTAATGCATTGGTGCACACCAGAATTGTCCCACCAGAATTGGGATAAAAACGAGTGTTCGATTTACTCTCAGGATACGTCAATTTTAGTGTTCGATTCAACCACTTAACAGTCGGACATTTTTGAGAAAAATGGTAAAAAAATTGTCTCTTTTTTTTGTTTTCATTTAACTACATTTTTTAATCCTATTAATTAATTAAAATAAATTTACTCAATAAGTAGTTTTAGTGTGAAATATTTTGAAACATTCAATACACAATCCTACATCAGAATCCGAAATAAATACTCTTATAACGTACGTAAGACCTGCACCAACAAGTTAAAACAAGTTAAAACGAAAGTTGCCTGAACGAGACTCGGGACGGAAAAATGTCACCCCCGAGTGCGGTTCGTGCAAAACTATCAAGTGGTTAAAACACAACTTGCTCCAAATCCTAACAATATTTTTGCAACAACTATTGAGTTAGGTGTAAGTGCTCTTGTCTAGCGACAGTGTCCTATTTAATATTGTAACGAAACGCCACTGGTTTTCTTCGAGAAAAATCGAGATACAAGTGAGGAATATACGGGAACCGGCGATGCGAATGTTCTGGCTATTTCTAGGCTCAAAAAGGGTATATAAAATTGCCTATCCGGCGCGAAGACGGACAGTACAGTACAGTACATAGTGCAGGATACGAAGTTGCATACGGCGAATAGAAAGCGAGGCGCGAGATTTAAAAGCGGAATAGTTAAAAGTGTTGAGAAAGTGAATATTTGTGTTGTTTTGTTAACTTTATTGGTTTTAAATAAAGTTGGTGTGAATAGTTATCATTATCAGTGTTAAATTATTACCTGAGAAACAAGAGGAAAATCCGTAACAATAGTTTTACCACAGAATAAAGATACAGAAATCACAGAAAAGACAATATGGATATAAGAAATTGGTTACAAAAGGTAAGTTAAATAATTTCAGTAGAAAATTAAATTTTTAATTAAAACTTTAGAGTCATTCTATTAGAAATGGTCCAAAATTTTAAAATTGGTTGCTCGACCAGCACCAAATAAAACAAAACTACCATGTAATGATAGCTTCTAATGTAGATATGTTATATCCGATGTTAATTTTTGTTCAAAATTATTTGTATCGCAACGTTTGGAAAAAATTCAATTGCAGCCCTTTACAAAATTGCCAATTGCTCTTTACTCTTTGCTTGTATCTTTGTGAAACAATTTTATTAGCTTTGGCAAAAGATTCTGTGCATTATTAATATAATTTTATATATTTTTCATTATTATGATGCCGACTTTTTTGCCTTCCAATTATAACAAAAATTACAATAATGCACCGATTTTGACAGCTGATATCTCAAATGGGACTAAATATAAAAACTTGAAATTTTCACATATTAAAGATCAAACAGCACTTTATACGTGCTATTAATTTAATTTTGTGTTTTTATTCTAGAGAAAAAATATTAACATCGGATATAGTATATCCACATTATAAGCTATCATTACATGGTAGTTTTGTTTTATACTAATTTTTATACTAGGGACTAAGAACAAGAACGATATTAGGTTATTATTTTTAGGTCAAAAATCTCTAAAACGAAAAAGTTCATGCTGACAGTAGTGGAAGTGGAAGCAATGATTGTGATGAAGATGAAAATAAAATGCTCGGAACATCAAAATCGGAATCCTTTTTTGAAGGAGGCTCAAGTAGTTCTTCAAATCTACATGAAGCTGTCTCTGGAACTGGGACCTCTAAACAAACTGAAGAACGCGATGGCTACCATGAAAATGACATTGGTCGTTATGTTAATTGTGCCAATAACTTGCCTTCTGAAAAAAAGAAGGACTTGTTGACAACCCTTGGGTTCCATCATCCAATTATGATTTTGCTTCTGATGCCATTCACTTGAAAAGAAAATTTAACCATCGCTGGTTAGATCAATATACTCCATGGCTGGTGTACTCAAGTCATTTGAAAGGTGCTCTATGTTTGTATTGTGTTTTATTTCCGCCAAGAATACAGTTAAAGGAGTTTTGGGGTCATTTATGGTAAGGCCTTACATGAAGGTTAAGGATATACATGAAGATTGTAAAAAGCACGTTGGCAGCCATTACCACAAATCTTCAACAGCTGCTGCAAAAGCATTTCTTGAAAATGCTCCTGTTGATGTCCAGTTGCAAATAGGGCACCATAAGACGATTGAAGAAAATAAACAAATATTGTCAGCAATTATTTCATGCATAATATTTTGTGGAATTCATGATTTGCCGCTTAGAGGAAAATAAGGAAATGAGGGAGTTTTCTTTGACCTTTTAAATTTGAGGATTGACTCTGGTGATGAGAAGCTAAAGAGCCACTTGAATAAATGTCAAAAACGCAGTCTATACCTCACCAACAATTCAAAATGAGATCATACAATTATGCGGTGAAGTTATCAAAGAAAAATAATCGAAGACTGTAAACGGGCAAAAGCTTATGCTGTAATGGCTGATGAAACAGCAGATATCGCTGGAAAAGAGCAGCTTTCTATTGGATTAAGGTTCTATGATGAAAGCCAAAAATAATCAGGGAGGAATTTGTAGGCTACATTGAGTTAAGATGTCAAGATGCTTCTACAATAGCTAGCGCAATTAAAAGTTTTTAGAAGATAATAATTTTTCCGTCGATAATTGTATGGGATTCGGATTTGACGGGTGTTCCACGATGGCCGGCAAAGAAGGTGGTGTACAGGCCATTCTTAAAAAAGTACGCTAAATCTTTATTTTTCCATTGCTCCAGCGACAGACTAAATCTTGCGGTCAATGATACTAGCAAGCTACCAGAAATAAGAAACAATTGCAACGGTTAAAGACACAATAGCCTTCTTTCGTGAATCGCCAGCCCGTAGGAAATCGGTTCCAAATCTTTCAAGGCTCTGTGACACCAGATGGTCGGAAAAATATAAGCGCATAAAAAATTTTCAGAAAGCTTCACTGACATTGTTAAAGCACTAGAACATCTATCTGTCGAAGGAAACTATGCAACAAGAAAATCTGCCTACCAATTGCACTATGCAGTTACTAAACCAATATTCATCTTAGGCTTAAACATAATTGCAAGATACTCTGCAATTTTGGAACCCGTTGTAAACGTTTTACAAGGTAAAAGTATGAATTTGGTTATGGTGAAGAAACATATTGATGATATTCTAGATGTAATCAAAGAAGATCGACAAGATGTCGAAAATGTTTCTTATGAATTATTTAAAAAATCACTTGATATCGCAGAGAAAGTAGGGGTTGAGTTGTCAGTACCACGAGTCACTCAAAAGCAAGTACACAGAAGTAATCCACCATCTAAGTCTGCAGTTGAATACTGGAAACGGTCAATAATCATCCCTATCTTGATTCTTTAACTTCGTCTTTGGATGCTAGATTCTCCAACGAAAATACACCTGCTTTTGCTTTAACTTATCTTCATCCTTCAAGCATGCTCAAAATGGCTTCAAAGGATTTCAAAATAATGCAGAATCTTTCATGGAATTTTATAAGTTGGGTGATGTCTCTGCAGAATTAGATTTGTGGTACAATATGTGGAAGAAAAGAATTTAGCAGAAGACAAATTAAAGGACATTGAAGTGGCTGGACTTTTGGAGGAAGCTAATGTTTTTTCCCTGCAACAAGGCACGCGCTGCTATCCACTACTGCTACCGTGGAAAGATCATTCAGTACCCTGCGAAGAGCATTATAATGTCTTGAAATGTAGTAATATAGTCCAAAATAATAAAGCGTTATCTAAGCATCTGGGAATTTATGGGACAGTCAAAATGAATGGTGTATTTCGTTTAGAAATAATATAATTACAAAGGTAATAACACTAATAACTACACTGATGCGTCCATTAGGATTTTTAAAGATATAGTTTTGCAACTATGCAAAGTTTTCAACTCTTATGCACTGGTTGATTTCATTGTTAATGTCTTCGAGAACTATTATAAGCGAAAATTGTTGAATTTGCAAATTCAAGAAGATCTAAGCCCCAAATCGATTATAAGAACTTATATTTAAGAGCAAGAGAAGTGAGCATTATTTATCAAACGGAAAATAAAATTTTCACGTTGCGTCTGAAAAGATTCGAATTTATTTTATACAGTCAATGCTGAAATTGCTTTTGGTGATTGTCCAGCTGGCGCAGGCGGCAAATTCTGCAAACACCCATGCGCAATAGAACAAAATATAACATTCTATTTCAAACATCCCCAGTTCTAAGCATTCATGACAGAATTGAATTAGCTAAATTAGCTGTTGGACATTCCGCACCCGAAGAATTTTATGAAAATGTGGATTTGGACCTAGTATAAAACTCAATTCAGGATAGCGCTCGTGCTGGAGGCACATCTGCCGAAATGCAGCGAGCAACTGTGGTAAATTTACATGTAGATACCGAGGAAAGTGAGAGGCAATTTAAAAAGAAACTACACAAACGCGTTCAGAAATTGATCGCATAACAAGTACACTCGAAGAAAATCAAAGCCCAGAAGCAACTTTATCCGTTATCAAATTTAATACTCTGCTGAAACAACTCCAAACACCTTCTCAAATTATAAACTTTTTAGAAGCTAAAAGTCGAGTATGTGGAAGAAAATCCAAAAAAATTAGAGTCCAGCCAACATCAATTTCACGTCGTAAAAATAGGGGACTGCCTTAATCTGGAAGAATTCAATATGGTAGGCCTTCTAATATGGAAAAGCTAAAACGGAAGTACAGCCTTGGAAATAACATTTCACTTAATCTTCCAAATGCAAAATTGCATTCAATTAAAATATTCTGTATTTTTTCCTGTTTAATAAATAGTGTTATTATTATAATTTTAGTACATATGTACGACTTTTACTTTAAAATACTTATCTTTATCAGTAATGAGCAACATAAAGGGTGTTCCTTAATGACATGTCAACATTTAAAGGGATGATTCTTAGACCAATTTCAAAAAACTTCATATGAACGTATGTCGTAAACGTTCTAACTTTTGAGATAAAGGGTGGTAAAGTTTTCAAAAAAATATATAAGTATTTTTTTGTAATAACTATGACACTATTTTTTTTAAGCATATTTAATCTTTTGATTTTTTTCGTCCGACGCATGGTTTTCAGTTAAAAGAATTTAAAAATCCTTTTTCTTTAGGGTCAAGTCGTTAAAAGTCTGATTCGGTGCCAGTTGTGTAGAAATGTTCAAGATTTTACCACTCTGTATCCCAAAGTTAGAACGTTTTGCGACATACGTTCATATAAAGTTTTTTTTTAAATGGGTCCTTAATATTAACCGTTAATATTAACATGTCATTAAGAAACACCCTATATATTAGTATATTAGATTGTTAGATATTTATATTCGGATTTTTCGATGAGTGCAGTAACGTCATTTTCAATTAGGTATTTCTATTTTATGTATCGTTTTAAACAGAGCTAATCAATTTACCGGATAAAGTTAGGTCGTAGTAGTTTACTGTTTTAACTTGTGCCTCTAATATGTATGCTATATTAATACCAAATTAATGAAATTCGTTATTTATAATATGAAATACGAGAACGTCATTGCACTAATCGAAAAATTCGACTAAGGCGTAAAGGCAAACCCCTGTACAGAGCGTAACAGCATTTGCGTGCTCTGTATTACACTAGGATTTGTCCAACGCGACGCAAACATAGTCATAAACAAAGCCCCGAGTGATACAGAGCATCTTGTAGACCACGCGCTCTGAACTGTACAGGGTTTGCCTTTACACGGCCCGGTAGCCAGTAGCTGCGCTGTAAGAGACAGGTTCTAACCTAAAATAAAACTTAAAAAACATGCACATAAATATTAAATGAACTTATAAATCGAGTTGTAAGTATACCAAATAGAAGAAGAGATAACCGGAGATAAAAATTACGTTTTATTAGCGAAATTTTGCAATTGCGCAAAATGTTTGGAAATCTGTTGAGTACTTTAACAACCATTAGTGAGTTAGCAAATTTTGTATTGATTAAGAACAAATTTCTGGAAAGTAATTTGCCTGATATATGTTCTGCCTTATTATTATAACTTACTTTGCCGGTAACCAGCGCCTCCGCAGAAAGATCTTTTTCTAAATTAAACTTAATAAAAAAATTATTTGAGGTCAGTAATGGCCCAAGAGCGTCAGATTTAGCGATTATTTCAATAGAAAATGAACGTGCTGAGTCAATAGATATAGATAACGTGATTAATGATTTCGTCTCCACCAAAAAAAGAAGATTATTTCAATCGAATGTTTAGGACTGCAATTTTGAGGACACAACTTTTTTCTCATTTTTCCGTTTTCTAACAGTTCTTTTTCTGTATTTTATGCAGGTATTAATTGTGTTTTATGTATTTGTTCGTTCGTTTAGAGTTTTAGACAATAAATGTTGATTACAAATCACAATGATGTTGTAACATCTTTCACTATTTTCAAAATAAAGGAGGGGACCGGAGCGGCCTTTTTGATATGTTCGCGGGCGGACCCGCTGGCTCTTATGTCCGCTACTGATAGTGCTATACAGTTTTTTCGGGTCATACAACTGTTGGAAGTGTGCTTCGCTAAGTTCACATGAAGTTATAACTTGTAAAAAATAAGAATTAGAACAATAAGAAATCTGAGGAATGTTGTCATCTTAACTTGTGTGAGCTCTGCGCTCGACGTACCAGGCGCACGGAAAAGGATTAAATGTATTTTCATTTAACTTTTGCCTTAAAATTTACGCTAACTTCCAGATCTAACAAAATGTTGATTAGTACCAATGTTAGTTGCTCCATAGTTGCCAATAAGTTACCGAAGAAAAAAATTTATTGCTGCATAAATAAACAAGATATAGGGTGTTTCGCTAAATGCATAAATTTCTCTTAAGTTACCAAATAAAACCGTTGGTAATTTCAGTATTAAAATATAAGTGCTTCGCCTTTGTAGTGTGAGGTAGTGATACACATGTTCAAAAGCTGCGTATTCTCAATGATTCTAGAAATGATGTGCCCCTAGCCAACTCTTCTACATACGCTATGAAACCAATTCATTTTTGGTACAAGCTCTTGGAATCGATCATCAGTAGGCTCGATTCCCGAACTAGTACCAGTCCTATCTAAGCTCTATGCGATTTCTATGTCTTCTGGAATTCCTTCATCATGGAAGTTAGCAAATGTTCAACCTATCCCCAAAAAAGGCGATAAGACCGTTCCCTCAAACTACCGACCAATTGCCATTACTTCCATTTTGTCTAAAATCATGGAAAAAGCCATCAATCAGCAACTGCTCACGTTCCTTGAAACTAACAAACTCCTTAGTGACCACCAATATGGGTTTAGGCAAAGTAGTTCAACAAGCGATCTTCTTTTATATGTGACCCAAGTTTGGAATAATACAGTAGAGCAGTCCGGAGAAACAGTTGTAGTCGCTTTAGATATCTCAAAGGCATTTGACCAAGTTTGGCATAAGTGTTTACTTGCCAAACTCACCTCATTTGGGTTAAATGATACGCACATCAACTGGGTTTCTAGTTTCCTTGATAAAAGGCGAGTACGTGTCTTAGTTGATGGCTTTTTTCAAAAGAAGTTAGAATTAACGCGGCGTACCACAGGGATCCGTTACAGCGCCTACACTTTTCTGCTGTACATAAATGACCTTATTTCTTCAATAACTAACCCCATCCATTGCTTTGGTGACGATAGCGCTCTTCACTGAAGTTCATCTCAGTCTACTCATAGTGACAATCCACCTTCTATGTCAAATCAAGAAATTAAAGCTGAAATGGCAAATTCAATCAACAAAGACATTCAACGTATTCTCGAATGGGAAGCAATAATCTAGTTAAATTTAATGCTAACAAAACTCAGTGTTGCCTTATGTCCGCCAAAAAGATCGATCATTTCCTGTTGTAAGTATGAATAGCTCATTTCTTAAGTTTTCAGACTCTATTAATCTGTTGGATATGACTGTATCTTCAAATCTCTCATGGGTTGACCATCTTCTGTCAGCTACCAAAACATCTGCTCGCAAAATAGACTTTTGTATAGATCTAAGCAGTACTTTACCTCTCGACAATTCCTTCTGCTGTATTCGGCCTCATCTGGAATATAATTCTCACCTCTGGGTTAGTGCTCCCAATACGCTCTCGATATCGTTAATCGTATTCAAAAGAGAGCGATTAGGCTTATAAATGACCCGTCCTTAACTTCTCACATACAGTCCCTTGAGCATAGAAGGATGGTTTCAGTTCTTTCTTTGTATTATCGTTATTACAACGGCTATTATGCTGCTGAATTATATTCTTTGATACCATCTCAGGCTATCTTTTGCGAAAACACTCGGTTCGCTCATTCATATCATCAGTATCCAGTACAAATCTCCACTTGTCGTACCAAACGGGCGCAATCCACATTTTTCACGGTTTCTAAACTCTGGAATGATCTCCATAGTTCCTGCTTTCCTCTCACTTGTGATATGAGAAAATTTAAGGTAGCTGTTCATAGGCATCTATTGGCAATTCATTATCCCTCTATCCATCCTCCTAAGTGTTCCTGAGTGCTTTAGCACAATAGGCCAAATTTAGCCTGTTCAAGTCCACAATCATAAAAAAAAATTCCCCACAAGATGAATTAATTGCATTACTGCTTTTAGTTGTTATTATAAACCTGCATATTATCTCAAATTTGAGTTTAAACCTAAGTATTTACAAAATAGTTTACGGATACATTCTTCACCACTCTTTCGCCCTCTTCGGATTTCTGCTTATAAGCTGAGACCAAACGCGCACCCCGAATAGCAGACATTCGGCGAGAACCTTGCTATTGTGCAGTCTTTTAGACTTATACACAGACTGTTACGCAAACCATGATTGCTTCTTACACTTGGCGAGGAAGAGACGCAATTCATGTTCTGCTGGCAAGGCGGGTATGCCAAATCGTATTGTAGGAAAGGTTGCATTGTGCAATGGCTAAAAGTAACGTTCTTCCGAAATGTTATATACGGAGCTTTGATGTGTTCGTAAATTTAAGCTGGCCACAATTCGTTTCCTGATTACTATGCGATGTCTATCTAGGTAATCATTTAATTTATGTTCCGCAAATCTGTATCCATATCCACAAAACATGACAATGGCAACAAAGTAGAAATGACAATTCAACCATATTTTTACAACATGTGAATCGCTAATTTGAAATATGGAATAAATATCAATATTTTTTCTTTGGTAACTTATTGTTAACTATGGAGCTACTAACATTGATACTCATTAAAATTTACGAGTGTCTCGCGACAGTAAAATTTTTATAAAGATGGAAATAAAAAGGAAAACTAAAATCTACGGTAACCAAGATCCTCTCAATGGATTGCAGAGTACCGTAGCTGGGATCATAGGTTACCGTAGACTTTAACGTTTCTTTTATTTCCATTTGGGGTTGTGATGGCAAAAGTTTCACTGTCGCGAGACAGGCGCTTAAAGTTTTAACAGTTAAAGATCGACCTACATGAAGTAAACGAAACAACTTTAACTGGACAAATTTTAATTATTAGCAATGGTAGTAGCTCCACAGTTTCAATAAGTTACCAAAGAAAAAAAATTATGGCTGTATAAATAATAAAGATATAGAGTGTTTCCCTAACTTCATATGAACTTAGCGAAACACCCTCAAATGTTGCATGATTCAGAAAAACGATGTAACATTATCAATCCTTGCATAAATTGCTCTTAAGTTACCACATAAAACAGTCAGTAATTTCAACATCAATAAATATAGGGTGTTTCGCTAAGTTCATATGAATTTAGCGAAACGCATGTTCTAAAACTTTAACTAGACAAATTTTAATTAGTACCAATGGTAGTTGCTCTACAGTTGCCAATAAGTTACTAAAGAGAAAAATTTATTGCTGCATAAATAAAAAAGATATAGAGTGTTTCGCTAACTTCATATCAACTTAGCAAAACACCCTCAAAAGTTGCATGATTCATAAAAACGATGTAGCATTATCAATCCTTGCATAAATTGCTCTTAAGTTACCACATAAAACAGTAGGTAATTTCAATATTGAAAAATATACAGGGTGTTCCGCTAAGTTCATAGTTAGCGAAACACATGTTCTAAAACTTTAACTAGACAAATTGTAGTTAGCGCCAATGGTGGTTGCTCCATAATTGCCAATACGTTACCAAAGAAAAAAATTTATTGTTGCATAAATAAAAAAGTAATAGAGTGTTTCGCTAACTTCATATGAACTTAGCGAAACACTCTCAAAAGTTGCATGATTCAAAAAAGCGATGTAGCTTTATCAATCCTTGCATAAATTGCACTTAAGTTACCAAATAAAACAGTCGGTAATTTCAATATTGAAAAATATACAGGGTGTTTCGCTAAGTTCATACGAAGTTAGCGAAACACGTATTCTAAAACTTTAACAAGACAAATTTTAATTAGTACCAATGGTAATTGCACCATAGTGCTACATAAATAAAAAAGATATAGAGTGTTTCGCTAACTTGATATGAACTTAGCGAAACACGCCATCAAAAGTTGCATGATTCAGAAAAACGATATAGCATTATTAATCCTTGCATAAATTGCTCTTGTTCCTATGAAGTTAGCGAAACATGTGTTCTAATTTTGCGTTATTTAGAAAAACGATATATTATTTTCGATACATGCATTAATCGTTGAATAGTTACCGAGGAAAAAAAAAATTATGGCAATAAGAAATTTATAGAATTTTGTCATCTTAATTTGTATGGGCTCTGCGCTCGACTTACCAGGCAGACGGAAGAGGATTAAATTTATTTTCACTGAACATCTTCTCGATCTGACAAAATGTTAATTAGTACCATTGTTAGTTGCCTTATAGTTACTAACAAGTTGCCAAACTGCAAATGATTGCATAAATAAAGAAGATATAGGGTGTTTCTCTCACTTCATATGAACTTAGAAAACGTACTTTCAAAAATTACGTGATCCAGAAAAACCCTATACCATTATCAATCCTTGCATAAATTGCTCTTAGGTTACCACATAAAACAGTCGGTAATTTCAATATCAAAAAATATACAAGGTGTTTCGTTAAGTTCATATGAAGTTAGCGAAACTCGCCTTCAAGAGTTGCGTCATTCAGGAAAATGATATACCTACCATTATCAAGTCTTAAATTATTGCACATTAGTTGTCTTTTTAGTGAATTAGTTTGTAACAACCTTTTTTTGTGGTTGTATTAAAAAATACATTGGTTTAGTATCGTTCTTTTATTTGGCGTAATATTAGAAAAGTTTTTAATTATTAAAATGTGGAATTGAGAAAGGCAATTTAATTTGCATTTCCTAAAACACATCTTTTTGGGTGTAATATTTCTTAAATAGTTATAGTTCCCTTTCTTAAAAAAATTGGATTCTGATGATTGTATTCGCGCAACGCGTGACAACCTCTTGGGGGTAAACATTTAGAGGAGCTATTTTGAAAGCCGCTATATTTTTCACTTGATGCTGAATGTTACAGCAGAAAGCATGGTTTTTACCTAATTTTTATATTTAGTGCCATCAGAATTTGATAGTAAGTTATTTTCTAATTCATTACATTTTAAATTAAAAACATTTGTTTTTTTAGGCATTTTTTTAAGGCATTTTTTTAACGCATTTTTTTATGCATTCTTTTATATGGCACTTATAATTCACTAATTTACTATTCTATTATTTTTCTAATTTAAATGGAAATTTTTACTTGAATTACATTTTACAACGCAAGTTCGACACACTTAAACTTCAAAGAAAATCAATAAATTTATGGACGCAATATATTAAGGATAGATTAGCAAGACATTGACCTCACCAAGTTCACCATTCTGCTTCATAGTTACCAGCAGTAATACAGTTTATCTACCGAACCGTTCAAAGGTAATGTTTTTATATACTTTCAGAATAGTATAAGACTTCTGATTTTTTAACCTTTTCAATTAGATATTGAATAAACTGAAGTATATTATGTTATTTTATTTTCATTTTGATAAATTGTTTATTATTATACATTAACTAGGTTTTGTTGTTCCTATAAAAAAAAAAGACAACATGGCGCTCGAGATTTTATCATTTTTTCATAATTTTTTATATTGCATTTTTTTATTAATTAAGTGCAGTGAAAATAACTAAGCAGATGGGAAGCAAGCAGCATTTCAGGTAGGTTAACAACTCAGTATATTAGAACTCTCCCTATCTTAATTTACCGATTGAGCCAACGGCAGTAGCGATTGTTATTTGGTAATATTTTTTTATTAATTAAAATTATTTGATCAATTGCAAATTGTTTATTACATTTGCGTTTTGGTTATTACATCATCGCTTTTGTTTTAATGTTATAAGTTGGCCCAGTTATAATGTTATACTTTGGCGCCTTATATTGTTATAAGTTATCATCACACAATAATTGTAACATAATAATATACTCACTTACCTATAGGTATACAACAGAACTCGAAAATTTCTAACAGAATTTAATTCACCGCGCCTGTTTTCCGAATAACATCAGTTCGACATGACGTGAGACACTTTGGTCCATCAATTTGCAGATGTCTTTTCGCAATTCCAATGTAATGATCTATTGATGACGATTTCCTCGTTGTAACAGAGGGGTCCTCTATACTCCACTATTCCCAGTAATTGAAACTGATTTTTGTTAGTGGACATGCAAATCCATCAGGCAAGGACTTCAGTAATTGCAGTCTATCGGTGTCAACACCTATTGCTACGAAGTCCCATATAAGTAACAAAGTAAAAAATACTTAAACGTTAAAGAATAAGGAAGTAGTAGTAGTAGTTTGGTACCTGTCATTAACAGATTATGTTCCAGAGCCATATCACATTAATCACATATTGCTTCATGAAGAGTGAAGTGATCCTTAAGTACTTCATCCAAAGGTTTGGATTAGAAGTAACGGTATGTAACAAAAAATAAAATGGAAAATGCAGTAAACAATCGATTAATTAACAATATGTAAATAAATACTTCCTTAAAGTTTATATTTATACAATGTGCACCGCCTGGCGTAAGCCCACCTAAAATATTAATTAAAATGTAAAAATGTGCATTTCTTTGAAATTAAAAAATAAAAAAACTAACCAGCCAAAATATTTAATTTGATAGTAATCGAGTAATTAATTACTCCAGTACTTTAACATGAAATTAGAACATGTGTTTCGCTAACTTCATATGAACTTATCGAAACACCCTGTATATTTTTCAATATTGAAATTACCGACTGTTTTATTTGGTAACTTAAGAGCAATTTACGCAAGGATTGATAATGCAACATCGTTCTTCTGAATCATGCAAATTTTGAGCGTTGTGTTTTGCTAAGTTCATATGAAGTTAGCGGAACACCCTATATCTTCATTATTTATGGAGCACTAAATGATTTTCTTAAGTAACTTGTTGGTAACTGTAGAGCAGTGGTACTAATTAACATTTTGTCAGATCGAGAAGTTTGCGTAAATTGTATGACAAATGTTCAATGAAAATTCATTTAATCCGCTTCCGTACGCCTAGTAAGTCGAGCGTAGAGCCATACAAGTTAAGATGACAACATTCTGTAGATTTCTTATTGCTGTAATTCTTTTTTTTTCCTCGGTAACTATTCAGCAATTAATGCAAATATAGAAAATAACATATCATTTTTCTGAATAACGCAAAATTAGAGCATGTGTTTCGCTAACTTCATATGAAGTTAGCGAAACACCCTGTATATTTTTCAATATTTAAATTACCGACTGTTTTATCTGGTAACTTAAGATCAATTTATTCATGGACTTATAAATGCTACATCATTTTTCTGAATCATGCACGTTTTGAGGGTTAGTTTCGCTAAGTTCATATGAAGTTAGCGAAATTTATTTATGCAGCAATAAAGTTTTTTCTTTAGTTAACATTGGCACTAATTAAAATTAGTCTAGTTAAAGTTGTTTCGCTAACTTCATGTATGTAGGGTTATAAAGATCACTACTATAACTTAACTCATGTTAAAATTATTGGAGATTTGCTATTAGGATATCAGAAGAGTGAACTACCCCTATATCAACATAACACTACTCCGTAAACGATATACTTTACTATCTCTCTTTTATGCTACACTAATACACGAGTGGTACAATTTTTAGCAAATATGTCGTAAGTATTGGAACTTACAGATTTCTCGTTTACACTGCATTAGTTTTTTGTCTTTAAATGCCTGACAGAATTTTTTACATTATTAATTTAAAAACTATATTAAAAATTTGAGCCAGTCGATTCGAAAAACTGTCAACTTCAATTATTAGAGACTATTCAATCAAAAATTATAAGGCTACTACGTTAAATTTTAATAAAATTACTCTTGTTTTAATTATATTTAGTACATTGGATATTTTTATTAAATAGTGCCAAGGATTGTACACTTTTAATTTTTTCAGTTTTACAAAATAAATTTATTTGTAGAATTAAATTAAATTAAAGTATACTGGATTTTTGTTTCTAAATTTTCTATGCGGTGTATAAAATGGCTTGTTAAAATGCGTTTTACATCTTCCTTTACATTTTTCCACTTACGGATATTTCAAGAATCGTCTATCATATATACATATTGTCAATATTACGTAAAGGTTGCTTGAGTGCCGGGGCACATTAAGCACAATCGGTAAATTCCGAAAATTGTTTAACGTTTCAAAATGTATTAATCCAAATAAACATTTTTGTGATTTTATTTGGTGGCCAAAACTATACTTCGTATATTTATTATTAATTCGATATCTGATAGTTATTCGTTTCATTAATACAAACAACTGCATTCTTGCACGAATAAAACATAATATTTTTTCTCCAGTCACTTTTACCATTCTTTATACATTGAAATGCCTTTACCTTTATAGTCAGTAATTTATTTGCAGTTCACTACTTGTTTCAGAACCAGGCCCGGATCCAGGGGGTGGGGGGGCAAGAAGGGGCACTTGCCCCGGGCGGCGACGACTAGAGGGCGGGCAGCAAGCCGCCAGTCAGTACAGTGCACTATACAAATCTGTGCGATGTACGACCGAGATGGTCTGGAAATGGTGTTTTTATGTATGTAGTTATAGTCCAGAAACAGAATAGAGTATAATGAGTGTCAGTCTAGGATATCTATGGTCTAGGTTAATATTGTTAGTGCTCGCTCAGTAGACGATCATGTTATATATAATCATAAAATGTTAAAATTGTTTCTGTTAATAAATCTCATTTGGTACTGTACTTTTGAGAATTAAAAAAAACAAGACCTTGATTATGCACTGTGAAGTGTTTAGTCAAGGAAAAATGCTTAACATTTACATATCTTGTTACACGTCCAAACCGCACTAGGCGTCGTGCATGCCTACTAATGTAAGCGGGTTGCCAAGCCAGCTAACAGGGAGATGGGCGTGGTCGAAATAATAAGTAAAATGAATGATTAATAAGCTCAAACACCTTACACTTATACTCAAATAGCTCAATTCGGGAAAATATGTCTCTAGGCGCCACCAGAATCGAAACTTTGTTAATATAATTGTCTTAAGCTGGATGTTAATTAACCCTACTTGATTGTGGAAAGTAGGATTGTGCTTACTCGGTAAACTCATATACGAAGGTTCTAAAACAAACACTCGTCCAAAACAATTCAACTCAAACTCAAATAAATTTAGTACTACCCAGGTTATTAAAAACTTTTTGAATACACCTCGTATACCAAAACTTCCAAAATAAAATTTATCACTCAAATTCATTCAATGAACGGTAATTAATTTTTAAAATTCTTAACATGAACGATATCTTTTAAATTTACTTTACTTTTGAATCGTATTTGACATTCGTAAACATTTAAGGTTTCAAAACTCCAACTTTTATTATACTTAATGAAATTTTTAAGACAACAGCTGATCTGTTAATAGTGCATTGCTCTAATGAAACTGACATAAAAATTTTGTAATCAACCTGGCTAATATAAACTTTCAGGTTGTTCCTTAAATCTGAAAAAAAAATGAAAACATGCAAAGCTTACTTTTAAAATTGTCAAAACAAGATCACCAATTAAGTAAATGTTACATCTGTGTTTCATACCTGGTTAAATAAACAACAAAGTAAAAAGATAACGATAAATATATATTGTCCTGCATAAAATAATCAAAAACAAATGTTTACATACACAAGGATATTTACATATACCTCAACAACGTGGTTGAAAATCAAAACCACACGTCACTACCAATTTCTGCAAAAATTCTTAATACTATACAATCCAACACAACATGATTCGAGGACGATTATCTTTTCGCTTCTAAACTAATTAATATTTAATCACATTACACAAATGAACTAAACCAAAGAGATAATCGTGCTTTACTAAATTTTTAAAATACTTAAATATAAACCTTACTTAAAATCGTCCATTAATCCTTGGATTTTCTTTCTTCCGTAAACCAAATATTTGTAGTCCATTTGTACTGCTTAAAATTGCCTGTAGCACATTACAAATGCTCAACAAAACTTATTCCTCTGTGCACCCGCGAATAATTCAATAACACGTAATAACGGTAAACATTTGGTTGCCTCTTAAAATTTCTAGCAACCCTTTACACCAATTTAGACCCTTATACAAATAAAACTTTCAATGTCATATAACGTTATTTAAACATTGGTTTAATATACAACGAACGCTTCGTTCACTTAACAGGTGGTCTCATAAATACTTTTAGCTGAATCTCGTTACAAAAACACGCGCTGCCCTTCACACTTTAACATAACAACTGTTATCTTTATTCAAATCTGCTTACGCACTATTATTTTCTTGAAAATAAACAAACTAATTTTTATCTTCAACTTCAATTTAATTATTGTTTTGTTTATGAATGTCTATCTCGATTTATCCCCGGTTCGGGTTACGCAGTTGTTTAAACAATTACTGCCTCATTAAAATTCACAAACATACTCCAACATCATCACATTCTATCCCACTCGCGTGCGCGTCTCACCGAGCTCTCATCACAAGCCAAAAGCTAACTTCTTAACTCTAACTAACTAACTAACTAACTCGTCAATCTCTGACTTTCCTATTTATAACTTCAGTCAACCATCTTTAAACATGTCTTCCTTCCGCGTTATATTCTCCAATAATATTCATTCAAAATTCCATAGTTCTGATAGCTGCTTCCCTCTATACAAGCACGCGTGTAATTACAATACATCGCCATATTTGTTTTCACTTACAAATTTTACAATTACTTCATGAAGAAATCATTTTTCGTCATTACATTCATTCAGTGGCCACTCTGGACCATTACACAACTTTTAACCGTTATCTCCAACCTGTGCTCGATCTCGGTCCGCAACATTTGTAAAAATCAGTACCGTCTAATGTCTCAAATTCCATATACCTACACATATTCTCAAAACAATTGCACAACATTACAAAACCCTTCGGAAATTAATACTTAAACATATCCAATCTTTCTCTACATATTTTCTAAAACATTTTACACTTATTCTTCACATTTTCTAACCAAGATTACTCATCTTATCTTCAAACATTCCTTTCTTTATCAGCAGCAAAACAGAAGCAATACAGTGGGAAGCATTATCGTCCCATCAACAAATTTCTCTTCACATTTACATTCATCAAAATCTAATTATTCCAACACTAAAGTCTCTATAACATTCAAATACACGTATCTACATACAGAATTATATTTCTCCTACATTTCCAGTGGCGTATCATACACCCACACATATACAAAAAAAAATAAAAATTTTTTTCCGTTCAAACTCAATACACTCGTGCTCAGAACACGTAATACACGTCATTATAACATCCTACATACAGGGTGCGTCAACGCAACCTGACAATCTTATTTAAAGAACTATTTTGCTGTAATTAAGGTTTAAATAAAGATTTAATTTTTTTATATTTGAAGCAATTTTAGCTGGTTCTATTAGCGCTGTATATAAGTATTACACATAATAGATCTTTTCCAGACAGTAGACTCCAAATCGACCAATAAGTAATTCGTACATTTTTATTAACATATTACCGATGTTACGTAGGTATTAAGTACATGTCATTTTAAAATCCTATAATTACTTTATAAGTTTATTTGTAGTTTTGCAAATTTATCAATTACATTTAGTAGTCGTTTAAAAATTTTGAGTTTTTGATTAAATGTGGCAACATACATGCTTGATTAGTGATTACATCTAACACTTGTTTAATACGTAGGTCAACTTGTGACACTGACATCAAAAGTGCCGACATTGAGTGACACTTTTGATTATTCTCTATTCTGGGGTTATAGCAAATACTTAATTAGCGAGCGAAGTGAACAACGATGACGACGATACGCGGATGAGGCGCGGGCGTCCGATGGGGGCCGGCGCCGGCTCACTCCACTCACTCGTTCACTCACGAACGAACACGACTATAGGCATTTTTTACACCTTCAGGCGCATCGCAATATATGGTGAATAGTGATTTGGTGAATGTGTTGCATTTTACATTCAGACGCTAGACCGGCTAGACATTAAGTATTGTAAATGCAAACTCATGTAAATAAGTCAAATGAAAAGGCTTCAAAAGCTTGTCATTACTATACTTGACCGCCGTTCAGAAAAGTAAGTATAATTTATTATTAGAATTACAGGTTACGTACATTCATAAAACAATGAATTTTGAAGTAGGCACACAGTCTATAGTCCGTTTCAAACATTAAATTCAGTGTACATTAAATGGCAGGCGGCTTTGTCATATTTCTGCATAAATCTCTCCGTGTGGAAACCCAACCTGTTAGCCACAAATAAATCCTCCTTTTGTATTCCACAGCAGTTAACAGCGATAATCCTCTACAAGTACCTGTCTGCAAGTATCGTTTTACATCTGAATGCGACATGAACTTATTCGAAGTTTTAATGTCTGACCGTTCAATAATTTAGTCCACTGAAATTACTCTTACGCGTTAGTAGTAGTACTGAGGCACCTCAACTTTCACTTTTTGACGTCATTTGAGCTTGGGATTCCCCACGGTCGCCCACGTGGGGGACCGCATTTTCCACCCTTATTTTTACTCGCTTACGTGTAGGACGTATTTTTTCACCCCTATTTTTTTACACACCCACGTGTGAGACCGTATTTTCTACCCCTGCTGGAATTTTCACCCCTAATTATTTTTTACATACACCCACGTGTGAGACCGTATTTTCAACCCTTTCTTTTCGAAGACCCATTTCAACCCTAATTATTTTTACTCGCTTACGTATAGGACGTGTATTTTCACCCCTATTTTTTACACACCCACGTGTAGGACGTGTTTTTTCACCCCTATTTTATGACAGCTCACGTATAGGACGCGTATTTTCAACCCTTATGGTTTCTTTTCGAGGTCAACCCTAATTAGAGCCTTTTTTGGCACATGCCCACGCGAGGGGCTGGGACTGGTCTTGGTGCTGGGGGGCTGGACCTGGACCTAGGTCTTAGACTTGGAGTTGGTCTTAGGGTTACTTTTGATTGTCATCTAATTAAGGTCCTTCTGGCTATATTAAGAACAGTGTCCCTGGAGGTTGCACACGCATACAATGTTGGAAATTGCATAAAGATTTTTTATTTAGTCTATTGTTTTAAAATGGTCAAATGCTATTGGATGATCTTTTACCTATATGTATTTTCTAATAATGATGTAAAATAGCAGCTGTGTTAAGGATTAATCTTGCGTGGGGGAATTTGAATGACAGTAAAATTTAATTATAGAACACTTATTTTATTGTAAATGTCATAATTAAAAAATCCTCAGTGAACTATAAAAAATTACTGACATTCCTAATGAAACAAATTTTTATTAAGTTAATTAATTACATAACAGCCACAACAGCAATATTATCTTCTAAAAATGAATATTAAAACATAGTTTACCTGCATTGAAATATGCTTAATATCCATCCGACCGTTAAAATGTTGTACGCATTAATGCTTAGATGTGTTTTATAACTGTAATTAAAAATCTGTAAATAAATAGAAGGGTTAACACCACACTTACCAGCTCTGTACTTAAAGAACGTTTTCGAGGGACGGCTTCACGAGTGATAGACACTGCTTTGTGTGCTTGTGTAATTAAACTTTCTAGGTTGTGTAAAAACCATCTATTGGTTTCCCCATAGTGTAAAATATACAAATAACCTTATTATCTTTATCGAACTTACTGCAAATCGTATTTACCTTTCTCTTAAAAATAAAATCGGTTTGAAAAATATTCATATTGTACATACGGACACACAAATTATTTTATAAAAAACCATATTAAGAGTTTTGGAAAGTTACATGTTTTAAATTCCACAACAATATGTAGTAAGAAATTACTGTTCATGTTTACTTTAGCTAATTACCGTGTAATTATATAACTTTGTTAAATTTAATAGTCTAAAATTGATTACCAATATAATATAAATAATTTCTTTTTAAAAAACACTAAATCATACTTGTAAGACAAGTGTAGATCTTCAAAACTTGTTCTCGGGCTTTAGCCCCTGTCGGGCCCCTGGTTGGAAATGGTATGGGGCCCTAACCTTATAAGACAAGTGCAGAAACTAGCTCTTGGGACTTGGCCCCTATCGTGCCCCTCTTGGTGAAATTATATGTGGGCTTTCACTTAATCTTACAGGTGTAGACCTTGGTCCCGTCATAAAAATTTGTATTCTAGTAAGGTCAACTTTAAGACAGCACTTGTATCAGGGTCTGCGCCCCTTGTCTTGGCCCCCTTTAAGTAAAAATTGATTTTAGCTCCATCTAGTGGCGTATATTAAACATTTTCTGTAACAGAAGTTGATCATCCACACTTCTATCTTTCTCTCTCTCGTTTATCCGTCTCTCTCTCTCTCTCTCTCTCTCTCTCTCTCTCTCTTCGGCTTTTCTCACACACAAAAAATCAATTAATTAATTAATTAATCAATTGCAAACAAATCATGCTCGATCAAATCAATCAGATCAATCTCAATCAATCAATCAACCAAAATGAATAATATCATGTCTTACAGTTTGCGAAAACCAGCTTACAGTTCAAAACTGATTTGGTTTAATTAATTACAGTTTACTTGCTCAAAATCAGCCACAGTTCAACATTAACAGTTATAAAATCCTCATTGAAAGGACTGGAAAGTAATAATTATAATTTATATATATATATATATATATACATATATAACATAGAGTTAAATTAAATTAACCTGTTTTAAAAAGATCAAATTGATGTAATAGAAATAAAAGACCCCAAGGTTTTAACGGTTCATTATTATATGCGAATCAATATATATAAAAAACTTTCTTGACATTCTTGTTAGTAATATCAAGTAAAATATATTAAAAAAAATAATATACCTTCAGATGTGTTTTCTTTCAACTGTTCTAATAATAACCATACGCTGAAGTGAAATAACTTATACTGCTCACTAAACACGTTTTCTACTTATGAATGGTTGGATATAAACTGGCTATTGCTTTCCCATCATTAACTAATTTAGAATGTAGACCTAATTATCCCTATTACACTTACTGCAGTCCGTATTCACCTTTCACTTTCGCACACTACTTAGAGCCACCGTATATGAATTTGTATACAAAACGACGTTTGCTATTTACATAAATCAATATGTTTACAAACATTTTTAAAATTTTCTGTTGTAAAAAAACATTAAGCCCCAGATATTAGGTGGTAAAGATACCTGATTTATCTGTATGTGCAATCATTCGCGCGCGCGCGCCCGCCCGTTCACACACACACACACACACACGCACACGCACACGCACACGCACACGCACACGCACACGCACACGCACCGCACGCACACGCAAACGCTCACGCACACGCACGCACGCACACGCACACGCACACGCACACGCACACGCACACGCACACGCACACGCACACGCTCACGCACACGCACACGCACACGCACACACACACACACTCGCGCGCGCACACACACACACACGCACACACAAATTGCTTTTGAATAAATAAATAAATGAACTGCGATTAAGTAAACAGGTAATTAGACATTATAAATAAACACAATATTGCAGAATTTTTTTTGCTAGTATTTAAATTGAAATGAATGATAACAGAATACACTTTAGTATCGATTAGCGTTTCGAGATGGAAGGTCAGTTTAGGTATCCGCTTTTTGCAATAGTAGCGGGGCCATATGGTTGTGGGAAATCGTATTTTATCGTTGATTTTCTAAAACATATCGAAACTGTCTGCGATACAGCTTTTGAAAAAATTATCTGGTTTTACGGCGAATGGCTACCATTATTCAAAGATCTTTCAGTGGAATTTCAGAAAGAATTACCTGATATGGAACAATTTGGAGGAGAAAAACCGGTCTTAATAATAATTGACGATCTAATGCGCTAGGCTAACGGTTCGGTAGTTGTTACTTTTACAAAGGGTTGTCATCATAGAAACATAAGCGTGTTTTTCTTAACGCAAACCATATTTCATCAAGGAAGTGGATGTCGAGATATCCTAACGCTCATTACATAATCCTGTTTAAGAATCTACGTGACAGGGCATAGATACAGCATTTAGCAAGACAAATTTCACCTAACAACCCGAAATTTTTAGAGGAACGTACCAAGATGCTACTTCTAATCCACACGGATATTTATTGTTCGATTTAAAACAGAATACACTGGATGTGCTACGCTATAAAAATACGGTTTAAACCTCGCAGTCATAAAGATATCATCATATATGATGGTTTACGCTTTAATCGAAAACACCGATATCCTGCGTACCAATATAATATAAATAATTTCTTTTTAAAAAACACTATTTCATAAATTTTATAACACAATTTTTAAAAACACACATGCTGAATTAAAAGAAAAAAACAATGGGGTTATTTTTTTTACAGGACTCTTGATTAAAACAATTAAACCTGATTATCTCATCATTTAGAATTAAACATGAACTAAAATAGTTTTTTACAAAATCAAACATAGGTAAATTATGTAATCTAAAATATAGAAACATTAGGTATAACGTCACATACATCGAATGATAGTCTTGTAGTATTGTTTTATTGTATACGAAGCATCGAATTCTTCTCTAGGAAGCGTAAATGATATCCTAGCGGTGCTCGTCCAAAGGAATCAAAATACTCTCCATTACCATTCTTGTCAATTAGTAGTGGTCAATTGACCTGGTATGTTTGCAGGATCCGTGTTTACGATAATTGCACACGCTTCAAATCTTTCAGCTCGTACCCAAAAGTTGTACCGTATTCACTTCCTTCAGTATTTATCTGCATTCTGTTTCGAGGCTGTAGTACGTTTTCTAATACATAAACAGAATCTTCAATACTGTGATACGTGTAGTAGCAAAACACATTAGCTAGTTAGTTTCACCTCTATATTACTTTACATGCAAGCCTGATCTTATCATACGGCCTGGGTATAGCAAGCAACGCTCCCAATTATAGCTTTTAGTAAACACAGTAGTTCCTACAACTACATACAATCGACTAGCACTGCTTTAGAACGAGGATCAAACGAAAAACAGGCATGCACGCATGCACGCACGCACGTACACACGCACGCACGCACGCAAGCTCGCACTCACGCTAGCACGTACGCACGCGCGTAGGCACACACGCTCGTACGCGCGTAAGCTCGCACACACGCTCGCACGTACGCACGCGTGTAAGGACACACGCTCGCACGCGCGTAAGCTCGCACGCACGCTCGCACGTACGCACGCGTGTAGACACGCTCGCACGCGCGTAAGCACGCACCCTCGCACGCACGCTCGCACGTACGCTCGCACATACGCACGCTCGCACGTACGCACGCTCGCACGTAGCCGCACGTACGCGCTCGCCGTACGCACGATCGCACGCACGTACGTACGCTGCACGCACGTACGCACGTAGGCGCGACACACGTGTGTGTGCTCATGCGTGCGTACGTGCGAGCTTGCGTGCGTGCGTGTACGTGCGTGCGTGCATGCGTGTTTTCGTTTGATCCTCGTGCTAGTCGATTGTATGTAGTTGTAGGAACTACTGTTGACTAAAGCTATAATTGGGAGCGTTGCTTTATACAGGCTGTGGAGTTATGTTTAATTAGCTTTTGACAGATGTATTTATTTATGATAAGATCAGGCTTGCATGTAAAGTAATATAGAGGTGAAACTAACTAGCTAATGTGTTTTGCTGCTACACGTACACAGTATTGAAGATTCTGTTCATGCATTAGAAAACGTACTACAGCCTCGAAACAGAATGCAGATAAATACTGAAGGAATACGGTACAACTTCTGCGTAGGAGCTGAAAGGTTTGAAGCGTGAATTATCGTAAACACGGATCCTAAACATACCAGGTCAGCATTGCATATCTACATTGACAAGAATTAATGAGAGTATTTTGATTCCTTTGACGAGACGCTAGATATCATTTACGCTTCCTAGAGAAGAATTCGATGCTTCGTATACAATAAAACAATACTCAAGACTATCATTCGGATGTATGTGGACGTTATACTAATGTTTCTATATTTTAGATTACATAATTTACCTATGTTTGATTTTGTAAAAACTATTTTAGTACATGTTTAATTCTAAATGATGAGATAATCAGGTTTTTTTTTAATTCAGCATGTGTGTTTTAAAATTGTGTTATAAAATTTATGATTTAGTGTTTTTTAAAAGGAAATTATTTATATTATATTGGTAATCAATTTTAGACTATTAAATTTAACAAAGTTATATAATTACACGGTAATTAGGTAAAGTAAACATGAACAGTAATTTCTTACTACATATTGTTGTGGAATTTAAAACATGTAACTTTCCAAAACTCTTAATATGGTTTTTTATAAAATAATTTGTGTGTCCGTATGTACAATATGAATATTTTTCAAACCGATTTTATTTTTAAGAGAAAGGTAAATACGTTTTGCAGTAAGTTCGATAAAGATAATAAGGTTATTTGTATATTTTACACTATGAAACCAATAGATGGTTTTACACAACCTAGAAAGTTTAATTACACAAGCACACAAAGCAGTGTCTATCACTCGTGAAGCCGTCCCTCGAAAACGTTCTTTAAGTACAGAGCTGGTAAGTGTGGTGTTAACCCTTCTATTTATTTACAGATTTTTAATTACAGTTATAAAACACATCTAAGCATTAATGCGTACAACATTTTAACGGTCGGATGGATATTAAGCATATTTCAATGCAGGTAAACTATGTTTTAATATTCATTTTAGAAGATAATATTGCTGTTGTGGCTGTTATGTAATTAATTAACTTAATAAAATTTGTTTTATTAGGAATGTCAGTAATTTTTATAGTTCACTGAGGATTTTTAATTATGACATTTACAATAAAATAAGTGTTCTATAATTAAATTTTACTGTCATTCAAATTCACCCACGCAAGATTAATCCTTAACACAGATGCTATTTTACATCATTATTAGAAAATACATATAGGTAAAAGATCATCCAATAGCATTTGACCATTTTAAAACAATAGACTAAATAAAAATCTGTATGCAATTTCCAACATTGTATGCGTGTGCAACCTCAGGGGCACTGTTCTTAATATAGCCAGAAGGACCTTAATTAGATGACAATCAAAATAACCCTAAGACCAACTCCAAGTCTAAGACCTAGGTCCAGATCCAGCCCCCAGCACCAAGACCAGTCCCAGCCCCTCGCGTGAGCATGTGCCAAAAAAGGCTCTAATTAGGGTTGACCTCGAAAAGAAACCATAAGGGTTGAAAATACGCGTCCTATACGTGAGCTGTCATAAAATAGGGGTGAAAAAACACGTCCTACACGTGGGTGTGTAAAAAATAGGGGTGAAAATACACGTCCTATACGTAAGCGAGTAAAAATAATTAGGGTTGAAAAGGGTCTTCGAAAAGAAAAGGTTGAAAATACGGTGTATGTAAAAAATATTTAGGGATGAAAATTACAGCAGGGGTTGAAAATACGGTCTCACACGTGGGTGTGTAAAAAATAGGGGTGAAAAAATACGTCCTACACGTAAGCGAGTAAAAATAAGGGTGGAAAATGCGGTCCCCACGAGGGCGACCGTGGGGAATCCCAAGGTCAAATGACCTCAAAAGTGAAAGTTGAGGTGCCTCAGTACTACTGCCGTTGTTCAACTAATTAATAACCAGGATATTTTTATATGCAAAAAAACTAGATTTTTTTCTGAAATTGTAGATATAAATAATAAAGTGAGCTTGTTTGCGAAAAAAATACAAAGAATTGTTATGAAATCATTTTTTAAAAATTCACAGTGGTTTAATTAGTTTTTTTCATATAAAAATATCCTGGTTATTAACATGGGGTAAGAGTAATTTCAGACTAGTTTTCGAACTAATTGTCCCAAAAATTTTGCCATTTTTTATTATTCATAATTTTGGATTCTCCGAAAACTTGTTTGACATAAACTTTAATTTATGTTTTATGACTTTTGGTATATGTTCCCGCGAATTCCGCTTTAAATCCCGTTAGTTATTTAACTATCTTTTATTTTGCACGCAGGTAGGAATCACTAATCAGTCATGAGTAAACCGGGGCCAAAAAAATTCTCGGGTGTGGAGTATTGTGAACGAGCGGAAGAAAAAGCAGCGCGTCAAAGTCAAACTGCAGTTTCCATGATTACGTCATTAACAAATTGGTTGCAGCAACCTTCAACTTCTACCGCCGAGGACAATAATTTTCAAACACATGTATCTGCAGAAGAAACTCAAGAGATCTATCATAGGAATCTGATTCTAAGGAAATAATATGATTCAAGACTGTCACAGTGAACATAAAAATAGTATTACACCTAGTTCTCCAATGGAGCCTCACTACCCAGAAGATTTAGAAATACTAGAAGAATCAATACTTACTGAAATAGACTCAACAGACCCTGCTTCTTGGCCGGCTGCGAATTTTATTTCCGACAACATTACAAGCTATCTTTGCAGCCTTATATCGAAAAAATCAGCTGTCCAGCACACATTGATTTTTCATCGACCAAAAGAAATGATAGGTGTCTTACTCCTGGAACGTGGTATAAGTTACTGCCTAACGGTAGTAAAGTATTTAGAAAGTGGTTAGCGTATTCTAAAAAGAATAACGCTCTTTTCTGTGCTGCATGTGAATTTTTTGACAATTTTCATAATGTATCCACTCCTTCAGCGTTGGCAACTACAAGTTTTGTAAACTGGAAGAAAAGTTCGGAAAAACTGTCTCAGCACGAATCGTCTATACATCACACACGTTGTATGATAAAGTGGATAACTCTCACTAACTCTTTAGGAACTTGCAGAGGTATTGACAAAGAATTAGAAAAATCTATTCAGACTGAGAAGGGTAGGTGGAGAATTATTCTTCGCATTATATTTGATGTCATTCTATTTTTGGCTACTAATTGTCTTTCTTTCCAAGGGTCTACTGAAAATCCCAGTTCATCATTAAAAATGACGCCTTCACCAAGTAATGGCAACTTTTTAAATCTTGTAGCCCTTTTAGCAAAAGATAATGCAGTATTAAAAAACAAATTAGAGTCACTGAAAAAAGGACAGGTGTCATATCTATCCAAAACCACGCAAAATGAGGTCATTGATACAATGTCCCAAAAAGTTCGCCAAGAAATCATTACGGAAATAAAGGCTGCAAAGTACTATACAGTCATGTTCGATTGTACTCCTGATGCGTCTCACTCTGAACAGATGAGTGAAGTAATTAGATACGTCAAAATTAATGAAAATGGAGAATGTCAAATTTTGATTTCATTGAGATTCATGAAAAAACTGGCGAGTACATGGCAAATGCAATTTCCAAAAAGTTAGAGGACGACGGGTTATCCATAAGTGATTGCCGAGGCCAGTCATATGTGAAGTGTTTAAAGAACAAGGACCACATTTTTGTGCGAATATATCAGAACTATAACCTCGTTCTTTATTGGAAGTTATACATAAAAACAATTTACAGGATGCATTTCCTAATTTGGTTATAGCTCTTAGAATTTATGTAACCCTACCTACCACTTCTGCGTCATGTGAAAGAAGCTTCAGCAAAATGAAGCTCATCAAAAATTATTTACGATCCACAATGTGCCAAGAACGTTTGTCGGGATTGGCAATATTATCAATTGAGAGTGAAACAGCCAATAGTCTCAATTATGATATTTTAATTGATGATTTCGCTGAAAAAAAAACGAGGAATGTAAACCTATAAACAATTTCTGTAAATATTTATTTTAATACTGTATTTATACATAGGTATCTGTTCAGTGTAGGGTCTTTTCTTTTTAGGTGGTTAGGTGGTAGATTTAAGATTAGTTTCGTTTTAATTATGTTACTCTAGTTTATTGTATTATTATGTAATTTTGTTTTGTTTGATTTTCCATGGGGAGCTAACAGCTGCTATTACACTGTAGTAAACAATATGTATAAATAAAGGCCAATAACAAGCTTCCGCGCAAGAAAGAAAAATATAATCATTTATTTTTGTAAATATTTTATTACTTTTTTAATGTATTTGTACACAGGTATTTCAAATACCAGGCTAGGCTAGACGATAGGCTTCGTTTGTATCGTAATAAACAATTTTATAAAAATGTTAGTATTTTATTTGTTGAAAATTTTGCCTAGAGGGCGGCAAATTGGCACACTGCCCCCCCTATTTAAAAATGTAGATCCGGGCCTGTTCAGAACCCCTTATTTATGCCGCGATCAGTATCGGACATTTATATCTTATACAAAATGAGTATTCTACAGTTTAGTGAAATAAAAACTTACTGTGTAGTGTTTAATTAATATTCGTTGAATTTTACCTCTTTAAATTTGATTCAAATGTGACATATGTAGGTGAAATAACGTGGCTATATATGGTACCATGGTACAATTGTACCATGGATTATATGTACCATCGGCGACAGCAAATGTCAACTTCTGTCCGTGGAAGATTTTTCACTCAAAACATTTAAATAACCTTATACTTGCTTAAAATGAAAATAAAACGAAGACAAAAAGCAAATAGTATATTAGATAACAAGGGATTGAAGTGACTCATTTAATCCTGCGAATAGAGTTTGTTGGTCGAGGGGTTTAGCCCGAGACCAACAACTATTCAAGGGATTAAGGAACTTCAATCCCGTGATATCTACACTATTTTTTGCACTTCGTGGAGTAATAATAGAAATAATTATATTATTTTCTGAAAATGAAAATATTACATCTATGATAAATTTGACATTATTAGAAGTCACTTTGACAAAGAAGCTACACTATTCAAGGCTAATGAAACTTATGAATTATTTTTAAAATCCCAGATTTCGGAGGATTAAATTATTTTTTAATCCCTAAAGATTAAAAGTAATACTTCAGTCCCCGAAATGGGGGAACCAAATAGTACTTTTAATCCACAAAGTGCAAAAATTATATTGAATATCAATACTTATTTATGACTAAAACGTTGTTTGTAACGAACATGCGAGAACTTTGAAATTGTATTTATTGAAGAAATAACATCCCATAAACGTCATTCATACAAAGTTAATGTATGGTCAGGTCAAATTACTTTCTGTACAGTTGCGGCGACCAGGGCCCGCTCTAGACTTCATGTCACCCCGGACAAACTGACAATTTGCCGCCAGTTTTTTTTAAATAAAATAAAAATTATGTTACAATCATTTATTTAAAAAAATATATGTAATACATTACATAATAAACATTTAAAAAGGGCAAAACTTAAAAGTACTGGTACATATAAGGTGCATTTTTATTGCTATACTTATATTCTATTAAGAAAGTACAAAAAATATTGCATAACCAAACAGAGAAATTTTAGATTCTATAAAAATATAAGTATAAAATAAAGTAACCTAAAAAAATTTTTCTTTCTAACTTTGATTTCCGCAAATGTTTTTATTACATCTTTTAAGTTAACTTGATCAGCAATCTCATGCTCAATCCCTAAAATGGCCAACCCATTAAGACGATTTTGCGTTGTAGTTGAACGTAGAAAATTCTTAATCAATTTTAATCTGGAAAAACTTCTTTCTCCACTTGCAACAGTTATTGGTACACACAGCAATACTCTTAAGGAAACACTTAGGGTAGGGGCACAATTTAACATTGTTATTAATTTTAGAACAGTGTTTGGGCTTTCTTTTTTGCCCATAAGCCCAGATACTGCACAAATTTCTTCTGCTAATTCTACCCCATTAATATCAACAGAATCACCATGAGTTAAAATACTTTCTAGACCGTTGCAATGTTTTAAAAGATTTCCTTTAGACATGCCCTTTAAATCATGTATATTATATAAAAATTGAAAATAATTACTATGGTGAGTAAGTTATTTAAATCTAATATCTATTGCATTTAGTGCCTGGTCAATTGTAAAATAAAAAAAATCTACCTTATAATTTTCTTCAGGATTCTCGATCGGTTCATCTCGAGCTTCGTATGAGAAATTCCTTTTTTTTCTTCTTACGCGGTGTCGTGGTATTGTTGATTCAAAATTGGCTTCAACGTCAAGTTCGTCGCCAGTTCTCTCTCATCAAGAATAGTTTCGTTAAAAGATTTATCCGATCGAAGATCCTGAAAAAACTTTTTGCAATTTTGCAAAAGATCAAGTGCAGATGCTAGATCATAATCTTGTGTCTGCAACAATTTGCTTATTGGATTAATACAGTTTAAAATTTTATACCAAAGAACTATTGAACACAAAAATTTAAATTATTATAAGTTTTTGTTATGAACGAATAAGTTCAAAGGTAAATATGTAATTTACATCAGTTCTATATACATAAAGACAAAATTTACATCGATTGGGGCTTGAACCTTGATGGCGCAGTTGGTTAGCGATGTACTCTAGCAAAGTACAGGTCGTAGGTTCAAATCCTACTCGAGGTAAACTTTTTATTTATGTATTTAATAAAATCAATAATAATTTTTAAAAATTTAAATTGTTTAATACAACTTAATAAACCCGGGGCTTCGTCCCTTATTAAATTATCAATTTCTTCATTCTCATAAATGCTTAGCAAGGCGTCGTATACGCCTCCGATATAAAATCTTAAAGGCTTTAAAGCCTCTATCCTACTCTCCCATCTAGTATCACTTAATGGTTTTAAAGTCAAACCCTGGACATGTTTTAGAAGAATTGCCCAGCGAAAAGTAGATGCTGAAAAAATACATATATTCTTGAATCATATTAAAGAAATTAGCGCCTTCCAAAGATGCTTTTACCATATCGTTAACTACTAGATTGAGAGAGTGACTACTACATGGAACGTAGGAAGCTCGCGGATTTAGGTTTTTAATCCTAGATTGCACTCCTGATTTATCGCCCCGCATATTCGACCCGTTGTCATATCTCTGTCCTCTTATATCCTGTAAATTTAAACCCAAATTATTAAGTTCTGCAATTATAATTTCAAACATTTGCTTCCCTGTAGACCTTTCAACTAGAAGAAAGCCCAAAAAGCTTTCCTTAATTTTAATTTCAACCTCATCCTGATTGGAATCAGTTTTATTGATTGAAACATACCTGATTACAAGAGTCATTTACTCCACCTTAGAAATATCAGGAGTGCAATCTAAAATTATCGAATAATATTTGGCTTTTTTTATTTCATTAATAATATAAGATTTCACACTTTGATGCAACCAGTGTTGGGTAAGATCCATTATTTAGGATCTAGATACAGATCCAAACACATTTTTAAAAACTGATCTAGATAAAGATCCAAGATCCGTACGTAAAAATGGATCTAGATCAAGATCAAAGATCCTTGAAATGGGATCTAGATCTTTTATAAAGATCCGACATTCCTAAAATTGTTTCGAGATTTTTCTAATTATTAATATTATCTTTAATTGCTAGTATTGCTACTGATGAGTAGTACTCCCATTCCCATGATCATTTTTCATGTAATACAAATATTAGTCCGCAAGGTTAAATTATTAAGAAAAATAATATACAAATATAATTTTTATAGGTTTTTATTGAAAACTGACATTAATTATTTAACGCACTACAAATTACAAAATTAGTATTAGGTACACATTTACACTTGCAAGTTGCAATGTTAATTGTTAATTTAACTTAACACATAGTTGTTATACAATTATAAGGATAAGGACATTTATCTAAATTATTATAAGTATACGTTACATAATTACATTTTATTATCTAATTTTATTTTATTTTGTTTTAAAATTAATAGCATCTCAAATATATCATCACCTAATCTATTCCTACGAGGAGTTAAAATTAGTCCACCCATACTAAATATCCTTTCAACGGGGCAGATGAAGGAAGTATAGAATTATATTTTAAAAAGATTTCTTTTATAGTAGGGTACATATTTAATTGCTCATAGTTAGTGCTTGTGTCTTTAAAATAATTTGTGCATTCTGAATCAAATGTTGTTTGCGATTGAGTATTTATTTTTAAAAAATCAAAGAATTCGTCCGTGGCAGAGGATTTTTTTTCAGTAAGTGTGAACTGAATTTCTGATTCTGAATTATTAAGATTTTCTTGAAATCCGGAATTGTTAAGTTTACACAATAATTGCGTTTGACAGAATGCTGTTTCATTTTTAAAGGGGGTAATTTTTAACCACCATAATTTAAATTTTGGGTTAGAAATTGTGGATAACAGGTATGGTCTACTACTAGAATTTTTAATATCCATTATATTAGAGAAACGTCTTGTAAAGCCGTTCAATAAACATTCTCTTAATTTAGAACAAAATGTCAGTTTTGTCATTGCTTCTAAGCTAGCTTTAATTTTGAAAAGTGTTGGCAAAACAGTACCTAACTGACAAGTTTTTTCATCTTGTAAAATATCTATTGCAACGGCTATAGGTTTTGTAACAGAAATATATTCGTTTAAAAACACAAAATCTGACAGTTGAAACACGTCTAATTTTAATAACTTACAAACATCACTTAATTTTGCTTCAATATTAATTAGTTTAACACATGTGTCATACATGGAATTCCAACGAGTAGGACAGGGAACTTTCAATTTGACACCGCAAACATTTTCTAACTGATCCGACGCCTTAGTTGACCTACTCACTAAATTCCATAAAGAATAAGCTTTCCCAAAAACAGTATCGTACATTTTTTTATACCTCATGTTTTCAAATGCTTTAGCTGCATCTATCGTAACTACAAGGCTGAGTGTATGCGAACAACACTTAAAATGTTCGGGCAAAAGCACGTAAGTACTGTCAGTATCAAAAGCAGGTAATGATTCAACATCTACATCATTTTGATTTTGCAACTCTGTTAATTCGCTATCGCTGCTCTTATTACATATAGAAGCAGTAAATACGTTAAAAGCTTTATTAAAGTTGCTTGCGTTATCTGTTACCGTTCCTGAAATTTTACCGAGATTTAATTTGTATTCGTTATGAATTTCACTTATTAATTCCGCAATTCTGTCAAATGTGTGCAAATTTAAATCGCCTACAGCTTAATGCAAAAGATTTACGTTGGAAGCTATTACTATCGATAAAGTGTGCAGTCATACCAAGATAACTTTTGTTATTGGTGCTCCAAACATCTGCAGTTGTACAGACGTATTTGGTTTTATTTAATTCTTCTATTACAGCACCAATAACTGCTGATTTCTCTTCT
The DNA here is from genome assembly GCA_036346205.1 of Vesta saturnalis. Lineage (NCBI taxonomy): Eukaryota > Metazoa > Arthropoda > Insecta > Coleoptera > Lampyridae > Vesta > Vesta saturnalis. Next base: position 3,212,092 of record JARFJB010000682.1, read on the forward strand.
TCTAATTTACTCTTGAGCGGTTTTCGGTCACAAGGTTTTTTGCCAGAAAGTCCTTCTACTAACCTAATAAATGCGGGTTTTTCGACTGTACAAATAGGCCTCATCTCTTCAATTATGTAATCTAACACGAGTTTGTTAACCGAGTTCTTTGTGGTAGAACTGGTAGATCGTTGAAAAATGTTAGTCTTGTTGAAATTCTTCATTGATAAAATTTCGGTTTTACTTTTTTTTGTTGTCTTTTCTGCATCGAATTTGCTAAATGTTACTGGATGCTTTCTCTAGAAAAAAAGGAGAAAGTGTATGTTAATTTATAAAATTCGGATTGAAGTCACTTCAAGTTTCAGTCGAAATTTAGATAACACCAATTTTGAAAGCGACTGAATCCCATCTTTTTATGAATACAGGTATCATAAACATTTAAAAATAAGAATCCAATAAATGATACTAAAATTCTGCCAAAAACTATATTAATACATACCTTCATATGCCGAATAAAATTTTCTGTTGAAGTCACATGACCTTGTATTTGTGCGGGACAATTTAGACACTAGGTCACTATCTTGTCACATTTTGATAAAATTTTATAAAATTTACCGCTTAAGATTGGCGGAACTTCCATTAATTCAGCTTCGTCACTCATTGTTGATCTAACTAACAATTAACAAATGTGCTTTACTTAAAGTCGTATTCTTAAGAACTGAAGACAAGATTGTTGTTTTTCTATACCTCCTTTTGTTCGATTAAATTAGCAACAGGGAATTCCAGTTCCACTTAACTTAAGTACCTACTTTAATGGATGGATGACCCTATTGTCATTACTCATTAAGTCATTAGATTAGCACTTAGCTGTCATTACCTGCCTTTGTAGCTTTGGGAAACAAAAACAACCGACGGAAATATTAACAAAGGAAATGAATAGTTCTATTATTGGTTATTTCGGAATTTAACATGCCCCAGGCAGTAGGTAATTGTGTAAATGTGTATGTATCTCTGTGGGGTACGGATGTAAATATAAAGCTCTATTGCCTCAAGCCAGTTAAAAATTTCACAAAATACCCTTAAAATACATTTTAAAATATTCTAATGGATCTTTGGATTCAAGTACTAAAGATCTGTTAAAATGTGATCTAGATTCAGATACTAGATCCTAGCAGAGCAAAGTATCTAGATCCAGATCATAGATCCGTTTAGTGGATCTAGATCACTTTGATCTAGATCCTACCCAACACTGGATGCAACAGGTCTATTATCTCGTTTTGAATATTTTTCCCAAGATAGTGAGCTTTCGTTTCTTCTTTTTTAAGCACCCTACGTACGTGTTCTTCCATGACGGGATCAAATTCAGATAGCAGCTCAACTATTTTTAAGAAGTTACCGTTATTATGCTCAAACAGCTTGTCGCTTGTACCTTGGAAAGCCAGACAACTTTTACCAAGCATTTTAGTAATTGCTACGATTCTTAAAAGCACATCTTGCCAATGGTTTATTTCAGCGTTAACAAGTCTTTGGGAATCCGCATCTATAGTTTTACAACACTTTAATCTTAGGTTCAGTTCTAGAAAAGATTTTTGGGACTGAATATGATTTTTAGAAATTTCGTGGTCTTTTAGAGTTTGATTCAGATGCTTCCAACTTTTAAACCCCTCCTTTGAAAGGGAACTAAGTACACAGCCAAAAATTTTGCAGCAAAATCAATACACGCAATTTTTTGAGACAGAGTACACTAGCCAGTCTCTTAAAATTTGCTCTCCATTACTTAAAATTCTTTTATAATAATTAGGGCTAAATTTTCTATCAGTCTCATTGTATGGAAATCTATAATTGTACAATGGTTTAGGTGGACCTTGCCTTACCAAAAAGATTCTTTCGGCGTCTGGTAGTATCATTGGCCAGAGTGCTGTATCTGTACTTAAAAGTTGAGCGCTTTCTGTAGGTGCCACGTTGGTATCAATAGTGCTCTCATTTGGCGACGGAGGGCTGCGACTGTCAGTTGCGAGTATTAGTTCAGGTATATAGTTCATTTGTTGATCCTCATTTTTCTCAGGTGAGTCTCTGTTGTCACTGTTGTCAGTGTCTTTCAATGCTGTCTTTGATGTAGAACATTTTGAGTCGTCATTTGTTTTGGTACTGCCCGGCGTACTCTGTAAATAATTTACTAAAGTGCCAGCTTGTCTTTGCATTTGCATTTCCTTTTCAACCCTTCGTTTTTTATATTGGCAACCAGATAGTTTTTTGCGTCCCTCGGGCATTCTGGAAGATACACAAAATATCTGAAATAAAACAAAGCAAATTATAAGGAAATTGTCTTACAATAGACTTAGTTAAATTAGACAAGTACTACACTTTTTTATGCTCATTTAAGATCTAGGGGAACGATTAAGTAGTTTTATATGCTTTTATATTAATAAATTATGTAATAGTAGTAAAACAGTAACGAACCTACCACACCTGATACCTTTCAAATTTGAAAAAGTATAAGCACTCGCATTTTACACAATTTTGCTTCAAAATATAAAATGGTATAAAATAGGGCAATTTTTCTTGTCCAATTTAGTCAGATCATGCATAGATTTATTCTAGAATGCTCAATGTTTAAATAAATATTTTATTTTAATTTTATAAAATACCTAACAAACTTTTGCTATTTTTAAGAAAATTCTATTTATAAAACTAGGTAAAAATATTCGTAGCTTTACTTAAAAGGGATCGCATTCAGTAGTTGATAATAAAAAAAAGAATCAGGGTCTATTGGTCAGTAAAAGGCAGTAATTATTAAAAAAAATCAAGCTTTAGGGTATTCCGTATATTTCATAACCTTTTTTAAGGTATTTGAAAAAGCTCCTTCGCAGATGAAAATTAAATTTCAAAGACGATTTTTTAACGAAACATAAACAAATTTCAGTCCTTTTAAAATTATCAAAACAAGTCTTTTAACTTTTTAATTAATTTATCTGTTTTGTTCAAAAATCGTTTTCAAAATTTAATTTTCATCTGAGAAGGAGCTTCTTTAAATACCTACCTTGAAAAAGATTATGAAATTTAAATGAAAGTTTGTTTTGAACACGCTTATATTAGCTTCACCTATATGTTTGTTTGCTTGTCTGTCTGTTTGTAACCGACTTCTTTGAACAAGCATGCGCGCGGTCGGCGATACATACGATACAAGATACGGCGTATTTGGGATCCAATGCCTATCCTCCAGACCGAGTAAGTCCTTTCCAATTTTAGCTCTAAATAAACTGTCATGTTATTTTTGCAAGGAAAACCATCTCATTTTTGATTGTGACGAATTCAAAGTATTATATATTTCAAATAGAACAAGTCAATTATTTGAAGCTATGTAATAACTGTTTCGATCCTACCCATTCTACAGCTCAATGTAAATAAATATAGTTTAAAATAAACAACGCTTTAATGATCAATCGAACTAAAAACGAAATGTTTCATTAGGCAGAAAATATAAATAAACGGAAAAGATTAGTATTATTATAAAAAGCGTGGTGCTTAGTGCCATATTTCATTCATCGAGCACCCACCCTTTTTACAATAATACTAATCTTTTCGTTTATTTATATTTTCTGCCTATATGAATTATTTCGTTTTAGTTCGATTGATCATTAAAGCGTGTTTTTAGTTTTTTAAACTAATTTATTTTTAATAATTTTTGCCTTTTACTGATCAAAATACCCTAATTTCGTAGATTCGCTAAGTTAACGGTTAACTTACCTTAAAAAATACAAATCACACTGATTATTGAACCAGACAGAGTTGCACTTGTTATCACCACCGATGAATGAGCAAAATAATGCTATGCTGTAATAAGACAGCCCTTTTATAATTGAAGACAATAAACAAGTCATTTCTTGTCTATTCCTAATTCAGACAAGTTCATGCGGCACCCTGCTTGCTGATTTATACGGTATATATGCGATGCGCGGTTATATTAGGTAGTGTATACAAATAACACCCGTGTTCCTTATTTAATAATTATTATTGAATAATTAATTATTTTTTCGTAATTATATCTATTTTCTTTACAACTACACATATAGATGAAAAACAAGTATTTTAACTTTCTTGTAAAAACAGTGATAAGAAATGTTTTTACAAATGAAAGACGGCATGCTATTATTATTAATATTTTAATTTTAATATTTTCTCACATTCTGAGAGTAAAAATGTCGCCCCTAAGATTTGGCGCCCCGGACAAATGTCCGGGTTGTCCGGTCTTGGAGCGGGCCCTGCAACTTACATTGGTACTAATTAAAATTTGGCTAGTTAAAGTTATTTCGCTAACTTCATGTAGGTATACAAATTCCTTCTAAAAGAACAGAAGCAAGAGATTTGATATTGATCCTGTTCATGAACAATAAATGATCACTTAATTATGTTTTATATACCTCAGGTCGGGATGTTAACAATTATTTCTAATATTCGTGCTGTTCTGCTTATCCATTTTTTGATTTAATCAATACATTTTTTGTACATAGAAAGATTGTTTACAGAGCCGTGATTAGTGTCTCGCCAATGAAAAGAATTGTGTGTCACAAAAAGTCAATTTTAATCCGAATAATACATACTATTTTTTCTGCGATCGAAAGAACCGGATTCAAAATAGTAAATCAAATTACTAAAAAAAATTAATAAATAAAAACTCCTGTGGAATTTTTGTTTTACATTTTATTTATTTCGTCAAAGTGACACGAAAAACTCCTATTGAAAATTTTCTCATTGAAAATGTTTGAAATGAATGAGAATGAAGGCGATACACCATTAGAAATATTACAATGTGCAGAAGAAGTAGTATCAGATCTTTTGCCCGTTAAATCTAAAGACGTATATGAATATGCCTATAAGAAATTTGTAAATTGGTGTAGCGAGAAAAATGTAAAATCATACACGGAAAGCGTACTATTAACATACTTCTCCGAATTGTCTAGTAAAGTGAAGGCTTCTACCCTCTGGTCGCAACACTATGTTTAAAAAATGGTATAAATATCGCGAAATTTTCAAAACTGCGTGCCTTTTTAAAAAAAGAGAATAATAGCTATATTCCCAAGAAATCGATAATTTTTAGTAAAGAACAAGTGAATCGATTCTTGAATTGTGCTAGTGATGAGCAATATTTGATGATGAAGGTTTGTTTTAGTTTTATAAATCGAGTGTTTTACGATAATACATTAAAATATTTGTAGGTTGTATTAATTTTGGATGTTGCTGGAGCCTGTCGCTGCGGCGAGTTAGTACATTTGAAGATTAGTGATTGAAGATCTTAAATCGGGCGCCTTATTGATTAAAATTCCTAACACTAAGGGCGGAATTCAGAGTGCGTCCTAATTTCAAACTCACACTCAACGGGTTAGTTACTAATTATTGCGAGTTAGTGCGAATCCTCCTCACCCTCATGTTTGGTATTCAGAAAGTATGAAAAATAAGTAACTAATTTAAGTTACATTTGAGTACCTAATCTGTCCAAAATGTTGTTAGGGGAATGATTGGTAACGAAAATTATAGTAAGTAACTAAAGCCGTTAACTTCAAACCAATGAAACATTGAGCAAAATAACCTCATTTCTGTTTTTTTCTCGCGTCCTTTACTTGTGTTTATTGATTGTTATTTTAATTTTTGTTATTGCTATCATTGTTGTTATTCGTATTCTTGTTGTTTTGCAATGGCTACTAAAAGGTCTTTTATGACCGGAGATGAAAAGATCTTTGTGAAAGAACTAGTAACCCGCCATATTAATATCATCGAAAATAAAAAAACCGATGCTGTGTCTGTTAGCGAAAGAAAAAAGATATGGCAGGCAATCGCAAAGGAGTTCAATGCAATGGGAGAGCATTGTAATGTGAGCTTTAATTTCTGTGTAATAGCACCATAATTTCTTGACAATTAAACATTTTAGAGAACACCAGACCAACTCAGGAAATGCTGGGAAAATATGAAGACCCGCAGAAAGGAGTTGGCCACCGAAAAAATAAATCGAATGGCAACAGGTGGGGGCCCTTACAAACCTCCCCCCGATGACGAAGATGCTGTGGTGGACGACATGTTCAGTTCAGTAGACATAGAATTAAAAGATGTAATGGACAGTGACACCATCATAATGGTAGGTGCCCCTGAAACAGGGGGAACACATCCTGAAGTAATAACAAGAGAGGACATCTCATCTGTGCCATTAAATGCAGATGGTGAAGCCAAAGGTAATATAAAATTGTTGCTTTATTGTTATTGAAATAATATTTAAAATAAAAGTACAATTATGTATTCTTTAAAATTTTATTTCAGATGATTCAGATTTGCCTGAGGAAGTGTTGCCGACTCCAATAAAGAGAAAAAAAGAATCGTATACGTCAAGAGGAATGGCAATCGAGAAGGAGCTTGACACAAATTAAAAATTGAAAAGCAAAGAATTGAAATCGAAATTGCCCTTGAAATTTTAAAACAGGAGAAAATAAAAACAAAAAAGTTATTGGAGTAAAATAATTTAATAAATTTCCTAAGTATAATTGTAATTTTAATTAGCAAAATGCCTTGTTATAAATGCAGCACGAATTGCATTCCCCGGCATGTGGGTTGGGTACTACATTGTTCGCCATTTGATATGGGATATGTTGCTCTCCTCGATGTATTGCCATGTTGTGTAAGACAGCCAAAGTTGCAATTATTCGGGTGGTAGATCGAATATTATATTGCGACTTGTGTGTTAAATAACGGAATCTGCCTTTCCATATTGCAAAGGTTCGTTCGACAACATTTCTTGTAGTAATGTGAGAAGAGTTGTATCTCATTTCGGGTCTTGTTGTTGGATTTAAAAGTGGTGTAAACACATGCCTGGTTTGTGTATATGCACTATCCCCTAATAAAATACCCGGTAATTCACCACGTTGTAGACGCATGCAAGCAGAGCTGCTATTAAAAATCCTGCTGTCGTGTGCAGAACCTGGCCAACGAATTACTATATCTAGGAACGGGGCCCAGCAACCACTTGAACGTTTAACGACATCCATCCCTTGCGGTTTCGATACACTTCAGCATTTGGACCACCAGGGTTTTTATTGGAATGTGGGTTCCATCGATGCAGCCAATTACTCCGGGAAATCTCGCAATTTCAAAAAAAATTGTTTTCATATTTTGAAAATCAACATTGTTGATAGGAAAAAACACATATTGTCCCAGATGTCTTGATAATTGCTCACTAACTTCACTAATGATTCGAGACATTGATGACTGACTCACACTCAAAAGATCACCACAAACTCTCTAGAAGAATAGAATATTAGTAATCACATATTCAACAATGTTTTTATTTACTTGATAGCTTCCAGTTGCAAAAAACCGAAGTGCGCAATAGATTTTTAAAATCGGTGGTACTGGGACCCCACGGTTGTTGATATTTTCACCCATAGGATATACCAAGGGCAAAATAATGTCCATGATGGTATGCCTTGAAAAACGTACTCTCTGCATTAGTTCCATATTAGAATACCGTTCTAGCGGATTTTCATTATCCCGCAATATAATTCTATATAAACACATGTATTAGACAGAAATTTACTCTGCTTTTTTCATTGTTTCTCACCTAGGCACCACCAAATATGGATCTTCCTCAACATAACGAATTAACTCGTCAACATCGTTATCCATAATATACGTATTACAATAAACACTAAACAAAAATAGCTACACCCTACTAAACTACCACAAAAACTATCAATTTGTGAATACACCTACACGAATTACTACCTCTACTAAACTATAATTATGTTAAAACAATCACCTTACTACAAAACAATGTTAAATAATATGAATGCTATTAACTACCTCCTACACTCATATTATATACTACAGTAAAAAACACAAAAACTACGAATTACTAATCATGAAAATATAATAAGCTACTGTCAACAAAAACACACCTACATTCACATGCAACATAACCAAATATTTCGAATTAGGGAAAGGTGAGGGTGGTCGAAGCTGGGCTAAAATCTCTCTCAACTTTCACTCACTAGTTAGGAACAATTTAGTCACTCATTACGCTTAATTCGTTTCTGAATACAGTTTAGTAAGGTTAGGGAAGTATAAGCAACGAATGAGTGTGAGTGGAGTATTAGACGCTCTCTGAATTCCGCCCTAAAACTAATAGGGCTAGATCATTTACTGTGATGGGAGATAGTTATTTAAATATTTATAGAAAATATGTAAGTCTTCGCCCTACAAACTTTGCTGAACTACGTTTTTTTTTTAAATATCAAAATGGAAAATCTCATCAGGTAGTAGTAGGACTTCATAAGATTAGCAGTGTTCCACAAGAGGTCACTAAATTTTTAAATTTAGATAATCCGAAAGAATCTACAGGCCACTGCTTACGACGAACTTCTGCCACGCTTCTAGTAGATGCTGGCGGTGACCTCACATGTCTGAAAATGGTGGTTGGAAATCTGGCACTGTGGCAGAAGGTTACGTCGAGGATTCCTTAAAAAATAAAAGTGATACTGCAAAAAAAATACTGGGACTGGATCATCCTAGCACTAGTGCAACTAACAATATTACCATAGTTGAAGAAACAAGTAAACCTGTAGTTGTAGATGGTCAAAATCGACTTAATAAGTATTCTAAAAAGAACATTATGGGCTTATTTAATTTTCAAAGTGCCTCAAATTGCACTTTTCATAAATTATTGTGTTCGTAATTTTTTTGACGTTGGTTAATACTTTTGTAGTAGTTTTAAATAGACATTAAAATTAAAAAACTCATAGGAAGTAATAGTGTTTTTATGGCTAGAAACTAAAAGTGTTGCCTGACCAACAAACACTTTTTTTATTAGTAATAAAAACATCAACTTCAATGACAGTTTTTGGTATTATAAGTGACTACTTTTAAGACGGTCGCAGAAAAAAAACTATTTTTTTAATTTGAAAGAAAGTCAGTCCAACTAACTTTTATTACTTGCTTACTTAACTTAAAATTGTTACAATGGTGATAAAATAATTGGAGATTTGCAATTAGGATATCAGAAGTGTGAACTACGCTCATATCGACATACGACTAGTTTTACTACTCTTTAAATTACACATTCTACTACCTTACCTTATGCTATCCTAATAACTCAGTGATACAAATTTAAGCAATATGTCGAAGTGTAGGAACTTTGTTAAGTTTCCTTCCCAGTTTACCTTAATACTTATTTTTTTTTTACTTTATGAATAAAAATCACTTCTGGAATTATTTATATTATTGATCTAACCGTTTCCAGGTCGATTTAAACTACTAAAACTGTTTATAAAATTCTTAATGTACATACATTATATACGTAAAGACTGGATGTAATAGAAAAACGATTAATGTTCTTATTTGGAATGTTATTAAAATATTTTAAAAAGCTACCTAAGCAGGGACGGATAGGTAGCATGGATGCTCCCGGGAAATATATTACAAAGTGGCCCTTTCACTATAGAACTAACGAAGTTTTTTAATATTTTGTAATTAAATGCGTTCGTAGCGTAATTCATAAACAAATATTTACAACTGCTGAACAAGCAATTTATTATTATATTGATGCCAATGAACTACAATTACGTCAATTACAGTAACAGCAAGTTCTTGAGAACTTTACTTTTTGTGGAGACCAGGCCCCCCGTAACCGGGCGTGCAACGCACGCGGGCGCCACCCCAAAGGGGCGCCAAACTGAAGGTTTGGCAAAAAAAATGTTTTTTAATCCATAAAAAAAAATATAAAAAAATAATAATAATGCACAGGGTGAATAAAAATAGAGAGAGAATTAAAAAATTCAAATATTTAACTAGTTTGCTGTTTGTCGCCTTTCGGTTCTCAACTGATCGCTCGGGTTTTAGTTCTCGGAAACTTAGGTCGCTTGACTTGCCGCTTTGAGGTCGATGTGTTTCCAGTGACCGCTGCTGCTCGTATTCGCTTCGCTAGGCTTGTCGTCGAACTGTGGAATAAAAATAAGTAAATGCCTTTACTTGTCAAGTTTCAAGCAAATGCTTAGTGACCACATTTAGTTTGTTAAGGATTAATAAGTTTTAACTTTCGGATCGACGGGTAAAAGCGTTCACTTGTTTTTCATCACCCGACCCAATGTAAGAAATATTTATTTTGGTGCTACGACACATTAAATTTTCATACAGTTTTAACTTAAGGTTTTATTAAACACTTAGATATGAAATTAATAATTTTATCAATATTTGTATATAATATACATAAATAATATTTTTAAGTTAAACTACTACTTTAAATAAAATCTGGTGCACTAAAAACGGGAAAGTAATTATTAGGACACATTATGAGACTTTCTAAAGATTATAACCTCTTTAAAAAATAACAATTAATTTAAAATGTGGGATGTAGGTTAAAATATTTTTTAGCGAACTTGCGCCCCCACGTTTTATTTTTAATTGTTAAATGTTCCAGAGGTCAGGAGATCCCAGAAATATTTTTACCTATACTTTCTATTTTTTGGTTCTTAGTTTTTCACTTGACTAGAATTACCTCTACTCTACGACTGCAACATTAAATTCTAATTTAAAATTTTTAAGGGCAGCTCTCACTCTCGCTCAGGGGTTGATACTGTGGGGTTAAACATAAAATATGATAATATAATATTTTCATGGAAACCTAAAATATGTGCGGAAAGTTTTGTAAGAATCGGTTGAGTAGAAGTAGTTCAAAAAGCTATTGCAAGCTTAAAAATAAACAATAAACAACTATACAGGTCGAGCGATATTAAATAAAATGGTTTATTAACAATTAAACCCTTATTTTAAATTTTTGCTAATATTAAAAAAATTTTTTTTTTTTTTGTAAATAAAGAATTGCATTTTTTTAAACCAAATCCGAATATTATTATTCGTAAATCGCCAAGCTTGTCTATAAACGTGAAAACTTGTCCAGACTTGCATTTTTCCAGTTCGGACACGAAAGGTTCACGGGGTATAAATTAAAACAACGAAAGGCGTTACCTAATCAGTTCTTGATATTCACACAAGAAAACAGAAGATAAATTATAAATTAGACCTGTTTTAAAGTGGTAGAAATAAAATATTCGATTCGATCAAGTGTTTTAAATTTTTTGTTATTGTGTTTGGTGTAGAAATTAAATTAAGGGTGAAATGGTAAGTATTATATTATATCATACAAAAAATAATATAAATAATTGGACATATTCTAATAAAGTAATAAAATCCAAAATTAGTTTTTTAAGGCATATCAAAGTTTATTTTAAAAATTTTGTCAATGTAAATACTGCCGTCGTAACAAAGAGTGCCGTATCTGCAATTTTTTTAATTTCGCGTTAGATACGTATTCTAAGTATTTTTTCTACAATCGATATCCAAAGTAGGCATTTGCGCTCGTATTTGACAACGCAAAAGTCATCTTTTTCGAGGAATGTCACTTTGTCGCTTATAAGCGACTAAATAAAAAAAACGCTCGCTCTCCCAATTATTAACTATAAATCAAATATGCATTGCTCAGAGTATCCAATGACAACGAGTAAATGACATCTTTCATTTGAATGGAAATTTTTTTTCATTCATCAAATTAAATAAATTTTTGGAAATATGTGAACTGCTCGATTGTAGAAAAAATCATGTGTGTAATTCGAGCGCAAATTCATTGTCGATTTCAAGAGATTTCAAGAAATGTCTCTTTCAATCGACAATATATCATTTTGCGCTCTTAATACACAAATAGCTATAGGCTGCGCTGAATCCAAATTTTTATCCTAAAAAACCGTATGTACATTGTGAATACTCCAAAATGCACATACGTTTTTGACAATATGACGTAATAATCAATGTTTTTGGCTTAAAATGCCGTAACCACCAAACCTTATTTATAAAGCCCTATCTGGAATTTAAAGAAACATAAAGTAAAAAATTGATGGTAAATATCTGAGCAAAATGTTACTTAGAAACTCGTATAAAATAATGCAAGCTAAGAAAACCGTATCTAACAAAACACCAAGTTGTCGCGTCGTCAGTTGTTTATTCATTGCCACGGTGATAACACCATAAAACACACGTGTCTGAAGATATTTTGTTTTAAACTAGCTATTTTTGGAGTAGATGTGTCAGTGGATTTGACTGTAAAAACCTCAAGAAACACTTATATACTCGTAAGGTTAGTAAATATGTCTGAAATACTTATATAATATTCTTGATATACAAATAAATATAAACCTATTAATAGGGAAAGATACAATCCAATTAATTCAGATAACCTCATTTTTATTCCCGCTAAGAATTGAAAATTAAAGGCGGGTTTATAATAGTACAGGAAATAAATTTCGTAGATGGAAAACTCGATGGTAGTCGGGTTTTATTTTTTTTATGTAGTGTCTGAGGTGCTGAATCAGAATCCGTCATATTATTTCCCAAAAATTTTCTTGTGCGTCCCCTTTTTTCATCCCCGAAAACGCAGTTTTTTTTTTGTTCTTGGCTTATAATTCGCTTCCAGTGCTTTTTTTTTAATTTTTACCTATTATGGTTAAATGTCTACTAAATAAGCTACACTTTTTACCCCATTGCGCACTTAATATAATATGCCGTTTTGCTAATACGCCAGCCCTTAAAGTTAAGGGTTTTTTAAAATGGCAGTTTATGTTTTAAATGTGTACTGTAACTTTTCGATGTTATGTAAAATTATTGTCAAAATTTATGTAATGCTTTACTTGAGTAGTCAATTCTCTATTTTTGTTTATACGCAGTGGTTCAAAAAGTATGTCCTGTATAAAATGTATTCAATTTTTTTATGTAATTAAAGTAAAACTATGCTCTTTATTATTTCAGTTTGCCATTATTATTATTGTGGCTAGAAATGAAGCGAAGGACTGAAATAATAATGAAACTGGCAAAACCGGAAGCCATTGAAGTTGCAGATACCAATGCAATGCATGTAACTTAAACATCTGAGCCATACTTTAATAGCTTTTCAAGATGAAGCTCAAACCACTTCGAAATCGACATCAAATTTAGCCTTAAATTTAAACGAAAATTTGCCGGCTTTTGACACCTTTCTGTATTCAACCAGATTCAGTTCCTGAAGTACTCTCAGATGAAAGTAACCAATTAAATATTCAAGTAACGGACACTGAAATTGTGCCCAATAATAATAATGATGGTATACCAGTTGTTGAAATAATACATGAAAACGAACAATCTGATGCTACTACTGATACAAGCATATTAGATGCTGTAAATTTGTTTTCCTCATCCGCTGTGATGCTGGCCCTTAATCACTCACCCCCTCGCTCACCCCCCAAAGATAATAATGAAACTTCACAAGAACAAACAGATAATTCGGAAATTGAAAATGAAATGGATGTTGAACCTACTAGTTTGACAAAAAAAGGAAAACCACGGAAGCGAAAACAAAAAGAATCTGAGGAAACTAAAGTTGAAATAAAAAAGAAAAAAATTCAAAACGAAAAAGAGAAACATAATTTGAAGCCTTCTTGCAAAGAATTATGCAAAAAATTGTGCACTCAGAAGATATCAGCTGTTAGACGTGCAACCATTAATCAAGAATTTTGGGATCAGGATTGGACTGCAAGAACACTGTTTGTGCTCCATACAACAAAAAAGATTGATGTAAAAAGAAGAACAAATAACGTTTTAGCTGATGGCTCGAGAAGAAATAATACCATAAAATATTACCTTAAAGATGAAAAAGGTGAAAGTTCGCAAGTTTGTAAAATATTTTATTTGTCAACCTTAGGTTTTAGTAGTAATAATGATACGATTGTAAAGCTAGTAAGTAGTTCTTTAAATATAACGGTAGAAAAAGATAGAAGAGGGTTACATCCTAAACACAAAAAAATTGATAGACAATCCATTCATGACCATATTTAGAAATATCATCCCTGCATTTCTCATTACCGACGTGAGCATGCCCCAAATAAATTATATCTACCTTCTGATATATCCATTAAAATGATGCATAGTGACTTTGTAAAAAATAACCCTTTGATTCCTTGCTCATACGAACTCTACAGAAACGTGGTAGTTAAAGAAAAAAATATTTTATTTGCTCACCTCGGTCATGAGGAATGTGAGGCTTGTGAGGGTTTTAAATTACATAATAGCTCACATACTAAAGAAAATTTGGATTTAACATGCGAGTTGTGCAAAAATGGGACATTCATATTAAACGCGCAATTTTACAGGGATGATGTTCAAAAAGTAAACAATAACTCACTTGACCTTTATTTTTCAGCTGACTTACAAAAAGTAATAATGCTTTCCCGACTTGACATGTTTAAATCCGTTATCTTTACCCAACGCATAATTTCGTTCAATGAGAGTTTCGTACCTCTCGGGAAAAATTCTCACGAGAAACCTTTTGCTGTGTTGTGGCATGAAACCATTGCAGGGCGCAAGAAAGAAGAAGTTATAAGTGCTTTTTTCCAATTTTTTATTTATTATCGGGACAAAAGAAATATCACTCTTTGGCTTGATAATTGTACTGGCCAAAATAAGAACTGGGCATTATTTTCCTTCCTTGTCTACTTAATTAACTCTGATCATATTGGCACTGAACAATAACTCTAAAGTATTTCGAGCCTGGACATACTTTTATGTCGGCGGACAGTTTCCACCACCAAGTGGAAATGTCCTTAAAAAAAATAAAAAGGTCTATGACTTTCGTGACTTGGAAAATTCTGTTTCCGGTGCCAATTCGGGTAAATTCGTGACAAAATCAATGACTTTTTCTGATTTTTATCACTGGAAGGACCATTCATCAAAGGCTATTTTAAACAGATCCAAACCCAAAGTGTATGTATCAGATCTTGTCGAAGTTATTGCCAAAAGAGGTTCTCTCTGTTTGGAATATAAAATTAATTTCCTAGATAGTGATTTTAGGGAACTAAATTTTTTAAAAGTTTCTATTACTAAAAATAAACATCAAATGGCACACCCTAAAAAGTATTGCGGAAATAGGGGAATACCCGTAGTGAAACGGGATAATATTTTAAAAAACCTATCCTCAATTATGCCGAAAGATAGACTTAGGTTTTGGGAAAACATTCCAATTTCAGATGAGTCTAATGATTTAGTTGAAAGTTTTGAATAGGCAAAGTGTCTTTTATATTATAATGTAACCCATTTTGAGTTGTTAAGATGAATTAAGAAATCGTTTTATTTTTTCAAATATTTTCTATTAGGTAGGTGTGTATTAGAGTTTTGTGTATGAAACTTTCTGTTCACTAATAAAATAGTATTTTTTTATCCACAAAGTTGCTAAAAAGAGTTTTCCCAATAGATTTTTTCACGAAAATCCAGACTATTTTTATCCGATGGCTCAAATAAAATTTCTTAAAATACTCAAAATAAGGTGGTAAGAATGAATATTTCCATTATATATTATTAGGTAATTTTAGCTTAAAGTACCGTAAGTGTTATTTATTACAGTTACGGCACTTTTCCTTAAATCAGTTGTTTCAATATTACCCAGTAGTAGTAACCATAATAACCGTAAATGAAGTTTTTGCATAAAATAACTTATTTAGACGGTTAAAACTATTTCAGACATTTTTTTTAGGCTCAAGTTAACAACTATTGACTATTATTAAAAATTGCACTAACCTATTAAACATATGCGAAACCAAAATCTGTTCATTTGATTTTCTCGAAACTAAAATTTTGCAGATACGGCACTCTTTGTTACGACGGCAGAATAGTCACCCTTTATATTATTATACAATAGTTACATAGTTAAATTCTACGTAAAACCCGAGGATAATCTCTTAACATTTAATGGCTTTTGGGATATTTTAATTTTCATTGTGTCAAATAATATAGCTTTTAACTATTAAAATTTAAATAAAATATTATACAAATTTTGTTATGCTAAGTCATTGCCTATAAAAATTCAAATTAAATAATAAATGTCTTGTTTATAGGAAAAAAATGCAAATGTAATTTCTGAAATAAAAATTAAAGTTTCTTAAAAACCATTTAAAATAGGTATAGGATATTAAATATACAAAAATCTAGGTAATTAGACTTTTACGTGTTACCTTAATAGGTAATAATATACAGGACGCTTCATTCAAATTACCGAAGTTGACATCTCTTGCCGGTATAGCCGGTAGTGCCAAAACTGTCAAAATATTTTATTCGTCTATCATCCAAGGATCTCACCACGTTTCTTTTTTAAATGTTTTCTGAGCCTAGTACATCTTAATACATTTTATATTGATCTAGCATATTAGCTTATATTAGCTTCACTTGCTTAATTCTAGGAACCACAGAAGAGAAAACGACCTTCTGGCGCAAAATTTCGGGAGCAAAAAAAAGTTAGAGCCCAAGAAAGGGAGAATATGGCTGGCAAAATGAAAGATTTCTTGGCGAAAACTCCAGTTTCCAATGCAGAAACAGAAGCTTTAGAGAATCAATGTTCTGAAGCGGTCGCTGCTTCACCTGTTCCTGCACTTGAACCATATACGAGTACATCAACTCTCAGTGAAAACGTAGAATCGGTCGAGCCCACCGGCTTAACAATAGAGGCTACAAGTGAAGCTGAAACCGAAGCCTTGGCTGAAATGGGCCCTGAGGTAACAAGTACCATTCTTCTATCAGAGGATCCTGGTCTGTGACCTAGAACCATTAACAACGAGGAAGTCAGAAGGTTGGTTGAGCGAAGACCTCCTTTGATAGGACACAATTATCAATTTCCTACAAATCAAGACAAAAGAAAATTATAAGCATGTACTTTGTCAGAAAACTGGAGAATGGTGAAACAACAGAGAGAATTTGGCTTATTTATTCAGTTTCAAAAAACTCTATATTTTGCTTTTGTTGTAAGGTTTTCGGTAAAACTATCAATACTTTTTCTGATTCAAATGGTTTTTCTGATTCATTTACGGGTTTTAGAAACCGAAAAAAAAATATTGGCATGATGTTCTGGAAAGAATTGTTGCAGTCGTAACATTTTTGTCCCGACAATGTCAAGCATTTCAGGGTTCTTCTAAAATACTTTTTCAACATGATAACGGATTAAGGCTGTCGTGATGATTTCCTCATTTGACCCTGTGATGAGAGAACATCTTAGTAGAGTGCAAAACTCCCAGGAAAATTCTTAAAAAAAAACTCATTTAGGCTATCAAATTCAAAACGAAATTGTCTTCTAAAGTAAAAAATAATATTTTAAATATGGTACGCAGTTCCAAATATTATTCAATAAATATGGACACATACGCCAGATACAAGTCACACAGAACAAATAAGCCTTGTTTTGCGTTATGTGGTGTTAAATCATGATTGTAAAAAAGTTCAAATACAAGAGAGTTTTTTAGCTTTTAGCCCAATATTCGATTCTACAGCAGAAGAACTATTTAATTTTGTAGTTGAACTTTTACGAAATTTAAATTTAGATATTAAAGACATGAGAGGTCAAGGTGCCAATATCGTGGAAAGCATATTGGCTTACAAAAACGTATACTAGACGCTAATCCTCGAGCTTTTTTTGTGCCATGCGCTGCACATAGCTTAAATTTAGCAGTAAATGATGCTGATAAAGTATCAAATGAAACAGTAAACTTTTTTAATATAGTACAAGAACTCTACGTTTTTTTCTCTTCCTCCACAAAAAGATGGGATATTATTAAAAAAAATGTTCCTGAATTAAATCTAAAACCCCTAAGTGATACTAGATGGTCAAGTAGGGTAAATGCTATAAAGCCATTAAAATTTCAGTCTTCTAGAAATAGCGGATAACGATACTTTTAACATAGAAAGTAGGCATAAAGCAAGTTCTTTACTATTAAATATCCAATCATTTAAATTTATTTGTAGTGTAATTATTTGGTATGATGTTTTATTTCAGATTAATATGTTAAGCAAAATGATGCAAAGTGTAACAATTGACATTAAAGTATGTCAAAACTATTTAAAGAATTTAGTCGATCATTTCAAAAATTATAGAAATGATAATTTCTTTTAGGAAATAATTGCTCAAGCGGCAAAATTAGCCGCCGATCTAGAGATAGAGCAAGATTTTCCCGCAATCAATACTACTAGACGAAAATGTAAACCAAAGTTTTTTGATTATAAACATAGGGATGAAGCACCTCAAAATGCCAAAACCGCGTTTAAAGTTAATTTTTTTTTAAGAATAATTGATCAAGTACTGAGTTCTTTAAATAGTAGATTTGATATGATCTCTAATTATGACTATGTTTTTGGTTTTTTAGTAATATTTTTACATTACGTGACGATGATCTCCTAAAGAACTACCAAGCTCTACAACAGAAGCTTACTGATGCGCTAAAGATGGAGGCTGATATTGAGGCAGATGTTTTGTTTAATGAGATTAAAGCTTTACAGTTATTTTCAATTCCTCATTCTTCAAATCCTCTAGATATATTGCAATATATATTTGAACACAATTTAATCTCTGCCAAATGTTACAATTTCCTTAAGAATACTCTTAACTTTACCAGTATCTGTGGCTTCTGGGGAGAAGTCATTTTCAAAATTAAAAATAATAAAAAATTTTCTTCGATCAACTATGCATCAATCTGGGCTAGCAATATTAGCTATAGAGCAGGAGATGGTTGACAAAATCGATTTTGATGAAGTAATAAAAGAATTTGCTGCCGTTAAATCAAGAAAAACACCTATTTAACTACCTATTTGTAGTTTTAAGTGACGGATTAAAGACGTTTTTTTTGTTTTAATTAATAATTTATTAATTATTATTTCCAATAAAAATTAATTTAAAAAAAATTTCTGTTGTTTTATTATAAAATAAAAAAAATATTTTTTTTTTATAACTGGATTTCGTACATTAATAAAGGGCGCCAAAATGATGTCCCGCACGCGGGCACCGCTCAGCCTTGCGGGGGCCCTGGTGGAGACTGTGTATATTATTTCGTCGTCGTCTAAATTTGCCAATAACTGTTTTTCAGTTGACATTAGCATAAATGTTTCTAGGCGTTCCTGAATCAATGTACTACGTAAACGGTTTTTAATAAATTTTAATTTAGAAAAAGGCCGTTTACAAGATATTTGTGTTACCGATAAACTTAAATTAATTTATATGCTAAAAATACAAATGGATATGCATTACAATATATATTGTATTTTAGAAGAACATGATAACAACACTTAATACAATTTTTACATCTACAGTATGACAATGATTGTGTTTTATCAAATTCCTCGTCATTATTGTCACCATCATAACCACTAGAACAATATAAAACATATTCATCATTTAAAGATTTTTTAGATTGTCCCACTTTCTTATAAAGTCTAATAATTCTTCTTGAAGTGCAGACTGTATTATTTCAGGATTAAAATGTTATAAGTTTTTTGATAAGTCCAGTAACGAGTTTTCTGGAAGATTACCGACTTTTCTTATTTCCTCAAAGTTTTTAGGATCTAAGCAGAAAAATCTGCCTAGAGCAAACGCCTAATACGAAGACACCTGCGCAGAAACCGAATATTGCATTAAAAAGAAATGGAATAATGATATGAGTGAGAAGTAGATATTATGTTCCGTCCACAAAATGTAGTGTTTTTTATTGTTTTCTAACCTCATTTTTCGTGTACGTTTTTATCAATTGTAAACGGTTTTTTTCAAAACTCCTTCCGCACCTTTTATTTACAAGTAAGTTGTATTTGTAATCCACAGTAATATGTATTAATATAATATATTGATTTAGTTCGTTGTTTATAATGGGTGATGCGAGTACACCGTCTTGTAGTACATCAAACATTCCAGCAAAGAGGCGGCGTGTCTTATCGCAAGATGCCCGCGAAATTATTTGGAATGCTTTATCAGTTTCATAAAAATATGAATGAATTTATGTCATTATTGTACGATTAACATCTGTCAGATTTTTCACGATTACATTTCCTTACAGTTAACGTTCTTGACATCGTTGTAAAGGAGTATCTAAAAGTACCATCGTTAGAATTATTAGAGAAGGGAGTGCAATTCAACGTGGTGAAATAGAATCGTTCAAGACTTCTAATAAAAGAATGAAAACCGCACCAAGATCATCTGTCGATAATTGTGGGGAACAAGTCATTCGACGCATTGTACACAATTTTCATGTCACGGAAAAACGACGACCAACCGTCAATGCTATCTATAATATTATTAAAGATGACGAATCCATTGGTTTCTCTGGGAAGGAAACGTTTTTAAGAAGATTATTAAATAAAATAGGTTTTAAATGGACGAAAACCGTTGACAATCGTAAATGTTTAATGGAAAGATACGATGTACGATCTTTACGTTGTGCTTATATACGATCAATAACAAAGTATCGAAGAGCAGGGCGACCCATTGTGTATACAGATGAAACATATATACATGCATCGCATACACCGCCACATTCCTGGGTAGCTGATTCCAACGAAACTTTAGAATGTCCAATTGGTAGAGGCGAACGCGCACACGCGCACACGAGCACACGCGCACACGCGCTCACTCCCGCACACACGCAACATCGTAATAATCATTTTCAAAACTAAAGACTTGACCGTTTTCTAAATCTTCTTCGTTATCTGATTTAATGTCCATTTCTAATTGTATTTCATTAAATTTGTAAAATAATGGTTTAATATTAACTAATCGCGTTTCTAATTGTTTAATTGTTACAGCATCTAAATTTCTAAAATCAATATTATTCATTTAGTCCCTTGTTTGATTAATTTGACGAACTAAACTAGATCGACTGTTTTGCAATTTCTTTACATTCGACACTTTAATTCTAATAAAGATTGTATTTAATAATAATAGGAATTGCTAATTGGTAGGAAATGCACATAGAATAATAAAAAGTTTGTATCGTCGAATAAGCCTTTGTACCCTTGGAAATTGTTTTTCTTGGACGTTGCTCGATTGGGGTCGATTGACCAAAATTGTTGGGATATATTGTATTTAAGTCATTGCAGGTTATGGCGGGCCCGCCATAATCTGCAATGACTTACATACAATTTCAAATTTTCCTTCAGGGGCCCCTTATTAGAATTTCAGATTTCTCGAAATAAATAAATAGAATGTAGAGACTGACAGATTTAATAAAATAGTGAAAATAAAGAGGTGGCAAGGGGCTAAACCCCGAAAGCAAGTTGTGAAGTCCTACGCCTGTCTTACAAGTTAGCATTAGGGCCCCTTATTAGAATACAAATTCAAAATCCCCGCCATAACCAAACAGAATGCAGAGACTTAAATACAAATTTAGGTTCTCCGTCAAGGGGGTCCACCTTATTAATACAGATTCAAATTTACCTACAGAGACTTAAATACAAATTCAGATTTTACACCTAAAGGTCAGGCTACGAGAGTAAGTTGCGAAGCGCTACACCTGTCTTCCAAGTTAGCATTAAGGCCCCTCATATTATAATACAAATTTAAATTTCCTAAGCCCCAGAGCAAGTTGCGAGGCCTTATACCTGTCTTATAAGCTAGCATTATGCCCGTTTATTAAACTACAAGTTCAAATTTCTCGCAATAAGTAATCAGAATGTAAACACTTAAATACAAATTCAAATTTCTCACCAAGGGACCAGGGGGATAAGACCCAAAAGCAAGTTACGAAGCCCTATGTCTGTCTTACAAGTTATCAATAGGCCCCTTATTAGAATACAAGTGCAAATTTCTCGCAATAAGTAATCAGAATGTAAACACTTAAACACAAATTCAAATTTCCCGCCAAGAGACCAGGGGCTAAGACCGAAAGCAAGTTGAGAAGCCCTATGCCTGTCTTATAAGTTAGCATTACGTCCCCTTATTATAATAAAAGTTCAAATTTCCCCTCACAGATGACTCCACAGACAAATTCAAATTTTTGGTCGAGGGGCGAGGGCCTGAGAGTAAGTTGCTAAGCCCTACATCTATCTTACAAGTTAGCATTAGGCCCCTTATTATAATACAAATTCAAATTTTCCTCGAAGGGTACCACGACAATACATGAAGGCCCACGAACAAGTTCCGATCACGACAAGGGACGAAGGCTCGAGAACAAGTTGCGACGCCCTACACCTGTCTTACTTAATTTTGAACGTACGGGGAAGTGCACCCTTCCCAAAAGTCTTGGCTACCGAAAATGTCTTCACACTAATATTTAACATAGGAGATTATTGATTACTTAGATTTGAGAATGTTTTCGATAGTTTACTGTAGCACCTTTTTCGCGACCCTGATCTATATAAATAAAGAGTGGTTAATCTGTATTAGAAGCTTTAGGGCTATGACTGTTTTTAAAGAAAGTATGATATTCCATATCAATAATCAATCAATTTACGTAGTTTAATCTGGGTGTTAAAAGTAATGCAATTGATTTTAAAACGTCAACCCTAAGCTAACACACACTTACTTATGATTACGGTATAAAGAGGATTCCCAATTAATCATTACTAATACTAAAACAAAACAATCAATTATTAAAATCCAAAACCATTTTACGCCATTAAAAGGAGCTCAAAACGAAATGTAATAACAATCTATAAAGCATATGTGTAACCATTTAATGCATTTTATTTTCTGCTTAGACCTTGTACACATAATTTTAACAGTCGACCTTCAATATTTTCTTTTAATTAATATGTGTATTAACTTACGAATTAATGCAATTTTATTTTCTACTTAAACCTTGAGCATATAATTTAGCAGTCGACCTTCAATAATTACTTTTAATTGATAGCACTATTAAAGGGAGTACACAATGAAGCGTAAAACAGACTATAATGCATATGCGTAACCATTTCATGCATTTTATTTCTGCTTAGACCGTGTACACATAATTTAACGTTCTTAAGGTAGAAATCGTTTAAAGCATGGTAACTTAATTACTCATTTATATGTATAATGTTGAAGGTTACAATTTCGATGTCTTTATTCAGATATTGAAAAAATTTGAGCTACCGCTTAAATGCAGTCTTAAATATTGCATAGCACATAATCGTTTAAGGTCTAGTTTTTTTATATCCTTGATAAAAACCCTATTACGAAAACACACTGTAAAACAGTTATCTAGATCAGAATGATATTTAAACCTCAGATAGAAATTAATTAATAGCCATAAATACAATAAACGTCTTTTTTATTATTATGGAAACACTTGTCATGTTTACATGTCTTATCTATTAATTCTTCCCCAGTATTAGAATATAATTTTCATGACAGGGGCAAAGCCCGCGAACAGATTCCTGTCTTACAAGACTAGCGCCCCTTATTAGAATACAACTCCCAATGCATAAATAGATTTTTCGTATAGGTAAAAGGTCACAATCTGTAGATGGAATTAAAAAGAAATGTAATAATAATTTTAATTATGCAATCTCCCTTGATAAAAACAACCTTAATAAATATTAATAACAGATTAAATCTTTTTATTCTCATGTGAAAAAAAATACGATCCCCATGTGGGCATATAAAAAATGGCGACCAAAGGTGTCCCAAGGGTGATGTCACAAAAAACAAAATGGCGGCCAAGGTGTCCGTATTCTACTAATATATTCAATAGTTTCTCTTCGGGAGACTTTTGTAAAAAGTAAAACATCGAAACTGACCATTATATCACCCCCTTCAGTTTTGAAATTATGTATTTTTTCATTGAAGTCCGCAGAATTTTTACTATAATGGGGTGTTTTACATATATGAGGTTGAAATAGAAATGTAAGATGTTTTATAAGATTGTATGTAAAAGAACCAATTGCACTAAGAGGGCTACCCATTGCTACACCATCGTATTTATTATTCCACTGAAAATAAGTGCCGAAAAAGAATGGTCCTTTGGAAAAATATGTTCAATATATTCAATACTTTCTTCCTTTTATAACTAATGTTACCGATAGAACTGACAAAAATCCTAATTAATCATAGGATTAGGCATGTTTTTAAACTAAAACGAAAAATTAAAGAAAGTGTTCTGATTTGTCATATTCAACGCAATATTTAATTTATTAATGATTCTTTACTAAAATTGTATTCGATAGTTGGTTTTATACGTTTATCATACTGTTATATTAATGGCAGGCTTATGTTTGCGCTTTCACTCTTTCAAATTTCATAAATTTGTTTCAACGTGTTACACAAAGCTCAAAAGCTGTAAGATTATACTACTACTGATGAAGTTAACTGTAAGTGTTATCGAAACGTTTAGATTTGTATAACATAAATACAAATATACACCATTAAAAAAACTCAAAAAGCTAAGTATTTTAAATGTGTGTAATAATGATGAAAGTTTTCATTTTCATATGATGGCTTAAAGTTAGTGCAGCATTCACACAATTATGTGCCTACTTAATACATTAGCACTTAACTATTTTCTTACAGTTTATGTTTTTCCTTTTAATAATTAAAACATCCTGTACATTAAAAAATTGTTTATGTTACAATTGAGTGTATAATACAAATAAACTTGATGGATTTAACAGAATCAATTTTTATCATTTGAAAGAAAACAAAATAGTTTCCCACTAAAATAAATAGTTCTACCTACTAGCAATGTTGTTATCCGGTTACGTGTTTGACGTTTATGATGGTGATGTTAAAATGATTGGAGATTTGTAATTAACATATCACATGTATGTATCAAATATACACTTATTTCTCTTACTCTGTAAATTACATACTTGTACGCATTTCTGCTATTCTAATACATGAGTGGTTCAATTTTATGTAAGCGTCGTAAGTGTAGGACCTTGCGGATTTACGCTTCGTAGTTTCCGTAAATTCTGGAATTGTTTACTATATTTGTTTAAAAAATATATCGATAATTTGAGGCAACCGATTCGTGAAACCTTCCCATCTTTAATTCTTAAGGTTTAATCAATCAAACAATTTATTCGGCTACCTTTTCAAGTTTTTGAGTTACTGCGGACCAAAGAAAATGAAATTCAAGGAGCGACTAAGGCGAGGAACCCGTTCCTTGATCTGCGCATGCACCTAAAACCACTGGGTTTAATGGAAGTGGTCCCCAACTAGCATTTTCAATGTTAAACTACTCAGGACACGTTTGGACTAGTAATAGAATGCACGATACATCGCCTTCGGTGAGGGTTCGTTGTAATTTTTTTTTATTTAGGTTAGAGTAGTTTTGTTCGCACACGCACACACGCACACAAGCACACACACACACACACTCACGTACGCACGCACACACGCAATCACGCACACACGCACACTAGCTCAAACGCGCACACGCACACACTCGCGCACGCGCGCGCGCACTCACGCATGCACACACGCACGCACGCACGCACGCACGCACGCACGAACGCACGCACGAACGCACGCACGCACGCACGCACGCACACACGCACGCATACTCGCACACACACGCGCATGCACGCGGTCACACGCGCGCGCGCACGCACGCATACGCGCGCACACGCACACACGCAACCACGTACACACGCACCCAACCACGCACGCACGCACCCGCACACACACAAACACACACACACACACACAAACACACACACACACACACACACACACACACACACACAACACACACACACACACACACACACACACACACAAACATACACACACGCACACTCGCACGCACACACACGCACACGCACAACGCACACTCGCACACACGCACACTCCCACGCACGCACGCACACGCACACCCACACGCACGCAAACATGCACGCGCACACGCACGCACGCACCCACACACACACACACACACACACACACACACAAACACACACACAAACATAACACACACGCACACGCAGAACGCAAACACGCACACTCGCACACACGCTCACTCCCACACACACAAACACGTACACACGCACCCTCGCACGCACACAGGCACGCACACGCACACCCACACGCACCCGCACACGCGCACACGCACACGCACGAACGCGCGCGCACACACGCACACACGCACACACAGGCACACGCACACACACGCACACACGCATACACGCATACACGCACACACGCACTCACACGTGCGCACACGCGCACACACACACGCGCACACACATACACACGCACACACGCAGGCACGCGCACACGCACGCACGCACACACCCGCACGCACGCGCACACACGCACACACACACACCCACACACACACAACACACAACACACAACACACACACACACACACACACACACACACACACACACACACACACAACAACACACACACACACAAACATACACACACGCACACACGCACACTCGCACACACGCACACTCCCACACACGCAAACACGTACACACGCACCCTCGCACGCACGCACGCACGCAGGCATGCACACGCACACCCACACGCACGCGCAAACGCACACGCACACGCACAACGCACACTCGCACACACGCACACTCCCACGCACGCACGCACGCAGGCACGCACACGCACACCCACACGCACGCAAACATGCACGCGCACACGCACGCACGCACCCACACACACACAAACACACACACACACACACACACACACACACACACACACACACACACACACACACACACACACACACACACACACACACACACACACACTCGTGCATGCACGTTTTTTATTTATGCAGCAGTAAAACTTGTTTTTTTAGTAACTTATTGGCAACTATGGAGCAACTAATATTAGTATTAATTACAATTTTTCCAGTTAAAGTTTTTTCGGTAACTACCTATATTAACTTTAACTGGGAAAAATTTAAATAGTACTAATGTTAGTTGCTACATAGTTGCCAATAAGACATCAACGAAATTATTGCTGCATCAACACAGAAGATATAGGGTGTTTCGCTTACTTGATATGAACTTAACAAAACAAATCCTCAAAAGCTGCATGATACTCGTATGAAAAAGCATAGATTGCGCTTAGGTTATAAAATAAAACAGTCGGTAATTTCAATATTCAAAAATATACAGGGTGTTTCGCGAACTTCATATGAACGTGGCGAAAGACAGCATCAAAAGTTGCATGATCCGAAAAACCATATAGCATTATCAGTCCTTGCATAAATTGCTCTTAACTTACTAAATAGCAGTCCGTAATTTCAATATTAAAAAATATACAGGGCGTTTCACCAACTTCATATGAATTTATCAAAACACACCTCCTAAGTTGCATGATACGAAACAATCATGTAGCATTATCAATCCTGGCATAAATTGCTCTTAAGTTACCAAATAAGACATACACACACGCACACACGCACACTCGCACACACGCACACTCCCACACACGCAAACACGTACACACGCACCCTCGCACGCACGCACGCACGCAGGCATGCACACGCACACCCACACGCACGCGCAAACGCGCAAACGCGCACGCACACGCGCACGCACACGCACAACGCACACTCGCACACACGCACACTCCCACACACGCACGCACGCAGGCACGCACACGCACACCCACACGCACGCAAACATGCACGCGCACACGCACGCACGCACCCACACACACACAAACACACACACACACACACACACACACAAACACACACACACACAAACATAACACACACGCACACGCACAACGCACACACGCACACTCGCACACACGCACACTCCCACACACGCAAACACGTACACACGCACCCTCGCACGCACACAGGCACGCACACGCACACCCACACGCACCCGCACACGCACACACACACACGCACGAACGCGCGCGCACACACGCACACACAGGCACACGCACACACACGCACACACGCACACGCACACGCACACACGTGCGCACACGCGCACACACATACACACGCACACACGCAGGCACGCGCACACGCACGCACGCACACACCGCACGCACGCGCACACACGCACACACACACCCACACACACACACAACACACAACACACAACACACACACACACACAAACACACACACACACACACACAAACATACACACACGCACACTCGCACACACGCACACTCCCACACACGCAAACACGTACACACGCACCCTCGCACGCACGCACGCACGCAGGCATGCACACGCACACCCACACGCACGCGCGCGCACACACGCACATACGCACACACAGGCACACGCACACACACGCAGGCACGCACACACGCACACACGCATACACGCACACACGCACTCACACGCGCGCACACGCGCGCAAGCACACACACGTGCACACACATACACACGCACACACAGACACACGCACACATGCAGCCACTCATACAGGCACACACGTACGCACGCACACAAGCAAACGCGCACCCAAGCACGCACGCACGCACGCTCACACACGCACACACGCACACACACCCGCACGCACGCGCACACACGCACACACACACACCCACACACACACAACACACAACACACAACACACACACACACAAACATACACACACGCACACTCGCACACACGCACACTCGCACACACGCAAACACGTACACACGCAACCTCGCACGCACGCACGCACGCAGGCATGCACACGCACACCCACACGCACACGCACGCGCGCGCACACACGCACACACAGGCACACGCACACACACGCTGGCACGCACACACGCACTCACACGCGCGCACACATACACACGCACACACAGACACACGCACACATGCAGCCACTCATACAGGCACACACGCACGCACGCACACAAGCAAACGCGCACCCAAGCACGCACGCACGCACGCTCACACACGCACACACGCACACACTCACGCACACACGTACACACGCGCACGTACACGTGCACGTGCACACGCACGCTCGCACGCACACGCACATGCACACGCGCACACCCGCACGCACGCACACACACACACAAACACACAACACACACGCACATAAACACACACTCACGCACGCACACACACGCACGCACGCACACACACACTCACACACACACACACACACTCACACATACACATACACACACACGCACGCACGCACGCACACATGCACGCGCCCACACGAGCGCGCACACACGCGCACGCGTTGTCACGCATTCACGCGCAAACAACCACACACAAACACACACACTCGCACATTCCCACACACACGCACACGAACACGCGCACGCACACGCGCGCACACACACACACACACACACACACACACACACACACACACACACACACACACACACACACACACACACACTCACGCACACATACACACACGCGCACACGCATACACAAACACACAATAACGCGCGCACGCACACACGCACACAGACACACGCACACAGAGGCACGCACACACACGAAGGCACGCGTACACGCACACACGCAGCCACTCATACAGGCACACACGCACGCACGCACACAAGCAAACACGCACCCACGCACGCACCCACGCACGCTCTCACACGCACACACGCACACACTCACGCAAACACTCACGCACACACGTACACACGCACACCAACACGCACACGTACACGCGCACGTGCACTCGCACACTCACACGCACACGCACATGCACACGCGCACACCCACGCACACACGCACACCCGCACGCACGCACACACACACACACACACACAAACACACAACACACACGCACATTGCAACACTACGCTAACTTTAGATGCTATAGGTATTGCCCCTATTAAGTAAATGATTATTATTGACGCGCCTTTCTGGTTTGGTAACCCAACGCGGTTTTATTTTGCCTCGGTTTTGCTCAATCGTGTTTATATTTTAATTTATAAACGGGGTGTGGTTCGTCTTACTGGATAGGCTTAACACTGTCACCTTAAATAAATACCTTAAAGCGTTTTTAAAACGTATATTAAATAAATTTTACAATAAAACAAACTGTTATTAATAACAACTCTAAATGTATTTTTATTTCTTGGTCCCGGCGGCTCCTCACACTTGTTCTCCTGGTTGGCGGCTGCTTATTGAGCGCGTCGTCGTTTCTATGAACAGAGATATTATTTTAATCTATTCCTTACCTAAGAGGTAAAATTTAGGTTACGGTCCTGTATTTACAGAAGCTGGTACCGTTACTTTAAGTAGTTTTGTTCATCGGCGCCAGTGTAACGACCTCGGACGGAGAAAATCGATATCGTTCTCGGTCTATACGCATGGCATAACTATCTACTCTTCAGTAACGCTGGAGCGCTGAAGCGAGTATGTCGGACTCCCGGCCAATAATACACGCGAAATGCGCGTATGCAAATGCGAGATCTCGGTACTGTCTTTCTTTAATTATAACCGGTTGGATTAGACAATTAGATTATTTATCTAACGGAATTAATTACGGATTTCTATACTAAGTCTAATTATCTACATTCAATCACTGAAACAAAATACTTGGTATTACAAATACTCTAAAATGACTTTAATAGGTTTACGTAAATATAGAATAATCTACGTACTATCTAATTTATTTACAATCGATTTCGCCCTAGGTGTTTGCGAGAGTTATATTGACTACCAATTTA